>CM019150.1:131195350-131584930 GCA_009733165.1 Naja naja | reverse complement strand
AAGGCAGCAGAAGCAAAGTGATTCATCATGCAACCTTGTGTTTTCTCAAGACCACACGCTTCTTTGAAGTTTATTTTAAAATAGGGCTGGAAGCTACAGAATGATCCACACAATACCTGGAATTAATAATAAAACATTGCACATTCAGTCTTTACTAACAGGAACAAAATTATAATTATTGAAAAGGGTTTTTTCCCACCAAGCACATATAGTAACATGAACTATATTTACAGTCTTGAAGTGACACTTTATGTAATGTATGCCAAATATTAAATTAGACAGAAGCCAGAAAATTCTTAATTTTATATTGCAATTCAGAAATTTAATATAATACAATTTAGTCATGGTGGGGAGGGGAGCCAGCAAAATCCTCCAAAAAAAAAAAAAAACAGTTGACACTACCATGGGCACATGGGCAGCATTGCTTTTCTTCAGGTTGGCAACATTAGCTTGAAAGTACAAATGATTACTTAATAGTGTTACTGTGACAACCCAATGGATTGAATTCATAGTATCTCTCCTGCTCTATTGGTCTTAGGGAACAATTTTTAATTTTTTATTTTTATTTTTTAAAGACAAACATAGACAAACAAATACATAAAGAACATAAAACATCTTTTTGAGAACAGTGAGCCCCGGTTGTCATTTCTCCATACAGACATAAATTCAATTACATATTCATCTTATATATTCTAATCCATATCTTATATCCATTTTCATGATTTTTTTCCATAGCTTTTCCCTTTCTCTACTTTCTATAATCTTATTTTTAACTATTCCATTCCTTTCTAATTTCAATTACATTTCTTTTTCTAATTTTCCATATCTTTCCATTTAATATTTTAACACTTTCATCTGTCCTGTTTACAATTTCATACTCTTTTTTTTCCTTGTACATATTTTGACCTGTAGTTGCTAAGGCTGGAGTTATAACACCTTTATATCTTTTAACTATTATCTATTCAATTGTTACTCAACACTTAAAGTACATCTTCATAAATATGACATTCATTTTCTAACATAGCTATCAACCGAATTCTGCTTGGTACATTCCCTTACAAATACACATTAAATTCTTTAATGAGAAACAAAAAAAAAGATATACATGTATATAAAATACATATTTCTATTTCAAAATCAGCTCCACCTTTGATATCAATATCCCTCTTATTAGCAAATAACATCAATTATCATTCATTTTGATCATCTCTATTTCATATTAACTTATTACTATATTTAAAAAAACAGCATTAAAGCCTTTCATGTTTCTTTTAAATTTTTAAATTTTTAAATCATTAAAAACCTTATTCTCTTATCCTCTTTACATCATTTAATTACTAAGAAAGAATATTCCATTACACATCACTTCCATCATCTAACACATGTTCTAATAATATAGCAATATTATCTCTTGTACCCTTGCAGAATTCTCTTTTTAAATTAAACTTCTAGCCATTGTCTCTGCGTCTCTTAAATAAATTTATCTCTTTAATCCTTGTACGCTTTTCCTGTCTCTATCTTGTTCCAATCCTTTATAGCTTCTTTTCTTTTCCATCCCCCCTCTTCTTTTCCTCTCTTTTTGTTCCTTTTCTATCCAAATCTCCTTCTGAGATCCCCTTCTGCTTCTTTCTGACATTATAATTACTTTTCAAATTACACTTTTTTTGTTGCTTCAGATCTTAACTTTTTAACTCCCTTTCCCCCCTTCCTCTTTTTTACCACATTAAAACTGCTTGATCATTAAAGATGGCTTCTTCATCCCACCCTTCTTGTTCAGCAAATGTTTCTTGTTGTTTTTGATATTTCAAAATCTCCATTTCAATAAATGGAGCAAAAAGTCTCTCATTTGTGCTTCTTCTTTATGTTCTTTAAGTATCATTTTTATTCTTCAAAGAGTGGTGGCATTTTGAAAAGTTTTTTTGGTTTTTAAACAACCCCCAATTAATTTTAGTCCATTTCACTAGGATCCACTGTCAAAATTCCAGGAATCATACAATAGTCTATAGGTGTTTCTTACTTCTTTTCTCACTTTCTCTTTCGAGGGGCTTCATTATCTTGTAACAGGATTGCAGCTAGGATGTATCCTACTCAAGTCTTGTTAAAATTCACTCTCAATACTTTTTAGCTCCAGGTGGTATCCTCCATTTTTCCAGATTCCACCCTCTTTTTGTTTTCCTCCTCTGCTTTCTTTCTCTCTTTTTAAAAGGCTTTTTGATTATTCAGAAATCTTTATCCCTTTGACACTTTATTTTCAGCTAAGAATAGCCTATTGATGTCAAAAAGGATTAATATCAATTCTTATTCAAATCTCTTTTTAACGTTTAAGGTGTATTAGAACTGTCAATTTTAAAGAGGAAGAAAAACAATTCATTTTCCTTTCACTTTCCTTTCACCACTTTAAAAAGTCTTTTTTAGGGATAGTATTATTCATTGTTACTCAAATTCCAGGTACCTTAAATGAATATTTTCTCTGTTCAGTCCGGTCAGTCAAACTTTCTCTTTCCAACTTCCTCCTGCATGATGTTGTCCAGTCAGGTTCTTCTTTGAGGTGGCCATTTCTGACCACCGCTGCAGCCGCCTTCGGGAAAGGGAGTAAAAGCCAGCTGGGGAGGAGAGATGCGGCTCTCCTCAACCCTGCTAGTGGTCTCCCCTCTCTTCACCACCTCTACAGGGTGGCTTAGCCCCGAAGCCAGCCAGCTCGGGGCACTCCGCAGTGAGCACAGATCGAAACCGTGCACAGTTGTGGATTTCAGTCTGTCTCCGAAGAGTCCCAAACCACAAGTCTGGTCTTTGGGAACAATTTTAAGTCAACTTGGATTTTAAAAAAATAATGCTAAGTTTTACTACCTGGAACTCTCATTGGAAAGCCTCTTCTCATTAGGCCTTGATAACACTAAAAACATATTTTAGAGACTGATTTTCAAATCAATGTAGATTTGATTTCCTATCTTGCAGCACATGTATGTTTTTTGTTTATAAAATGTTTTGTGTTTCAGACTCTTTCCTTTCTTCTACCACAATCCTTAGGTTCTGCTAGATCTTCAGTCTGGCTAGACTGGATGTATTGCCTTCTGCTATCTTGTTAAGGCAATTATTTCCCATTTCTCAATGTATATGTGATTGTGGGGATGGTTCAGTGAAGCCCTTTAGCCACATTGTGCTCTCTACAGGGAATCCCATAAAATCTTTATCTGGAAGGGATTCATGGTAGGGTGCATGACTTTTATTTGTCCCTTTTCCTGTATGATCACTGTTCAGATCTATTCTTCTGAGTTTTGGGGCTTTTAGATACATTCTCCACTACTTCCTCGGGTTTGGAAAATCTGCATTTTCTTCCTTTGAAGGAAATTTATATTTATATATAAATTTATAATATTTATTATAAATATATAAATATAATAAACTATAAACATAAATTATGTTTATAAATTATAAATGATATATATTTATATAACTCCATTTTTACTTGTTTATTTTTTTCTGAGTGTTAGTTTAATGGCAATAATAATGGTTTGATTCATGAAATCTTTCACAGATTAGGAATGGGAATTAAGCCATGAACTGAAATTATACACCCAAACATTGTAGGGGAAATTTTTGCCCCCCATAAAATATCTCTAAATACTTCTAAAATTCTCAGATTTATACAAAAATGGGAGAAATCAAATTTAAGTTTGGAAAAAATAAGAAATCATGATAAACTGAAAATCCTAATTTGCCCATATTCTCATTACTAATTAACAAGTTATTTTTACAGGACAAAAATTTAAATGCACATTACTGTAAATTATACTGACATGCTGAATTCAGATATGCTCACAAAGATATATCCTCTACAACAAAGCCAAAATGTACTCTAGAACAGGGGTGGGCAAACTTTTTGACTCGAGGGCCACAATGGGTTCTTAAACTGGACCGGAAGGCCGAAACAAAAGCATGGATGGAGTGTTTGTGTGAACTAATATAAATTCAAAGTTAGATTACTTCACATAGCCTTCTGGGAGAGCAAGAGAACCCTCCGCTCTTTCGGCTCCGCGGGCCGAACGGGCCAGATCCGGCCCCTGGGCCATAGTTTGCCCACGGCTGCTCTAGAATAATGAAAGGATGGGGCCAACTTGACAAGAAGATTTAAGCTATTTCTGACTTGCAAAGATATTATTCTATAACTTTCACCTGTTTCTCCTGTTTTTACATTCTGTTTTTAGTTACCAAACAATTGTTCAAGCCCAGCTATTTTGTACCTTCTGTTCTATTGACCTAGGATTCCAATTTTTTTATTACATCCTCAAAATGTTGTGGGTTTTTTGGAGCAAAGACATAATTAGCATCTACTATAGTTGAGTACACTGTCTTGTTATACTCAACTACAGTAGATGCTAATTGTGTACTTTAAGGCTTTTTGAAATGTATCTGTTCTTCAACCTATATCATGTCAGATCTAGAGATCCCTTCATCTAAAAAAATCACAATCGGTTTCCTTTAGAATGTTTTAAAGATGTATTGGAAATATTTCTGCCTCAGCTAAGCAAGTTCTAGGCTGGAGAAAGCACCCTTCTCCATGGCAGTGTCTTTTTCACTCTTTCCATTCATTCTCCATACTTGACCTCACAGAAGAAATTAAATATAGACCCAGTAAAGGTTATATGGGTAGTTTAGGTAAAAGTGGTTATTCATAATAGTATTTTAAATAATAGTACTTCCTTGGCTTAACGTCTGGTAGGAGTACCCCAGTGAAGAAACTTTCTTCTTAAGGAGAGGGATTAGCTATCAATCACAGTGATCATTACCTTTCCTTCAACACAATGCTACATGACCCATCTCTTTTCTCTGGGCAAAGAATATCACACCTTTTCTTTACAAGCAAGTGGTTGCAATTACAAATAACAATTACAATCTTCAGAGAGATTGCATCATCATGAAGTGCCAATGATTAATAGTGATCTCAGTTACAGATCACAATGGCAAGTCTCTCCCTTTCAGGAAATAAGTACCAGAATGAAGTCAGGGGCATTCATTTCTCCCCAGGCAAACAACATCACTGACACTATATTCTGCTGAAGGTCACCGCATTGCATACTTTTCTTTACTGCAGTATCATCAGTATCTTACATTATGCTGTAATATCAAAACAGTGTGCAGTTTAACTCATCAGGCATGCAGTATCAACAGCCTACTATTTTCAGGCAGGGAACATTAACAAGTAATCACGATAGACAGCCTTCCTTTTGTAGTAGCATCAGGTACCAGTGAACAATCTTTATCTTCTTGTTAAAAGCATCATCAAAAACTCAGTTTCTCTCTTTTCAGAAGTAAACTTCAGGATGAAGTCACAACCACATTCACTACTCTGTAGCAAAAGATCATTTAAGAATCCCCCCAAATCACTCACTTCTTTAGGTAGACAAAAGCAGCAGGAGACCCAAGAGACTAATAATTTCTCCTCAAGCACAGCAGCCCAAGAGTTCAATGGCCATGAAGTCACAGTAGTCAGTCATCAGCAGGGTCATCAGCACTATGTCATAATCCAAAGAGAAATCACCATGCAAGCTACCTTGAGTCCTTAAAAAAAGATAGCTATAGGGTATAAATCTAATCAGTAATGTCCAGTTTATCTCTTTGAGACAGAGTTTCTAAACAATATCACAGTAAGTTAATTACTCTTCTTTGGGCAGGCACCATATTGTGGAAAATATCAGTAATACAGGTACTCACTCTCTTTAAGGTAGTCAAGAACATGTAGACCAGAAAATCTCTTTCAGAAAAAGATGGTTTAGAAATTTAAAAGTTGAAAATCTGCTGGTATATTTTTCAGTGAAATACCCAGCAAAGGGTTTACAGAAAGTAGAAGCCTACAATATGGGGTATAAAAAGAATCAAATTGGGACTTTGAATGGTATATCAAGAGATGCTTTACAACTAGTAGGTATCCCCGAATAAAGATAAGGCCATGGCCAGAACAACCCCTACATTTAAGTTTCTGTTTACATTAAATTAATAGAATTTGGTCAATATTTATCTATTTATTTATTTCAATCTATAGGTTTGCCCATCTCAATTTTGTGACCCTGGGTGACAAATTCAAACACTAAAATAATATCACAATAAATATAAATTGAAAATACAGTAAAAACCATCGCAATTATCAACAAAAGCCAATTAATCATTTTTCCCTTCTGTAAGAGGCTAATATTTAGGAGAGAATGTGAGCCCAATATCCCAATATAAATGCATGCCTGGCTGATTATAGAATTCTTCCCATTTAACTTGAAAAATGCAAATTTATTATGCATCTGATGAACTGAAACATATAGGGAAGTTCTTTTATATATTATCAAATATTTCATTTGGGTAACTGCATACCTAATTTAAGAAAATTAACTCTCTTTGATCAAAATCAAGTCAACATCCCAGGCTAGTTAAGGATTTAAAGGTAGGGATTTACTGGATATCAGTCATAGTTCTTTAAATACTGTATTTAATAGATGATGAATTATAGAATATAAGCATTTTATTCTAACAGCACCTATAAGCTAATCACACTTTCATTTGGTAGTTATTTAATAATAATTCTTATAACCCATCTCTGGGCAGCATATAACAGAGAAAAAGGGTACAAAGATTGTATGACATTTAAACAATCCCAGGAGATGGGCACTGAAGACTACCAATTCTTTAGAAGCACCCTGGAATTAATCTGGCTTTCACCACTTTACAAAATGCTTGCAAGGAACTCACTATCCAGGCCTTGGGGGAAAGTACTTCCAAAATATTATAATTATTTTATTTATTTTGGAATAATATTCCATATTATTATTTTGATATGTATTGTGTTTTTAGTGTGCACTGTGCCTTTAAAACTGTGGCTTGTATATATTGTGATAAATGCAGACTCCTTGTTTACAGCACAGTGTTCTTTGTAGGACAAAAGGTGTTTCGTTGCATTGAGCTATAGACAGCTGTAAAGTCTACAGCTAGACTATTTCTAACATCTGTGCAGTATTGCTTAGCCATTTCTGAATCTGTATGGGTTTTGCTCTTAATAGCAGGAAAAAAGTGTTGTTGTCTATAATTGAGATTTTAATTTGTTTTTCGCTTTGCTCCCAGTTGGCAGAGAACTACTGCCAGGTTTGTTCGAAGTGCATTGCAAAAAGGATGAGAGAAATCACTTAGGAATCACAAGGGGATTTTCCTTCTCAAACTCATAGCAGCCTCTGCTTTAAGACAGAGGTTACAAAGGGCTAAGTTAATGTAAAATGCACTGAGGGGAGAGAGGTGTCTGCAAGAGAAGAGAAACTGTCAAACTGGGTGATGTGACCAGATGATCAAAGCCCTGTCCCTTTTCATAGCCATGTGATTCATGTGACATATGTTAAAAAAGGTTGGGATTCAATCATCTGGTCATGTGTGTCATTTTGACCCTGATCAGTTAAGATCCAGACTACCTCAGGAGCTTCGCCATTGCTCCTCTCTGGTTCCCATGCCTACTGCCTCTTCTAGGGGAAGGGAGGATTATCAGCAAGCAAGAATCAATCCCATGTGTAACGAGCTAACATGACAGGAACCATCCCAAAACCTGTCACGATGCCAACAACCATTCTTACAAATGGAAGATTGCACATCACTACCAGACTTAGGTGCTGACATTGGGTTGGAGATGGATTGGGAGGAGAGACCAGGTTGTAGTAACCAAACAGGTTCTACCATTACTAGAAGTCCAAGTAAGGAAATGTTAACAGACACATTTCCTCCCTCACAATGTGAGAACCCTAAAACACCTGAACCACACAGGTCTCAACGCATTACGTAAGAGCCCCACCTATTTAAAAGAATACATTAGATAGATGGGGTTTGAGTATGGACTAAACCTAGTGGGGAGGGGTGTTATGTATGCAGAGTTTGAATTGATTGGTTGTTCTTGTAAAGTGTTTGAAATCATTGGTTAAAAAGTGCGGGAAAACCCTGCACTCTGATTGGCTGTCAGCCGTGGCAGCTGGCTATATATAGCTGCCTCGGCTAAGCCAAATTGGGTCCGTTCTGAGTTGAAGTCACAATAAAACTTAAGAACTGAAGCACTCCGTGTCTGCCTCTTCATGTAAACTTAACATATTGCATGCCAGGTTCAGTTATAGACAGGGATGAAGGTACAATATTATGCCAAAATTAAAAGGAGAATGTATTTGTAACAATGCAATAGTATAAACCAAATAATTTTACTGATCTCTGGTGTGTGTGTGTGTCTGAGAGAGAGAGAGAGAGAGAGAGACAGACAGACAGACAGACAGACAGACAGACAGAGACAGAGACAGAGACAGAGACAGAGACAGAGACAGAGACAGAGACAGAGACAGAGAAAGACAGAGAGAGAAAGTATTTGATTGGATTGGATTATGTATTGTTAAGTATGTATTGGCTCTTAATGGTTACTTACATTTTTCTCCAGGAAGATCTGCCCCAAACTAGTCCTTCAAATCTTTTAATGCAGGGCTGTCAAACTCCCAGCCCATGGGCTGGATGCATCACATACTGGCCACGCCATGCAAAAGTGGGGAAAGTCCCAATATGCCACATGACGTCACCATGACGACGTAAGTTTGATACCCCTGTTCTAATGTGTATCCATGTTAGAAATACATATCTTGGAGCCACCCTGTTTTGCCATGTATCATCCAGGCTATGGATTTCTTACCCATCCCTAGGTTATATATATATATGTGGAGAATGAGATGTTCTGGGATTCCCATTTTTCTACATACATTCTGGATCTTATATGATGGACACAATAATGTAATTATTCCTTCTATAATAAAGTATTATTCACTTTTTAATTTTTTTTGATGTTTTCAATTTCCAGCATGCGCTAACAGTAATATATTGTGTTCTTCAGCCTCTACTTGTTCTGACCCAGCACCCCAAACATGACAAACCCGCTGACATGAACTCAAAATATTCTTTTATTAGGAATGCCGGCAGCCCCTGCAAAAAGCTTCTCTCGCAGGCTAACGAGTCCAGCCGGCTGGAAGATGAATAGTTGTCTGCCACACTTTTCAACTCCACCCCCTGGCTTTTATCCCCAGAGCTAGTGTAGGGGCCTCACTCACAGCGGTGGCTCTTCCTTCCTCAGGATTGGCCCATGGCTTTCCACTGCTCTCCTCCTCTGCCTTCTGTGCAGCTGCGCATCAGGCACTGGTCCCAGCTGTTCCTCCTCTTCTTCATCAACCACCTCCAGACTTGGGGGCAACAGCCCAAGCTTCGCCTCTGGCCCAAGCTCTGCCTCTGTCTCTCACACTGTCACTCATCAGAGCTCCTAGGCTGCCCTGATACTGACCCTGACTCCCACGCCTCTGCCTCCTCTGATTCGGCTGCTGGAGGGACCGGCAGGCAACAGACCACAACACTACTAACACCAGTTTTAACATCACATATCTCCTTTTTCTGTAGAGTTCTAATGTGCATTGAATCATCCTACGTGTTATTTGGTCTTTGTGTGTGTGTGTGTGTGTGTGTGTGTGTGTGTGTACATATGTTTTTCTGTGTATATACTGTACATAAAGGGCAAAATATATATTTTAATATGCATATATTAAAATGGTTCAAATTGTAAAGATTTGTTTTAAAAGCTAGAATGTGTGTGAGAGTGTGCACCTAATTTTTAAAATATAAATTAATTTCTTTATATGATACCAGTGGTAAATTCAGTATTTATAATCATTATTTAACGACAAAATACATGTAACTGAACTGCATTGCAAAACCCAGGTGAAAGACAGATCTTAATCAGAGAGGAAAATAAATTTAGTTATTTATATTCTGTCATTCAAATAATTTCCCAGGGCATCTTACAATACAAATACAAATCATTATAAAATACAACAGATTAAAAACAGTAGGATCAAAAATCTAAATAGAAAAGTCAAGGAAACCCGGGGGTTAAGCATTATAGATTAAGTCATGAAATTTTAAGCAGAAATGGTTCAGCTATACCAAAATGGCTTCTTCATATGACCCAGGCAAGACATTTGGAGAAAACAATTTGCCGCACAAGTAGCCTTTTTTTATAACCTGCCACATCTCAAAACTTTGCACTTTAAAAAAAAAAATCATGCACGAATGATGCAAAGAAATACAAAGATTATTTTTCTGCCTCATTGCTGTTTAATCTGGTGTGCTATGATAGTACACATGGTTTTGATTGCTGCTATCCAAGATATTATTTATTTTAGTTTTGACATTCAAAGTCCTACATGACATGTGTCCTCAATACTTGAGGGAGCGTCTTCTTCCAATAGCTAGTGCCGGCCACCCTGTGCGAGCTCATAGGCAAGGACTCCTCGGGGTCCCGTCGGCAGGTCAATGCCGGCTGGTGACTCCCCAACGACAAGCCTTTTCTGTCGCGGCCCCTGACCTCTGGAATCAACTGCCTCTGGAGCTCCATCTGGCCCCTGATCTCCGCACCTTCCGCCGTGAATTAAAAACCTGGTTATTTGACCAACCGGGCTGTGACCCCTCCTGGGGAGGGACGGTTTTAATGTTTATTATCGTCATGTTTTTATATTTGGGCTTGTCTTTGGTTTAATGGTTTTTTAAATATTTATTGTTCTGTATTTTTAGTTGTGAGCCGCCCCGAGTCTTCGGAGATGGGGCGGCATACAAGTTCAAATAAATAAATAAATAAATAAATATATTATATCAACTTGATATCATCATCAAAAACTTTTTGCATTTCACATTCTGAGTTTTTTTTAAAAGAAATCAGAGATGACTAAAGATTCCATTAGCAGCATCCAGCTAGAACTAAGCTTTGTGTCTTATTAAGCCTCACACAGCTGGACAAGATCAAGGAAACAAGAATTTATACTGATTTCAATAATTTATCTTTAATGTTGGGGTGCAGTAAAGATAGAACGTTGGAAAATTTCCCATCTTAATTACTACTGAGTTAATTAAGGCAGATTCTCCTTCAATTATTTGAAATGTTTCAAAGCAATTCATTTCTGTCTAGACTAAGTAGCCATTTAGTTGGTAGATAAGCTGTCCACTGACTTACCCATTATCTTTTAAATGTTTGTTTCCACACTCTCTTCCATTTCTTTCTGTCAGGCTCAAGTCCAGAGAGGAGATAGTGAGATTCAATCAAGTTCAATCCTTTATTTGCTTATACCCAATGGACAGAATCTTGCCAAACTAAAACTATAATTTTCTAAGCTACTAATATATCCTAAGAAATACTAGGGTGCCTCTTCTTTTTCCACCCCTCCTGCCTCTAGCTCAGGGCTATGCAGTCTCTTGATCTAAGTCTCTTTCTGAGAAAATTCTGATTGTTAAAATCTTCTCCCTCTGATGCTACAAGTGCACATTCCATTACACTTTTCCAGACTCCCTACAGTCTCTCACAGCTGAATCCATGTAATCCAAATGTACAGTAACTATCAAATAGTCACCATTGAAAGCTGGGGCTGCTGCTCAACTGAAGGAACATTCCGGAACAGCCCACAAGGGGGTTTCATCTAGATATGTGAGATTTAATTCCCAGAATTCCCCTGTTAATGCTCATTAACTGAAACATTAACAGAATCTTGCCAGTCTGAAAGCACATCTTATCCCCCAACTTTATACTTCAGGAATAACGGAATAGAATAACAGAATAACAAAGTTGGAAGGGATCTAGGAGGTCTTCTAGCCCAACCCTCTATTGAAGCAGAATACCTTGTACCATTCCAGACCAGTCTCTTCTTAAAAGCCTCCAGCGATGGGATACCCACAACTTCTGAAGGCAAGCCATTCCATTGATTAATTGTTCTCACTGTTAGGAAATTTCTCCTTAGTTCTTTTATTAGTTTCTATCCTTTGTTTCTTGAAAGTAGGGAGTGTCTCTCTTGAGATATTTGCCACACCCTCATTCCTTCTGCAGGATCAGCTGTCACTTGACTGACCATTGGCTAGTAGAATAGAATAGAACTGGAAAAATAGAATAGATCTGTGGCTCTTCCCAAGATCATTTTCACGCACCATTACACCAATGTAGTGGTTGCTGAGAATTCTGGTTATTGGTCCACATGTGTGGAAGATACCAAGATTGGGGGAAATTGGGGGTAGATAACTATCTTGTTTTTTGGAAGCTGTTGAGATCACCATTAACAGATTCTTAGAATACCTCTCTTCCGTTCATAACCTGCTCAGCAAACAACCATTTTATAGGTACTTTCTAAACAGAAAAACAGTAATGTATTCTTAATTGTGAAAGGTCTGATTTTGTTTGGTTTCAAATTGAGTTTAAACTTACAGTGCCATTTTCATTTTATTGTTTCTTGTTCTCCTCAATATTTTATATTCCTTTACATTTATGTAAATATAAATATTTATCTAATTCATATTTCTTTAGATTGACAAACCCTTAGTTAATTAATATTTACAGCAAGAATTGAACTAGATAGACAGACAGACAGACAGACAGACAGACAGACAGACAGACAGACAAATGACATACAAGATTGATGTTTCTGAAAGGAAAAAGAAATAGTATTAAAAACCAGCCATTGTTAAAGGAACATTAAATAAGCATAAAAGCTGAGGCTGGAATGGAAAGAAGTAAAGATTGAAAGGTGACAAAACCATTATCAAAATACAATGTAGGTTCCTGCAACATTTAAGAGTGAGAAATGAGTGCCAAAAAGTCCATTAATAATATGAATGGGAGAAAGCAATGCAAGGTTTAAACCTTGGAACTGATGTATACCCATGGCAAAGTGCCTCAATCCTTCACTAGCTATTCTTCATTGTTATTAAAGTTTATGCCACATCTGCAATTAAATCAGTTTTTTGAGCTATTTTTCTTGAATCTTCACTACTAAGTTCGTGTGTTTCTATTTCTAAAGAAAGAGTAATTGCCATTCCCAAGAATATTGAAACACTAAATATGTATATACTCAGATCAAGATTATATGTTCTCGGATGGATTTTGGCATTCTCTGGTATCTTCCATTATATTTTAATCTTGATAACTAATTGCTATTTAAAGTTCACAAAGCAAAACCAATTACACTGTGTTCTGATTATCCGCAAAGCTTGTAAACAGGACATATGCTTGTATCTGCATGTATAGGGATGTTGTGGGTTGGCTCCCTCAAATAGGGAACTTCACCCACAATTGCTACTGTTGCAACCCATTATTTGGTTTCCACAATCACTTTCATTCAGAGGAAATATTTCTTCTTTGCCCTTTACCCTGGAAGTAAAATCTCCCTGTTTTTATTCTGTCTTTTTGTTTATTTCTATCAAATTAGAATTGCAATATATACTAATTTATTCTCATGGAATGTACAATTACTATTTATTAATTTTTAAAATTTATTAAATTTATATGCTGCCCATCTTACTATCCAAAGCGACACTAGGATTATTAGAGAATTTCACTGATTATTTATGTATTAATAGTTTAAAGGACAAATGGGAAAGGAACAAGGAGATTGGGCTTCCTGCCAGTATCAAAGGCTTTATGCACATATTGATGTGTGCACATGCACACATAGACAAGGTAGAACATAATAATAACTAGGACATAAAAACAGCTCTGATCACTCCATAAAAACAAAAGTACAAAAGTACATCCATCAGTCCTTATTTTAGGTTTGGAATGGTTGGCTGGGAAGATTTTCAAAACAAAACAATATCCCTGGAATTTCATTCTCACTAATATGTGTGAAATTGAAATTGCAGGAGAAACCTGAAAAAATACAGATGATTCACTTTATGGAAGCCCTAAAATGGGAAATATTTCTCCTTTATCATATAGTTGATGAACTTCACTATTCATTATGAGGTTCCTTACATGTGCCATGGAGAATAAAAATGTACAGAAAGCTGAGCACCTCAAATAACTGAATGGGGAGATGGAAAGTCTCATATTATGCTTTTCCCAGATTATACTAAAAGAGGTCAACAACACAGAAAGATGTTCAACCCAGTGAAAAAAATGCTTAGGGAAAGAATCTTTGATATATCACTCACTTCTTTCCTTCTTTCTTTCTTTCTTTCTTTCTTTCCTTCCTTCCTTCCTTCCTTCCTTCCTTCCTTCTTTCCTTCCTTCCTTTCCTTCTTTTCCTACAGTATTTTTTATCTAAAACTCACTTTCATTTAAGATTCATATATTTTAATACATTAATCACCATTATTTATTTCACTGCCTATTAGTTTATATAGCATTAACAATAAAAACCATTTGATTTGTTTCTTAAACTCTATAGGGGATACAAGTTTGTATATTCATAATGTTTGACTATTGCTCACTGGAACTTTTCTATTTTAAATTTTGCCTCTCTATTTTATCATACTTTCCTAGCTTGCCTGCAGCTTCAATATAGTCCAGTTAGGACATGTGTGTATATATCATATGTACCTTTTTCTTGCTCACTGTTTTTTAAAAAAATATTAATACTATCTAATGGCATTTGCCTTTATAATATTGAATGTGAAAGGGTTGGTTGGGATCTCCAGTCAAGCATAAACAAATGCTAAGTTTAAAATGAAGGGAACAGAGATTGTTTATTTTTCACTTATATTTCCTCTAAACAGCTTTTATAGAAAGTTTTGGCAAGGGAGCAAGTAGCAAGTGAGTAAGGGAGCAAGTACCAAGTAGATATGCAAGTAGAACTCTAGATATTCAAAAGATGTTACAGTTTTAATTCATTTTTAAAGCTGATTTGTCAGAGAACAAATATCAGTGGAGACAGTAATAGAGGTGGAGTCGCTGAGAGTTGCGCAGCATACAAGTTTAATACATATTTTTTCTTATTGTTTGCATCATCAAGGTTTAACACTGAGTATATACAATTTAACACCTTTCACCCCACAGCATAAATACATAATTAGCAGCATCTACTGTGGGAGAAACTGCTGAAAGCAATACCTATCTTTTGAAAGATGAGGTTGCTGAAAAATACCCCAGGTTTGTATCTTTACATAAATATTTCACCATCCTTGCATCCTGGTGGTGCCCAGTTCCCCCTCTTAGGTGTATTGTGTAATATAATGCTAAATAAATAAAAACATCAAAATTTATTTGCAAAATATGGAAATAACCTTGGACATTGATATTATAGTTCTTAAACCTGCAGTAGAGCTTAGTTGGCATCTTGGCCTAGTAAGCAACTAAGAGCCAATGTAGTTGATCACAGTAAAGGGTTGGATCACAAATGGAAGAAGTATCAATGAAATGAACAATAATTCAATTCCATGGCATTCTATGCATTGAAAAAGGGTTAGTTTTCTGCCTCCATGGCTTCCATGTGAACCTGGTCAGCAGTGCTTTTCCATACTGTGTGACATCTCTTCCACACAATAGAATGTTTATTTATTTATTTATTTATTTATTTGTTTATTTATTTATTTATTTATTCGACTTGTATGCCACCCTATTCCCTAAGGACTCAAGCAAAGCAAAGTTAAAGCAAAGCAGATGGAAGAGTTGGAGGCTCATTGTGAGCAATTTTGATTCTTCAATGTTCCAATTTTGCCTTAAGTGATTAAGATAGGAAATAGGGAGATAATCTTGGGAACTGCTTTCAAAGTTCATAAATATTTTTTTTCCTGCTGCAGAGCTCAGGAGTGTGAAATAAGGTTATAACCTACTTCAACCTTTTCACTTCCTTACATTAAAACCAGAGGTGGTATTCAGCAGGTTACAACCAGTTCTGGAGAACCAGTAGCAGAAATTTTGAGTAATTCGGAGAACCGGCAAATACCACTTCTGCCTGGAGATTTTACAATATCCTTCCCCTGCCATGCTCACCAAGCCGTGTCCACAGAACTGGTAGTAAAAAAAATTGAATCCCACCACTGATTAAAACCATGTTGGGATCACCATTATGGGCAGGTGATCAAACACTTCCTTGAGCATGAGTTGAGTTCCTGCATCCTTGAAGAACACAATAGTAAGATTTTACTAAAAAGGACTCTGGTGGACTCAGAAGACTATTCTAAATGTAAGACAATTCATTCAACTTATGCATTTGTTACTCAGTCTGTTTTGTTCAGATGATAATGTTGCTTCTGAAGTTCAACAATAATTGGAGAGAATTAATTACGGATTCGAAGTCATTAACCATATTTTATCACAGGAAGTTGGAAAAAAATTATGGAATTAAAATTAGGCATTTACATGACCTGGAATAATGAGTTTGAATGGCCTTTTCTGGATATTCAAAGGGAAGAAATGCTTTCAATAATATGAAATTAATTTCCTGTGATCTTAAAATAAGGTTAATAGTAAAGTTAATGCTACAATGTTTATATTTCTTGATGTATCAGAGTTTGAATTAGGATGCTGCTTTGCATTTATGCTTTGCTTTCCTCTGTTTTATTGAGAAGGGGCAAAGAAGCAAATATTTGAGTAATTTGCAGATTTGTAAATGAATATTTTTCTATATATATATAAAATATAATTTTATTAATAAAGTACATTTTATAAAAATATTATGATGATTATTAATATTGGATTACATTGTACAATTAATGTTGTATACTTTCACATAGTTATTATGTGACGTCCCGACTTGACTACTGCAATGCTCTCTATCTAGGACTGCCCTTGCATACCATCTGGAGGTTTCAGCTGGGGCAGAATGCGGCTGTGCGGGCTGTGATGGGAGTTTCCTGATACTCCCATGTTACACCCCTCCTGCGTGAGCTGCATTGGTTGCCGGTTGCCCTCCGGGTGAGATTCAAGGTTTTGGTTTTAACATTCAAAGTCCTTTATGATTTGGGTCGGGGTACTTGCGGGAGCATCTCCTGCCAACATCAAATACCGATCGCCCTGTGCATGCGCACAGACGGGGGCTCCTCGGGGTGCTGTCAGCTAGACAATGCCAGCTGGCGGTACCTCGGGGGAGGGCCTACTCTGTTGCGGCCCCTGCCTTGTGGAATCAACTTCCTTTGGAGCTCCGTTTGGCCCCTGATCTCTGTTCCTTCCGCCGCAGTCTGAAGACTTGGCTGTTTGAACAGGCTGGGCTGGACTGACCTCCTGGGTTTTTTTTAATATATTTTAATGTATTTTTTAACTATTTTATTGATTGGGCTTGTTAAATTTAATTGTTTTTTATATATTTATTGTTGTGGTGTTTTTATTGTGAGCCGCCCTGAGTCCTCGCGGAGAGGGGGCGGCATACAAGTCCAATAAAATAAATAAATAAAATAAATAAATTAGATATAAAATAAATAGTTAAAATGCAAATATATTTCCAAAGAGTACAGAACGCCTGAATATGAAGAGAACATTTAAACTATCACAAAAGTTACAAAAGTAGACAATTTCAATTAGACCCTAATTATTAACTAGTTTTATTGCACTTCAAATATAGAGAAAAATATTGGGTTTTCCCTCTTAAATTTGATCAACCAATATTATTGAATTGTTACTTTCATGTTAGTTGATTGGATAATGAGAATGTTCTTTTTTCTTATCCCATCCTTAACAAAACCAAGATAGACTTCTTAAATTAGCCAATTACATCTTGTGTTATTGATGCACAGTCTATATTTCAACATAATTGGGAAACAGTGCCCCAGATGACTTTCCCAACATTTCACTAGCACAATATATATTTGTTAAAGCTGTGTGACAAATACAGTATCAACAGTATATGCAATTAGCAGAGAGACAGATACATAAATGAACAGAATTTTTATCCCCAACCTAGGAAAGACTTTGCAGAAAACAGTCAGCTAACACTTTTATTCTAATCTAAAAACAAATGATGATAATTGTTGTGCATTGAAAAGGAACAACAGAATAAGTAAAATAAAAAGGTAAAGGTTAAAAAAGACCCTTTTTACACCCACTGAATGAAAGAAAATGAAAGAACTGGAGCCAAACAGCTTCTGCTTCAGAATGGATTTGAAAACAATTATGTATTGTAATAAGTACTAAGTATATATATACATAGTATTTATTTACCCAACTGAGAGATCTTGGGGATTCTATGGGCTGCCTTTTCTTTTTTCATATGAGCCAAATGATAGTGAGCTTACTGAAGCTACTCAGTGGTGCAAGCATTCTGCTCATGTTCATAGTAGTACCCCCCTATAACTCAAGTCAAAGGACAAGTATTGGCGGGGGGGAGATTCTGGGAGATCATGAATATGATTCTAAAATATATTGGCTCCTTATATCATGGATTAGCACAACATTCAGTAGGAATTGTAAGTATTTCAACCCAGACAACAAACGCTGTTGGAGAAGACTTGGAATTAGCTGGTCCAGAACAGCCAATTTTACTATAGTACCTGCTTTGTGTTAAATGGTTTTTGCACTCCCTTAGGCAATTAATTTTGGACTAAACAAATTGGCTTCCCTCCCTTCACTCCATGTCCATTAACAGACTATTCAATTGCCAGCTTGGAAAAAGAAAGGCTGAGCTGTTTTTGTGCATCAATTCAATGCAGCAGCTCTGTCCACAGACTTCAAAGAATCAAAACGTTGAAATGGCTGCTAAATGTCTCTAATCTTATCTATTTTTAAACTGCTGACCCACCTCACATTAATTTAGTAGGAAAATGTAGAGCCCTTCTCCAAACCCAAAGCAAAACAAAAGCAAAAATGCCCTTACTGGGCACAAAATGCTCAAATGAATACCCCAAATGGAAGTTCTTTAGTCATTCAAGTGGAATTAACTGCCAATAGCATTGGAACTTAATGAAACATTTTAAAAGGCTTGCAAGAGAAAACAAGTAAGATACATACCTGTCAGAAAAAAACTATCCTTGCCCAATGAATGTCTGTGGTAGGGATTTAAAGGAATTTTCTTGGGATCTCACAGTAAGCCACCAATGGTTCCAAATATGGTTCAAAATGATCCATTTACTTCACATTCACCTCAGGGGAAAAAATCATAGTTGTTGTAAATTAGGAATTGTACTGTTTTCAAATGTATAAGGAGAAACTGGATCTCATCTGTAAAGCAAATATACCAACAACTATGCCTTGGTGTTTAAAAAATAGAAGCTACTTCTCCATTGTCTCTGAAATATTCCAAAGACATGCTGCCTGTGGTGTCTTACCTTCACTAATATAACACATAGAGTTTTAGATCTGATATCTGGTTGCTGTAAGAGTCATTTTTCATCTAACATGTACAGCTACACTGATTTATTTTTCTAATATACAACTATAATTATAGATGAAACTACTTTGATAATGGCAGCTCCATAAACAAATATCCTTTTAAAAATGGACAGAACAGTTAAAATTGGATTAGGGTTGAGGTACAAAGAAGAATGGATATAAATCTTTCTGCTTTTATTTCTATAACTTTGAAGAAGAGCAGTCAAAGGAACATGAAAAAACTTTATTCAAGAATTATAAGGACTGATTCATGGGGAAATCTCTGGATTCATTTTGTTGTTGTTGTTATTGAGAATTGCATGTGAAAATTAGAGGAAGCTTGGGGAAGTGCAGAATCTGAAGACTAATTCTTAGTGTTGTATAAAGCTTTGAAGAGGTGCTTTATTTCAATGGTACTTGAGAAAGACACACCTTCAGAATTGCTTTGCAACCACTCCCCTTAAAAAAAATATGGAAGCAAAATGTCACTTGAGATTTTAAAATTTCAACATTATTTTTATATGTTTCTCTTTTTATCACTTGTGAGATTGGCCTATCTCCCAAAGGCAAAGAGTGGAGGCAAGAGAAGGGTTAGGGTTATCCATCCTCACAGTACTATATTGTCAGGAAGTGACATACAGAAAATGCCATCATTTCATTTTTATCATTTTTTTTTCTATTCAGAAAGTCACCCACTTCCCTCAAGCACTGGAAGTGAGGCAAGAAAATAGCAATAGTACATAGATAGACTTATATACTGCTCCACAGTGCTTTACAACATTATTTGAGCAGATTACAGTGTTAGTATATTGCCCCCAACAATCTCGGTCCTCATTTTACTGACTTCAGAAGGATGGAAGATCAAGTCATCCTTGAGCTGTTCAGGATTGAACTCCTGGCTGTGGGCAGAGTTAGCCTGCAATACTGCATTTTAACCACTATGCCACCATGGCTCCAGCCAGGTGAGGTGTCTTTTGGAGAATAGGTATGGGAAGTGCTGCTAATGAAGCTGCTACTTTAGAGCAGGAGGAAGAGTCAGGTGGAAAGATCCCAGAGGCTTCCATGAACTCCTTTGAACTCCTGGCTGTGGGCAGAGTTAGCCTGCAATACTGCATTTTAACCACTATGCCACCATGGCTCCAGCCAGGTGAGGTGTCTTTTGGAGAATAGGTATGGGAAGTGCTGCTAATGAAGCTGCTACTTTAGAGCAGGAGGAAGAGTCAGGTGGAAAGATCCCAGAGGCTTCAATGCTATTCACTACAGATTCATTGTAACTCTTTACCTAGAAAACTTCCTTAACCAGTAAATTTGAACCTATTCCCAAGTTTGACACAAGAAACAATTTTATAAATAAATAGTTTGGTTTGATTTGATTTGATTTAGTTGCATTTTCACAATATTGTTTGGACCAACTTAGTTCTGACAAAGTTGTTTTTAAAATTCTTGTAAAGGTTAAGATTGATTTACCTAGATTGCAGAAATAGAGATTGATTTACCTAGATTGCCTCATGGTTGTTTATTTTGTGCCTGTTTGATCCTGATGTTGTTTATGCTTCTAAAGCAGTGTTTTTCAAACTTGGCAACTTTAAGATTGACTTTAAGGTTGAAACTTAAATCTTGAAACTTACAACTTAAATCTTGATTAAATTGAGACTTTAAGATTTAAAGTTACCTTTAATATTTAAAGTCCACATGCGTTAAAGTTGCCAAGTTTAAAAACAATGCAGTTGAGGCTTCTAAGCCAGTGACTTTTATAAGAAACTAAAGGAAAATTATGAAATTAGTATTCATGCTTTATGTGAATTTTGGAATAATGAAGTTGAATGACCTGTTTTGTAAACCAATAGAAAATTTCAACAAATTATGGAAAATGATTTATTACATAAAGTTGCTTTATTAAAAAAGGCAATCCTCTTTCTGTTTTGAACATCTTGAACAGGGGTGTCAAACTCGCAGCCCACAGGCTGCGTCACATGCTGGCCATGCCCACCCCCATTTTAGTGAAGAGGGAAAAAGTCACAATATATCACATGATGATGTGACACCACAAGTTTGACACTTGGAAAATGTTTAGTAACAGTTGAAAGCTAATACATCACACACCTAATCTAAAACAACCATAGAAGAAGATCTTGTCATATAAAGGCTGACCCAGTTCTAAATGGATGTAACAATATAGAATTACTGTCAAGACTGACATAACTCACAGGATGCAATCAGATGGCCTCATTAAAGTAGTATCCCCCATTCCTATAGCCAACAGAAAAATATATTCCACTGACTGTGGATCCCCTGTATAACCACTAAGTCAGCAATTCATGCTGTCTTCAGTAATTTAATGTGAAACAAATTATTTATGGTTTTATTTCCCCTAAGCATTATTTTTATAAGTCAATTATCTCTTACAATCCAAGCCAAAATGTCCATGAAGAGTTGAATCCAGGGACTAGAAAGGAAAGGAAATGCTGTGGTAGCCTACAGTGTTAACAGCATCTGGGTTGATCTTATCACTGACTGCACCTTTGGTAACCAAGACTATATCACCTCTATGCAAAAAAAGTGTCTTGGGAGAGGACCAGGTGGCCAAGCTAAAAATGGCTTTAGCTGTAGTCTATGGATGAGATGGTTACATCTTGCAATATTGGGGCAAATTCAGCCTGATGATGGGGAGACATAAGGATGAGCCCCCAGACAGATAATAATCCATAAGTATTCAATAGTAACTGAACAATATAAAAAAAGCTAAATCTTTTCACTAAAGCCTTGAGAATTATCTTGCCACTTGGCGTAATATTTGACTTCCTCCAATTTATTGTACACCCAGTTTAGCATAGAACTGTGTCACTTCTAAAATGTAGGTAAAGGTTGTTGATTTTTTTTTAAAGTGTATCACAGTTCCTTACATCAAAATTCAGCTAAAAGTATCCTTTTCATTTTTTCAGTCTGATTTATCAGGCATACTATGAGTTCTAGTAACTTATTGAAAATCACATATTATCCGTCACATATTAATTACTACTGAAATCATTAGTATCACAAAAGAAAATGAAATATATATATATATATATATATATATATATATATATATATATTTAAAAATTATAATGAAAAAAATAAATTTTATGAAATGTAAACTTCTGCATCACTTAAACCAAAAAATTGATTTGTAGCATACCAAAAGCTTTTTTCACATCCAACAGGTCACACTGCAGATTTATCTGTATCAGTGTACAAGTGTATTATATCAACCGGAAGCCTTATATTACCTGAAGACTGATGACCTTTCATGAAACTGGATTGTACAGGCTAACTTATTATGGGTGATAGCTGCTGCAATCTCACCAATGTAGCTGTTAATGTCTTATCATCAATATTTAATAGAGATATCAGGAAGTAACTTGCATACTGGATAGGATCCCTATAAGGCTTCAAAATTGTAATGATATAAACTTAACAATATGAGGATGACAGCTTTTTATTTTTCAAGAGACACTTGTAATATTTTCAGAAATATAGAAGCTCCTTAGCTCTTGAAGGTTTCTACCATTTAAAGGTTATTCCATGTCGTCCTGGGATCTTATTGAATTTCATTGTATCAATAGTATAGGGTTTTGTTTTTGTAACATCAGAGGTGAGATTAATTTGTTTTATTCTTAATTTCTGAAAGAGTTTTGTCAATTTATTTAAGAAAATCATCTATCTGCTTGTGAGTTATGTTTACCAATATGGACTATCAATTTTTATAAAATTAAAAAATAATGATTTCATTATAATTAGTGATTTTTTTTCAGATAAATCTCATTACTTGCCAATGAGAAGCCAGTCATAGTTTTTTTCTTTGTGTTTCCATATGTTTGTCTCATTTATTGTGTGTGTTGCATGTGTATTCACATAAACGGGTCCAATTCCAATTGAATAGATTTTAAAGTACAATATGCTTCCTGAATCAATTTGTGGAATATTTCTTTCATTGCTTTTAGTTCATGTTTGTTATGTTATGATTCATTTATCTTTTTCTATAAGGAAGGGCAGGCTATTATTTTGCCAAGAATAAAATGCTTTAAATATATCTGAGATCATCCACATATTTATTTGAAGGAAAAAAAATCTGCATCTTTCTTCTCTTGTTCTACAAGCTGTGAATTTTCCAATTAGGTTTTTTTAAAATAATGTCTTCCACTAACAGAGATGTTTTTATCCAAACTCAGTGACAACACTATGAATACATGATTGAAATTAAACTTGAGCCAACTTTGCATTTGTCAATTAAACTAATCACTGAATGCAATATGGAAAAAACAATTCAGTCTTGAATATATACTCCTTGGGGAAATAAAAATATAGTACTCTCTAAACCAATCCCCTGTTTGTCCACTAAATTAAATCCCTGGATGTAAATAGAGAACACTGCTGATTCATTTTTCTTTTTCTAAAAAACTAAATTAAAGTCTCTAACTTGATTTACATTATCTCATAATCTCAAAATATTATCTCAATAATTATGTAAATCACTGATTTATTTTTGGTTGGACAATAATAATTTATTCATCCCTCCTGAATATTTCTGTATTTGACTAGTCAAATCATATTGCGGCCATCATCTAAACTCTATTGTTGAATTATACACTTAGAAGTTGTTTTCACTAAAATTGGTACTCATCTGGCAAAGTTTGAACGTAGCTAAGTCTGCTGAATGCATTCGCTAATTAAAAGGCTTTTTTTCATTTAGGAGCATGTGTTTTTCTTGTAAAAACAAACATTCAAATTCATCAATTTCTATTCATTTAAAAACCAAAACCAAAACCAAAAACACAAAACTACAACAACAGAAAACCACACTCTCAATGCATTATTTATTGGTATAGCAATTGTATTAGAGTCCTAAATTACAAACAATTCAAAATTCACACATTTGGACTTTAAACACTACATAATCCATTATTAGCTTTTTAAAAATACAAAAAATATATATTTGAAAATCATGAATCACGGCTGTGTGTGTGGTGATGGGAGCGTCCCGATACTCCCATGTGACACCCCTCCTGCACGGTCTGCATTGGTTGCCAGTTGTAAGATTCAAGGTGCTGGTATTAACCTAAAAAGCCCTTCATGGCTTGGGTACTTGCAGGAGCGTCTCCTACCAGCATCGAGGTCCAATCACCCAGTATGCTCCCACAGTCAGGCCCTCCTGGGGGTGCCATTGACCAGACAATGTCGGTTGGCGGTCCCCCGGGGGAGGGCCTTCTCTGTGAGGCGCCCACCCTGTGGAACCAGCTGCCCCTGGGGTTGCAGTTGGCTCCTGACCTACGTTCCTTCCACCGTGATCTAAAGACGTGGCTGTTTTTAAAGGCCAGCCTGGATTGAGAGGGATTGAGGGTTTTAATTGGGTATTTTAGTATAATTGAATTTTCTATTTGGATCGGATTAATATTTCTAATTATTTTGTATGCATATCCTTGTGTAAGCCGCCCTGAGTCCCCCCCGGAGATGGGGCTGCATATAAATCCAAATAAATAAATAAATGAATAAAAAGGAAGTAGAATGTACTATATGTAGGAAAAATGTAACATTCAAGCCTATTGATTTTTTTTAAAGGAAAGAAAATAAAATCAGAAATATTTTTTAAAAAAATCTGTGGTTGGCAAGACTTTTATTGCAGATATGCAAATTACTCAGACTTAACTCTCTCCTTGAAGACTGCATATAAAAAAGTAGAGGAATGGGGGAAAGCCTCAAAAAAGTATTCTGTGTAATTAATAGGGCTCTGGAGCTGCCAAACCAGTAAATCATTTCTGAGTGAACTCATGTGGAACTTTTAATTAGGATGGGTAGCTGTCTGGATTTTCTTTAATGTACAGGGTTTCTTGTGCCTTGGGTAAACCAAATATGTGATACAGAAAGTCTTCATCCCTTTTTGTCTGACTGTGAAGAAGGCTTTCTGCAGTTCTTTGTACTTCTGTGCCAGCCAGAAATGTACCTCTGGAAATTGCATAAGCTTCTTTACCTCATACTCCAATTTTGTTCTCCTTTGGGTTGACTGTCATATTTTATCTTGTGTTTCCCACCTTAAGCCATCCAAAAACTACCATGACAACTAGTCAGAAAATTAAGAGAGCTGTTATCTGGATTGACTGACACTCTAGGCATCAGTAGATTCACAGAATGTACCCGAAACAGGTAAAAACAAAATGTTTAGACAGTTGCTGCTAATGCTGCAAATAATAGAATCAAAGGAGACTATTTTTCCTTGCTTTCTTTGTCCTTGGATGCAATCTAAGACCTGTTGGCAAGCCACCTGCTGTTTAGTTATTGTTATGGCTCATGCTGGTGAAGCTAAAATTATTTTTTTCATTTGTTGGGGTCTTGACTTCTTGTTGCTTTAAGTGCTTCTTTATCTCCTCTTGATCTTGCCAGCCTTATCAGAAAATTCTCAGAATGAGCAATCTAGTGACTGAAACATGATATGCATCTCAACGTGGTTTACTTCTGAGGAGTAATTTCAACCGGAATGTCAGGTATAGATACAGCTTTCAATATATTTCACATCTGAATTGAGGTATCAACTATAGTTCCCACCCAGCAAAGGAGAGCAAATAATGTGTTCTCTGAAGCCACAATGCCCAGCCAGTTCTGTAACAGCCCCTCCAAAAGACAAGTCTAGGTGGGGAATTATGTAAGAGATATTTGTCTCAAAGGAAATGAAAGAGGAGAAGGAGAAGGCTCCTTTTTAAGTATACAAAGCATTATTAAGGTGAAAAATGTAATTGATTAATTTCTCATCTTTGAGGCTGTGTCTCAAAACACAGTCCACAAATATTATTGGGGAAGAGAGAAACTAACCGTGGTGTGGCACATCACTATTTTCCTGTAACATTTATACTAATCACATTTTTAAAGTATTACAATTTCCTATCTTTTTTCATAGTTTCTGATACACAGAAACAGCAAATAGCGTGGATTTCAGGATTTTATGAGATAGAAATAATCGCCTACCTGAGAAGATTAAAAAAGAAATGTTTTCCGTATCACTATGGATGTCAGGTATTCTAGCATCGTTCTTTCATTGGTTAAAAAAGGGAAAAAAATCAGAATTACTTCTTTCTTACAAAATAGGCAAAGTAGGGAATGCATATTTTGTTTAATATCTCAGCTTCAAGAACTGCTAAGAGTAGCTAAAAGTTAGCTCTTTTTAAAATGATAGTTAGAAATTATGACTCACTAATTGACTACTCTTTTCAGTGTCTCTGGGGAACACCTAGGTGTTTAAGATTACAAGCTAAATAAATAGCAGAATGTTTATAAGAATGTTCTTGGAAGGAAAAGTGTTTCTTCCACTAAAGTTCTCTATACTACCACAAAATCCTGTTTTCATAAATAACAGCTGAAGAGAAATGCCTATATCTGACATGCTTTGCATGTTGAAGGTTCTGGGTTCAATCAGGCATATCCAAATAGAAATGAAAAATATCTAAAGCACACTCTTGTAAGGTATTGCTCAACAATTTAAATAATGAATCTCAATTTTGTATCAAGTGGGCAACAGTTTGGCCACTAACACTAACACATGGCACTCTCCAAGCTAGGCCACATGCTTTTCTTACATGGTTTTAATTTACAATAATAAGTGGGTAGCCAGCGTATTATGAAGCAAAGTAGCTGTATTTCAACAACACCTTTGTAGATCTTAGTAAAGTGCTTAGAAAATGAGATAGTGCCTGCAGTTCTGTGCTTCTTCTTTTCCTTATGAAATATGTGTGTCTCATTCATAATAAGTTCTTATATCCCTGTAAGAGACGTTAAGGAGTCACTGGGACTATGAGGTAAGAAATTGTTGTAGAATTAGGAACCAAGGAGAATCAGTTTTCCAAATACATGCAGGGAGGCCAGAATTGCCATACAGTTATCACCTTAAATGCAATGCCCCTACTTGCACTTTTTCCTCAGTAGATATATACGGTTGCAACCAGTTAAAGTGAAATAATAGGATTTACGTTAATCATGTTGATTTTTAATTTCATTTAAATGGGATTTATTATACTACTGTTAAATATAATTAGTCTGGTTCCACTTGTCTTGATTTTTCCAGCCATTGGAAAATAGCTGCATTATTAACTAAAGGACTTTATCTTTGAATAACATTGATTGTAAGATGGGCCACATATGTGAACAGTTTTGTAACATGTACTGTATAAACCAGCTGGAGATAAATATTTTGGGGATAAAAGATTGCTACAGCTGTACTTAGTGAAAAAATAAAGCTAAAGCTGTTTTTTCTCTTGGCTTAAATGGAAGGTACAGAACATTATCTCTTTTTTTCTTTAAAAGTTTCAAGGTTTCATGATATCGATGTCCAGTCTTAACAGGTATATATCACATCTTATCAAATTACATATCACAACTGAGGAGAAACGGATATGTAAGCCAACATTTGTGAAAAAGACCTAGTGATTCAAGGACAAACAGTTCTCAAATTCACCTATTGCACTATTAATCTCCTTATATTTGTATATATTCACTTGCTAGCTTCTGTAACATTAGTTTTCAATTATGTGGAAAAAGAAGTGATGTTTTGTGACTATAGCCTTTTTAAATATCTCCAAATTCATTATTTTACCAGTTTTCTGCAAAATTTATGTTTGCCAAAATGTAATAATTTGACTACCAAATTTAAGCAGATTACTATGGGGTGTTCTAGTGCACAAGCAGAGTGCTAATGGAATACAGTAGTTCCTGTGGCCTGCAGCCATGAACTGCTGAGCCCTGATTTTACTGCTGTGTTTTGATTTATAATCAAAACTCATAATGAAAATGCACAGTTACTTTTTCAAGTTACCATGCATATTAAATAAATGAACAATAGCTTATCCTTGCTCTTTGAATGCCGGATTTGCTATTTAGATGCATTGCCGGTTTCTGCAGCAAATATCTTTTCATAAATGAACATGTAAACACTTCAATTAAATATAATTGCTGAAGATTCTGTTTCAATCTATACACTCTGGTATACTCTGATTCCTCCAAATCAATCATGATTTGAAGTAGAATTTTGTGGCTACAAATATGTATGTAGTTATATAAAGGGTTGTAAAGTCTCTTCTAATATTTATTACAACTGAGCTTGGTCTCCAAGGTGTGGTTGTCCTGTTATTTTTAGCAAAGAATGTTACCAACATTCCAACTGGAGAGAATTCTCTATGCTCCATAGGTGAACTCTTAAGAACTTTCTTTGGGTCATATGCTGAAAAAAGTCTAATTATCCATTAAGTTTATTATTCTGGAAGCAAGACACCAGCCTAAATAGCCTTTACATCCAGCAGGTCTCGTCATGTTCTTATCATTTGGTCCATCTCACAACAAATATCCCCCTTTACACAGAGAGAGAGAGAGAGAGAGAGACAGACAGACAGACAGACAGACAGACAGACAGACAGACAGAGGAAGGGGGGAGAGAGGGAGAGATTCTTAAAATGAGTATATATATTGCTTTTCTTTTCTAGGATGCTTTCCCAATTTAAAAAAAACTGGTTTCCAATGCAAAAATATATTTTACCTGCCCATAATTTATCACTGCAAATATTACCCACTGTATTTTGATAGGAAAACTGTATATTATTCTGGCCCCCAGAATAGTGGTGTGTGTGAATTTACATAAATATATCCTAATTCTTGAAAAATATATAGCATTTTCACAGTTGAGGATTATTTTGAGCTATGCCACTCTATAAAAATGCAAACTTATTTATATTCTGATTATTAAGAGGAGCTGTAAAACTAAGCACTAGCTGTTACTAATTTTTTCTAAAAGATAAAGATGAATGGAAAAAACAGCTTTTCATCCATGGATTGATTATAGTACAAATTGCTTATTGTTTATGCAGTCTTATTGATAATTTTTTTCTTTATTTCATGCTGGCTTTCTTTCTTTCTTTTTTAAATGGATCAAAAATATGGCTCAAGGAACAATTAAGTCATATCTTTCTGGATAATCGGAAGCATGCAATGGGATTATAATTAGATGAATGAAACCTACTCTTTGCATGTCTAATGAGATGTATTATCCATAGGTTATTTGAGACGCATAATCCATTTTAAAGCCTTAATAACAATTGTAGAATTTACATAACTGATAAGCTGTTTCTATTCAGAAGTTAGCCCCCAAACAATAACACTCCTAGATATATAGGTTTAAGATTGAAGCCTAAAATATCTGTCCTGAACAATATGTTGCCTAGAATAAGAGTTTTATTTTCAACATTGTTATAAATAGTTCTCAGTTTCGTGAATCTTGCATTTCCTATCAGCACACTGAATAATTATTCTAATTTGAATATATATATATATATATATATATATATATATATATATATATCTCAGTCTTCAGTCTGTTGAATGTGATCTATCAGAATATTGAGGTAACTGAGGTTTCTATCTCAATAAAATAAAAAAACTTTCCATTAATTGGTTGGTTAGGGAACTAAATGCTAGCCTAGACAGGTTAGTGGTTTCATTCAGTCTTGCTTGCCATATATTCTTAGCTTTCAAAGCTTAGAATGAGAGAACTTTAAAGAAGTCCTTGCAAGAGAGGAAGATAGCAGCCAAAAGAAAATTAGATACTGTGAATACTGTGGTTTGTCTAAGATGACGCATCTTAATCTTTCTCCAACTTTCTGGAACATTATTCCCTTCATTTCAAGGGAATGGATGAGAAATTGTAACCTGAAATGTATGAAAACTAAATTGTGAATTTAGTGGGTGTGCAAGCATAAAGAGTCCATACTGTTCACTGAAGGGTATTTCAAGTGGAGCTACCTGCAGACTCTTTGCCCTCAAAACGACGCTATAGAGCACTGCACACCAGAACAACTAGATACAAGAACAGTTTTTTCCCAAAAGCCATCACTCTGCTAGACAAATAATCCCCTCAACACTGTTCAACTATTACAAAATCTGCACTACTAATCTTCTCATCACTCCTCATCACCCATCCCCTCTCACCTGTGACTGTATGACTAACTTTGACGCTTGTATCCTTACAATTTTTATTGACTGTTTCCTAGTATGATTTGATTGCTTATTGTACCCTATGACTATCATTAAGTGTCGTACCTTATGATTAGTGATTCCTGATGAATGTATCTTTCTTTTATATATACTGAGAGTATTTACACGAAGACAAATTCCTTGTGTGTCCAATCATATTTGGCCAATAAAGTATTCTATCTATCTGTCTGTCTGTCTGTCTGTCTGTCTGTCTGTCTGTCTGTAAAGGAATTAAATATATCAATATCAATTTCCTTTCTCCACATTGCAGAGTCTGTATTTTATTTGCTTTTGTGATTCCCCACCCCCCATTATATAAAATGTGATTATATTCTCAAAATCTGGAAACAAGCCATAACCGAATCCATTCAGGGATTCTGAAAACGTACTGAATTTGGTCAGTAGTCCAACACTAAACCATCTTGTCTTTTACCTAAACACTCTTTCCTGTTTGGCTCTTCAATGTTGCATTGCAGTAATAAAGATTATATAAGACATCAAAACAGACTAAGAGCCTTTCACAACAATTTTCATATAAAATGTAGGATTCCCATCAAGTTCTCATGACCTGTAGAGGAATTTTCCTTGTTCTGTTTAATAATGTCTTTTTTAAGAAAAAGAAAATAATACCATTTTCCTAAAGCATATTCACTACATACATCATTCCCTTTTTTAATTTTATGTTTAACACAGGAACAATAAAGTCTGATCAGAGATGTTAAAACGTTATCTTCAATGCACTCTTCTTCAACATTTTATAGTGTTGGAATCTTTACTAATCTCTTCTTCAGCTTTAACTGGGAATGTTAGAAGAAATCTATGTAACTATCATTCTCATAGGATGTATAAAAAAAGAGTCCAGATGTTCACCAGGTAAATGCCTAGTTTTGTTTCATTGACTTCAACAATACCATGCAAAACAGAACTGCTGGGATTGCGATTGCTATTTCCTGAACTAACGAGATGTCTCCAGTGAACCAATTTTAAAAGAAATAAAGCATAAATGTGATATTCTCCAAATAACCCCTGAAAATAACAGGCTTGGAATAAAGCTAGCAGAAAACCTTTGGAGCAAGCAGGATACAAAGTTTTAAAAAAAAAAGTTTTGACCTAGTTATCTTATCTTTGCATCAGTCATTCTGAGTAAATATTTCAGGAAGTAAAACAAATGAATTTAATTAACAAGAAGCTTAGGATATGCTGGAACTGATTTTGTTTCCCTATCAAGGGAAAAAAATGATGGGATTACTTAAAAGCATACATATTACCTGGTAGTGTAAAGACAAAATTTCTCACAGAGGACTAAGCTATATTCTGCTTAAATTGAAAACTAACTAAAAATGCACTGCAAATAGCATTACTGTAATGCATTTCTCTCCCTAATGACACACAAGCATCCTATAGTTACACTGCCAATGAAAGCAAAAAAGAAAGAAAAGAAAATGTAGCACTCTTTTATATAGGTCTTATGAGCAAAAATTGTTGTTATGAATTCTTTTCTTTCTCTGAGGTAATTCCGGAGTGGAGTAATGGTAATGTTTGCTATCTAGGAGATTTGAGTGGGAAAGTCATAATCATGCTATTAATGTTCAAATACTGATAACCTCTTGGGGCTGCAAGAAAACATTCTAATAATTTTAAATAAGGTTACCAAATCATGTGGAATTTAATTGTTATGGCCTGTAGATTGTTGACAGTTACGAAAGTAATCTCTAGTGGACGGGTTTTTTTTTTAAGCAAGAAGGATTATCTTTCCAAATGAGCAAGAGTTAAAAGGCCAATAAAATTAGCTCTGGCCACAGACACTCTGCCTTAGGAACTCAGAAAACAAACTGAGAACAAAAAACAGATGAGGATGCAAGATTGGTGATATTGACAAACCAGTGGAGCAGATCGCTTTCTATTCTCATGAGCTTTTCATTATTCCAGAATGCTTTGATTGGTGGCCGATGATGGCTTCATTTCAAGGATTATTCTCCATCTGACAATGCACAAATTCAAGATTACACCCACCCACATACATACACATGCCAATCATAGCATTTTATATCAATAACACTCTTTTTTTACTGGTTGCAGAGCACCAAAGAACAGAAAAATAAAAACCAGATCTCCATGGATGTTGAATAGCATAGCATAGCACAGCACAGCACAGCACAGCACAGCACAGCACAGCACAGCACAGCATAGCATAGAATAACTTTATTTGGCCAAGTGAGTTTAGACACACAAGGAATTTGTCTCCTGTGCAGAAGTTCTCACTGTACATGCAAAGCAACAGGGTAATAGTAATCATGATACCAATAAAAAAAGGGTAAGCAACATGAGTGAATATACTTAGACATAAGATGGCATGAGGGAAAAACTGTCTGTCTCTAGTTACTTTTGTATGCAATGCCCTGTAGAGGCATCATGAGGGGAGGAGTTGAAACAGATTATGTCCAAGATGTGAGGGGTCTGTAGTTATTTTCTCAGTCCTCCTTCTCACCTGAACAATATACAGGCCTTCTATGGAAGGCAGACTGGTTGCAATTGTTTTTCCTGTCCACTGGAGTCTGTATTTATCCTGTTTAGTTGCTGCACCAAACCAGACACTTATAGAAGTATAAATGGTAGATTCAATAATTCCTCTGTAGAACTGTATCAACAGCTTCTGGGCCAGTCAACTTCCTAGGTTGATGCAGGAAGATCATCGTTTGTTGTGCCTTTTTGATGATGGTTCTAATTTTAGGCCTCCATTTCAAATTCTGGGAAATTATAGAACCCCAAAACTTGAAGTATTCTACTGATGATACTGTGTTGTCAAATACAGGAAGAAGTGGTAGAATAGGAGGGATCCTCCTAAAATCCACTCTCATCTCTATAGTTTTAAGCATGTTCAGCTTCAGATTATTCTGACTGCACCACAGCGCCAGTTGTTCAGCCTCCCATCTATATGCAGACTCATCACCAACTTGAATGAGACCAATGACTGTTGTATCATTTGCAAACTTCAATATTTTAACAAAAGGATTCTTAGAGATGCAGTCATTAGTATATATAGAGAAAAGCAATAAAGAGAGCAAATAGCCCTGAGGGTCACCTGTGTTAATTGTCCCAGTGCTCAACGTAATTTTCCCTAGCTTCACCTGTTGCTTCCTATCTTTCAAAAAGCTAGTAATCTGCCTACAAATATGGACAGGCACAGCTAGCTGAATCAGTTTAGAGTGAAGAGTTTCTGGAATGATAGTATTGAATGCAAAGCTGAAGTCTACAAAAAGGAACCATGCAGGTCCTAAAACCAGTTCTTAAAACTTAGGATATCCATTTCCATCAGAAGCTGGTACAAAAGCTTTTCTCACAATCTACGGTAAATACTGTCAAATCCCAGTGGTGGGATTCAAAATTTTTATTACCGGTTCTGTGGGCATGGCTTGGTGGGCATGGTTTGGCATGGCAGGGGAAGGATACTGTAAAATCCCAATTCCCTCCATACTCCTGGGGGAAGGATACTGCAAAATCCCATTCCCTCCCCATCTGACTAACCTGCTTTCCAGCTCTGTTCTCCTGTGCAGGGTAACAAAAGGAGACCAAGCCGATCAGCTGGGACTCGGGAGAAAGAGAATAGATGTGGGTGGGGCAATTCAGAGGTGGTATTTGCTGGTTCTCTGAACTAAACATTTCCGCTACCGGTTCTCCAGAACTGGTCAGAACCTGCTGAATACCACCTCTGTCAAATCCAATTAAAAATATAATGATCTTTACAGGGCTAATAACTCAGTACCACTAATTCTACTACATGCCTTCTTCTAAATCTTCCTGAAAGGCAAACAACATTGGTAGCATAAAGTGAAGTTGTAAAAGCTTTCACTTGCTGGGTCTGTCCCCCATTTTATACTGTTGGTTTCTATTCCTTGACCTTTCTGGGTTGAACTGAATATGAATCATGCTCTACACGAGTATAAATCAATGCTTTTAAAGCTTGACTAAAAACCTAGCATAATGACAGTATGTGAGAAGAGGATAAATGAATTCCCCCCAAAAAGACATTTCTTATCACACCTATATTGATTATAAGAGCACATTGTCATAAAAGAATAATAAACCAGTTATGCATTGATCAAATGTGTCTATTTATATTGGCTTAAATGAGAAAAATATTGTCATATAGATGTTACAACTGAAATAGACGGTGATCTGAGTATAGATAGATATTTATTTCAGAGCTGCTATTGTTGTTTTACACCTCACATTTTTCAGTATGTGTACTTACTTATTCCTTTACCATTACATCTTACTCTTGCTATAAATCAGTATCTTTTATCCTTACATATCAATCTTCTCCATGGTATATTTACATATTTACATATTCCCTCATTCTTTTCCTAATTGCCATTTTATTTTCTTTTTATTTCTAAACCACTCATACCAGGCATACCAGGTCCTATAATAAATTGAATCTTCTCTGTCTTTTATTTTTATCATTAGCCTGTCCATCTCTATACAATCTTTTTTTTTTATAACCATGCCTTCTGGTGGAACCCTTTTTTCCTTCCAGAGTTGTGTACACGAAATCCTTGCAGCTGTTAGTATGTGTAACATGATATATCTATCTGTTTTATTGCATTCTTGTGTTATTATACCTAATAAAAAAGTTTCCGGCTTAAGTTCAGTTTTCTGATTTGTGATTTCTTCTATCCATTGTCTAATTGTATTCCAATATTTTTTCACTTCCTGGCATGTCCACCAGGTATGGAAATAATGCCTTTTTCTTTTCCACATTTCCAACAATTTAGGTCTGAGTTAAACATTTTTGCCAGTCTAGCAGGGAGAAGGTGCCATCTGTAGAACATTTTGTATTGATTTTCCCTGTATGCTGTGGATGTAATTAGTTTGTAATTTAATCCCCACATTCTCTCCCAATTTTCCAGGTCTATACTATGGTCAACACTTTTCACCCATACCACCATCCTCTCTTTGACCACCTCCTCTTCCATTTTAAAATCTAGTAGAAAGTTATATATTCTTGCACCATTATGACTCTGCGTGTGGTTGGAAAACCAGAAGTGAAACCATTGTACTTCAATTGACTGGAAAAATGATAAAACCATGCACTGCTGAGCTTTGGAAAACAGTTATAGGAAAAAATAGAAGCACAGTCTCCGTTTTCATTGGCCGAGGGCTGCAGAACATTGAGCTGGCCATGCCTACTGTGACCACACCCACTTGGCCACTTGTGAGGTCAAACACAACCCTGATGTTTGATATCATGTTTTTAATTACTCTGTAAGAACTAACTTCACACTTAGAGAGTGATTAAAATTATTGAACCTGAATAGGGTGTCATGTTAAGTAGTATATATATGTGTGTGTGTGTGTGTGCGTAGTTTATTTACTGTGCTCCTACTTCTTCTCTTGAATCTTGCTGTGCTAGCGAATTTTATAGCTCTCTTGCTAGTTAATATCGATTAACAATGCCAAAATGCTCCAAGATTTGGCACAACTTTGCAATAATTCACACTGCTATAATGTCAAAGCTTTGCACTGAAAAATGAAGCCCAGTAGGTATAGGAAAGAGAGAAATTGTACTAATTTACTGGAAATTCTTCTAACAGAATGACTATACATTTTAATTATTTACAAATGAAGGGCACTTCTATATTAAAATAGAAGTACTTTATGTTACTTTGGAAAAGTAACACATTTCCTTTTGTCAGTTTTTGTTAGTTTTAATTTCCTGTATTCTGGATGTTATAAGTAAAATTGCCAGTTGCTTTCCAAAAAGAGAAAAGCATACTGTGCTTATTTGCAATGAAAGCTATTAAACTAGTGATCTTGGTTCTGTGGGTTTGTCAGTGGATGTGTGAGCATTGATAATGCACAAAAAATTCTATACTGGAAAGTCAGAAAGCAAATATAGCAAAAGGCTATATTGTAATCTCAAGGCATACATAATATTCCTACATAGATAGCTATTGCATTTCTGTCATCTTAGTAATATTTTAGTATATGAAATTAAATCCTAGTGTTAACAAGTAATAAAATGCAAGGCTAGTCTATGTTAAATGGATACAACAGCTGAAATAGGTAATATTTGAATTATAATCAAAATTATCATTCACTTTCTTTACAATGCTAAAGAAAGGACCAGAAATTTCATCTTACAGAAATTGCATCATTGTCACAGTGGTTAGAATGCTTCTGCTGATTGCAGGCTGACTGCAGTTTGACAGTTTGAATCTCACCAGGCTCAAGGTTGACTCAGCCTTCCATCCTTCTGAGGTTGGTAAAATGAGGACCCAAACTATTGGGGGCAATATGCTGACTCTGTAAACCGCTTAGAGAGGGCTGTAAAGCACTGTGAAGCAGTATATAAATCCAAATGCTATTGCTATTACAGAGTGACAGCAATTTATTCAATTATTGCTACCAACATGATCTGTCTTGGTATCAGATAAGCAAAACTATCTGAGATTAAGGTGCCTCATCCAGACATGGTTTGACTCCAAGTGTTAAGAAGTTAGGAAATAATTGGTAGTCTAGATTCACATTCCATCCATGAATTTTTATTGCTGGAAAAACCCAATGCAAACTGTTCTTTATTTCTACAAATTCAGAAAAAATAAACAAATTTTAAGGGCTTCTGGCAACAATTCAACATTACAAATAAGCCAGCCTTATTTTGGTACTTCAAAGATTCTTCTTTAATCATCAGTGTCCTTTCATCATCTTGTCTTCTACTGGCAACAATATTGGAACATTACTTTAGGGTACTAAAAGCACAATAATTATACCTGGATTGGATCTAGAGTCCAACAGGAAATAAGCTTTGTCAAACAATGTAAGCCTGGTAAAGTCTCAGGTAATCCTGATGTTCTACATAGTAATCTAGAATGGTAGGTTTGCATATATCAAATATGTTATGCAAATATCAAGAACTGGGATATATTGTAGTGACGAGAGAGGGAGGGAGGGAGGGAGGGAGGAGAGAGAGAATATGAATCAGATCTATCAGAACTACTGGACCATCAGGTTCTTGAAGATAGTAAGCAAGTTGTGTCCTACCCACAAATACAAGTCAAGCCTCTTTTTCAGCTTGGCCAGATATTTAAATCAAATCACCATTTCTAAACCTTAAAGAATGTAACATTATCAGGTGTTGATGCCCTCTTAGCAGCTGTTCTTAAGGGCAAATAGAGTCCCTTATATGCTCAGATTGTGCCATTGTAGAAAAGGGGCATTGAATTTATAGCCTATGTTCTGTTACACTGCACCTTGTTATAGGGCTACAAGGGCCAATTTTGTAACTCCCTACTGATGAAGAACCAAAACAGTTCTGACTTATTTTAAATATAGCTGTGCCTGTCAGGCCAGTATGATTCCATTTCCTTGATGTGGTAAAACTTTGTTACACTGTTTGTAAAACCAACACAACTTTAATCACCTTAATGATATCATTTAAAGTATTTTTACTTGAAACAGAAGCTATTTGTTTACTTTATTAACCTGCAGAATTTTGGTCAGTGACCATAATAAATAATTAATTAGCTAACTAGCAAAACACACACAGTATTTCCTATTCTCAAAGATGATCCATAATACTTCTTTTATCCCAACCCAACACTGATTGGGTTAGAATAAAGACACACAAATGAGCAATGAGTCATCTTCTTCTTGTAAAGTTGCTTTATAGAGCAATTAACTAATTGCAGTTAATTAATCCAACACTATCTTCTACAACAGTGGTTCTTAACCTAGGCAATATTGCCCCCCAAGGGGCGATTTTGTTTTCAGGGGGCAATGGAACAAAAGGGGCGAAAGGGGCGATATGGGGTGATGGAGTGAGATATATTGGGGAGAGAGAGAGAGATCTATATTGGTAGATAGGTAGGTAGGTAGGTAGACAAAAAGACAGACAGGTAGGTAGATAGGCAGGAAGGCAGGCAGGCAAACAGACAGACCTTTGGATGGATGGATGGATGGATGGATGGATGGACGGATGGACGGATAGACGGATGGACAGACAGAAAGAATGCGAGAGCGGCAGCACTTTGGGAAAGCGGTGGCGGTGGCTTTTCCCAACATGCTGCCCATTCAATGCCAGTTCAGGTGTAGTACAACAGTCAATGGGGTGAGCCTGCAGCGGCCTCAAACACCAACTGCCGCCTCTTAGCGCCCCAAGGGGCCAGCAGAGGGCTAAGAGGCGACAGGGGCGCTCGAGGTGCCGGCCGGCCCTGCAGGTTCACCCATTGACTAGCACTGCTCTAGAGCCGCAATGCGAAGCAGTGGCATGTTATGTGCCACGGCCGCGTTCAACACCGCCCCCTGTCACCTCTTAGTGCCACTCTGCTGGCCCCCTTGGGGACACTAAGGTGGCAGGGGGGGCGTTCAAGGTGCTGGCCTTGCAGGCTCACCCATTGACTGTAGCACCACCCCGGAGCCGGCACCAAAATGGGTGAAACTGCAGGGCCGGCCGGTGCCTCGAACACCCCGCTGCTGCCTCTTAGCACCCCTCTGCTGGCCCCCTTGGGGATGCTAAGAGGTGGCAGGGGGGGGTTATGTTGGGGGAAGGGGGCGATGACAACTTCCTCAATGGTTCAAGGGGGCGATTCTTTCAAAAGGGTTAAGAACCACTGTTCTACAACCATCAGTGGCTTTCTCTACAGAGTCATCTTCCAAGTTACTCGTTCGAGATGCTTTTAGTAAGAAATTGTTGGGGCTGAACTGGGTGTATCTGAATACATCTGTGCTCTTTCCCTAAGCCATGACCATCCTGTTATAATAAAACATATTTTCTTCTTCTCCTAGAAGAAAGGGAATCAAACCAAAGCTATATGGTTTTGTAGGATGCCAATTCAGAGAACTGGTTCAGAATGAAGAACCTGTGGCCTTCCAGATGGTATTGAACTATACCTTCCAGGTTTCCATATCAAAAGCAGTGAGGGCTGGAGTTGTTGCAAGTCATATTTTAGCACCATCTGGAAGGACACTGCATTAAAATGTGGTTGGAGTTACACAAATCATATGTGTGCTCATGGGCTATGATTTTCCTTTCCTTTTCTGTTTAGTGGCAAATTGTAGGTTTCTGTGGCATTCAGACTCAGCAAAGAACAGCTTACAATTTCAGCTGGATCATAGTTTCAGGGCTAATGAAGGATTACACAATCCAAACGACCCATGGCAAGCAAAGGTTTTCACACAGTTAACAGTGAGATGAAAAAGTAGAATGTCAGCAGTATGACCCCCAACATTGGAAGCCATGGTGGCGCAGTGGTTAGAATGCAGTATTGCAGCTAACTCTGTCCACTGCCTGAAGTTCGATCCTGACCAGCTCAAGATTGACTCAGCCTTCCATCCTTCTGAAGTCAGTAAAATGAGGACCCAAATTGTTGGGGGCAATATGCTGACTCTGTAAACCACTTAGAGCAATTAGCAATTAAGTGTAAGTGCTATTGCTAATACAAATAAATAAATCTGCTTTCAATCAAGTTAAACTATTTGCCCATCTGATCTAATATCATCAGTTCTAAGTGCCAATGTGGGCATAGGGATGTCATTTGGACTGGAGAAGTGTGGCCAATAGCAGTCAAGAGAGGAAACATAATTAAAACTGATGAGATGGAACCTTTGTGCCACCTAGCAGACATACAGACTGGTTATAAGTACCTTGGTATCCCACAGTCACATGGCACCCATGAGGAGGAGACAAGGAAGACAGCAACATCCAAGTACCATCAAAGGATTAGACAGGTCCTGAAGAGCCAGCTCAATAAGAACAAGAGCCATGCCATGGATACCCTGCCAGTCATCAAATATCCTACCAGTATAGTAAACTCACCAAAGCAGGGCATGGAAACAGCCAGTGTGAAGACTTGGAAATTCCTCACAATATATGGAGTTTTATGCTCCAAGTCCAACACCCAGAAACTGTACACCAGTCAGGAAGAGGATACTTGGGGTCTGGTGAGTATCAAAGCCTGGATAGTACCCAAAGCATCCAGGAGTACATCAATAAACTGGCACTCAAAAAATAAGCTGCTGAGAGAATGCTGAGGTAAGGCAGCAAAAGACATAGGAGGAAGATCAACAGGAGAACAGCCATGGCAAGACAAGATCCTGCATGGGATGCATCTAGAGCAGAGCAGAACAGAACAGAACAGAACAGAATAGAATTCTTAAATGTGATTGAACACACAAGGAATTTGTCTCTAGTGCATAAGCTCTCGGTGAATATACAAGCAACAAGTGATAAATTATTATCATAATCATAAAATACAACCATCATAAATCATAAGATACAACACTCAGTGATAGTCATAGAATACTAAATAAGCACTCAACATAAATCGTAATAGGATACTAATAAAAGCAATCAGCACAAATCATAAGATACAGAGATATATGTATTGTGTATCATTGACAGATGATCTGTTACGTGTATCATTGACAGTTAGCAGAGGTGGCTGTCACTGAGAAATCTTACCAGTGGTTGGAAAGGATTGAACAAAAAGACAGCACTTAGGCACTGATAGTAGCACAAAAGTAGGCATCAAGCACCAGATCCATAGAAGTAGGATTCTCTCCCACTAGACAGGATACTCAAGGGGTTTACCTCAAGGAGTAAACTATGAGAGAGGTCTCAGAGAGAGGCCAACACACAGTGGCACAGTGTAAGATGCAGGCAGGAATAGCACACACTGGACGTCACAACCAAATAGCTGGCATTTACAGGAACATCTGCACATCCTATGGGCTCCTAAGTTCAGATGAAAGATTGCACAGAAAGTTGTGGAGAATAACAGATTTAAGATCCTGTGGGACTTCCTTATCTAAAGATACAGGTAGGTACTGACTGTAAACCTGACTGTCAGCCCCCCATCCATCTTGAATCAGATTTGAGGCTGCCACAAGGGAGGATGGATAACTTTGGGAATGAAAGTAAAGTTAGAAGGGAGGATAGCCACAACACCATTCTTTTGCCAGAGCTCAAGGCTGAGGCGCTGGAGTTTGGAGGGGAGTGACGGGACTTGGCAGGAGTTCAGGATGGAGGTGGATTGGAGAGTATGACTTGAGGGTCATCAATAAGAGGGTTGGGTGTGAGCTTAACATAGCAGGGGAAAACACGGGATTTCAGATTTGGGTTTTCCCAGATGTGCCAATACGACTTCTCTAATAAATTCTTACTTGGATGGACTTTGTCTCTGAGTGCTGAACTGAGATGGAGAGTTTGGTTGGAATGCTGACACAGACATTGTACTAGTAGACAAGAAGCAGAAGATAGTGGTGGTGATAGATGTAGCTGTGCCAAGTGATAGCAACATCAAGAAGAAGAAAGATGAGAAGCTGGAAGAGTACCAGGGCCTAAAGGAGAAACTAAAGACAATGTGGAAAGTAAAGGCCAAAGTGGTTTCAGTCGTGGTAGAAGCACTCAGGGCTGTGATTTCCAAGCTGGAAGAGTGATTCCGACAGACCTCAAGAACAATAATAGAACTATCTATACAGAAGAGTTAGGAACAGTTGAGATGCTATGCAGAACCCTCAAACTCCCAAACCTCTGGTAGAGGAGCTACTTTCAGTTCCTTGTGGCTTACAACCTAATATTCAGTCAAAGATTGGAAAGGATCCACCCATCCAGTAGGGGCTAAACCACATCCAATTGTAGCCTCAGTAGAAAGGATCAGCCACACAATCCGATACTAATTCTCTTTATTCTATAAAGGCAATCAAGACACTCATTATGAAGAAATCAGTAAGCTTCTATGCAGTAAGTGTCCAAGAATTTAATTATGTTTAATGTTCTGTAATTTTTGTTCATTTAATAAAATAGGGTGTTTATTTCTTTAAAAATAATAAGTTGATAATGGCATGTAGTTAATTAGTTGAAAATTTTAATAGGCTTTTGCTAGTTTCATGAGTGGCCACTTCGCAAAGCTTCATTTGCTTCTATGTAACCAAGCTATTCCTTAGCTAAATCATTAAATGTCTCCTGGAAATACTCCAGGCGGTATAAGTATATTGTCCTGCTTATCTGGAAGAGGGATATATAGATAACTCACTATCTGATCTATTTGCATTCCTCAGTATAAATTGATGGATGCTCTTTAAACAAGCATTGTATGCATATAAGGATGTTTTTTATGCAGTTTTCTCTAACTATTTTGTGTCTGTGTGTATATAAAAATAATATGCAGGTTTTGAGATAAGAAATGCACCTGAAAACTTAGGACATTTTCAGATTACTATCACTAACGAGTCATTACTTGACATCACAATTTTCTGAGCTGTATTGTATTTCAAGAAATGCTTATACAAATTGATGTACAAGATCTTGAACTGCATGATTCACATCAATATCCCACGAACTTCTTTATATGCAGCAGCAAAGCATTTTATATTATTCTGTGTTATATAGGTTTTCAATACATTTTCATGTTATTATTTATTTGCTTAGTTGATTTCCCTATTTTTTTGGGGGGGTTATATTTCTAGTTAACCCATTTTATCCCCACTGCTGTGTAAGCACTCTTGGCAATACAAGGCTACCTGCTGTTGAATAATCAGACAGGTACTCTCCTAAACAGTGATTAATTTGTGCTAGAGCATTTCCATGTCCATCTTGGGCAAGATCTTGAAGGATAAGGACATCTCAAGGGCAACAAAGTTCAGAGCAGACAGACCTCTTCCTTCAAGTAGTGATGAAGACTGTGACAATTGGCTACTGAGAAAGAGAGAGAGAATTATGGATTTGCAAATAGTTCCTAGGAGGGCTATTGGCTACAAGATCTAATCAATATGCCCAAGTCCAAATGAATGCTGACTCTTCTGTTGAGATGATAAGGAAGCAGGAATTCACATACTTGGAGCATGTGATAAGTGGATGGACTAGGAAAAATATTCTTGGTAGGGTTGAAAGAAATGGAGAGGGGGGGTTATCAGAAAAACTGGACTGAGGAGATCAAAGAGATTACAGGAACAACCTCAAAGCACTATAGGCTAATACTATATATAGATTGAAATGTAAGCAATTGTCTAGCAATCAGTTGAAAATGACTCAACTGAACTTAAGTAATAACTAACCTCTCTGGCATTTTTCTTTCATCAATCCCACCTTCATTTCTCAGATATATGGGCAAAAATATATAATTATACAGAGGGGATTTTCTTACCAGTAAACAACTACCTAAGCTTTACAGTATTTAATTTAAAGTGTCAAAGAATTGAATATTTAATTTTGTAACATAGAATAATAACACATATAAACAACCAATAAATTATTACCTCTCTTATAGATATTGAGTCAAGGCTATTTTATTGCAGGAGGCTATATAAAAAAATAAGCACTTAAATATTTACATGTGTTTGATAAAGTTTGAGCTGAGTAGTCTCATTTACTATTGGACAACATAGTCATCTAGTCATAAGTGTAACATCTTTTCCATATGGACCAAAGTTTTTTTTGTTAACAATTTGGTTTTTTTTTAAATATGAGAGCAGAAAATATACTTTTGCCAAAAATAAAAATCCCAAAGAGGCCTCACAAAGGACAGCGTTATGTGTGGTCTGGAAAACTAGGAAGGGTCTTTTCTGAGATGCTTCCCACATCCTTTTGTGGGCCATGATACCTTTTTCAAGAACCAATCTGTGGTTCTCTTTCTGTCTTCCAAGGTCATTCCCACATACCATTACCATCTGCTTAGTGCATAGTCTGCTATATGGCAGAAACAGCCACAGGAGCGAGACTAGAATAGAACTATGAGACTTAGCAAGCAAGAGATCAGGATATAAGCAACTGATCTAGTCAAAGGTGAGGCAGAAAGTACCTGGGTAGTACATTACATCAGTCAGAATAAAAAGTAACAGAAACATGAAACTTTAGAAACTATTTAGAAACTGTTAAGTATACATTTTCCTTTTTTTAAAGTGTGTATTTCTTCTTTCATTGGAGGTTCTCTGCTTTCTTCATATTAAAGATCCAAGATATACTGCAATGGAAGTGTAAATCGTAAGGAATGTAGAGCTAGTTGGATTCCTGTGAGGGTCATAGGAAACTAAACTGCACAACTTCATTCTCCAAATGAAATTTAGTGGAATCAACAATAATGTGAAACTAAACTGTAAGCAAAAGCAGTTTTCTTATCCCTTTACTTATAATGAAATTTTCATTGTTTGCTGACTAGATCATATAACTATGCTGTTTCTTATTTAGTGTTTTATCTGCACTAGGCTGGTAGTTTCTTACAAATATTTTATGTGCTTACTGTCAGCTCCTACAACTCAGCCAATCTCATACTGTTAGATGTGTTTAGTTTAATGAGGTAATGGGCCATTGCCAATTAACATTAAGTCATGGCAAAAATGAGTAATATCCTGATTTGTTTAAACAGAAAGACAGTTGAAGTCCACTGGGTCTCTTGGAAAAGACTTTTGTAAACAATCTCTAAGCTGAACCTATTCACATTTGAGATTTATAGCAAAAGCCAGACATCACTGTGGTTATATAAGGCCTGTCTGCATCCGTGATATACCACCATAGTGGTGGCTGGATGATACTATAAATTGCTAGTGTGGATTGCCTAAAGGCTTAAAACTGAAGTTCTTCCAGAAGAAGCAAATCATATTTTAAGATTTACAAATATATTGTTAATATATGGATGTGATGATTGAAATAAATCTTTTAACAATGTGTACGTCCTTCAGATTTCAAAATTAAGACATTTTATGAATTTCTTAATAAATATGACATCTGCTTTGACAGGTTAGCATACTCCATTGACTGGTTGGTCTAAGTATCATTCCATAGGAGTAATGAGTAAAGCAGGATATATATTTAGATCTGTTTTGTGATAAGCTTTTTTTTTTATAAAGCATAACCTTCTGATGCAGAAGTAGTTAAACAAAATGTAAAAAAAATGTTTGCATTGTAAATGACCTTTAAATGAACATAAATAATGCATTTTAGTTGGAGTAAAAAATCATATGCCAGTAAAATGTAATTTATTACTTTGGTTAGTGTCTCAGTAATGTGTTGTTCATCACAAAACAGCACAAAGAATTCATCTCCCAGAGCCATCATATATGTGCTGGCAATTATTTCAATATACAGAAAACTCTGTTTCAGAAAGTACTCATGATTTGGAAATAGAACAAAAACACCTTAAATATGTATGTGTGGGCTGATGCTTGATTTTCAAAAAGAGAGTTGTTGGAGTTCAAGGCTTCTTGTAGCCTAAGGCTCCTATTTGCAAATGTATGTGGATTGGTTGCAGTTATTCAGCTGAGAGCAAAATGTAAAAGCAGGCAACATCTACAGGGAAATGATCTCTTCTCTGATAGTATTTTCTCTATTCCAGAACTGAGCTCTGGCACTAAAATAGATTGCAAGATTTAATCTTGGTGAACCCTGGCACCAATCAGCTCGATTCAGAGATACTTGCAAATGAAGCGGCTTAAAGATTCTAAACCCAGTTTGCTGAAGGGCACCATGGACATCATGTCTCCCAGGTTTGGTTAAAGAATGGTTTACCCTAAAGCACTGCATTGCATTTGGATTTTGGATTCATGAGATCCAAAGCAATGCAAGGTCAAATACACAGCCAATAGGTACCCATATTAATTTTTCCCCTTTTCTGTCTTTCTTACATTTATATCCCACATTTCATTCAGCAGCATGAGGCAGTCTGACCATCAGCCATTGAGTATCCTTGTGCCAATCATTCCCTCTCAATGTAAACTAGTGGTGGGATGTTGCCGGTTCAGATCAGTTCAGGCGAACCAGTATTTCTGACGATCAGCTGGCCCCACCTGTGCCCTCCCTATTCTGTCCTTTATTTCCTGCTTTGTAGCTCATCTCAATTGCATGGCACAGCTGATTACCCCCCCTCGCTGTTCTACTTACTATTGCTGACTTGGAAGGTAAATAGCTGAGCTTCTAAATACTCCATTTTCAGTGCTACGCACCTTACAAGTGTGTGCTCGCCAACCCAGTTGTTAAAATGGCAGCATCCCACCACTGGTATAAACACTTTTCAATGCATTGTTGTAAGAATAACATAAAAAAGAACCATCCACACTATTTTCAATTCCCTGGACAAAACATGCAACATAAAGAAAAAGAAGACAATGGGTATTTGATGACTGCTGCCCTGGCTGCTAACACTATTCCTGAATGGAGAATTTATAATATGTTTTATAAAATGTGTGACAAAGTGACATAAAATTATGAATATGATACAGTATTTTGGGGGGGGAAGTAATATTACAGGTTATAATCACAAACTGAACTGAATGCATATGATTTACATGTAAAAGTGAGGACAATAAAAATGGAAGGAAATCACTTCTTATCTCTATTGAAGTCACCCTTAGTAGGATGCTGAAAGCAGAAATTATGTCAGATCATCTTTGATAGCTAGCAGTTATTTTTGCTTTATTGAATTACAAATAAGTAGGCCTGTTTTATAGCACTAGTCTCATAAAAGATCTTTTTCTGTGTAACAGATAGTAAATGAAGGCTTTCATATTTGGGCTATGGAGGACTACTATATGGCAGCAACGAAATATAGAAACTCTATCTCATGTCACCTAGATTTTTGCAGTCCAAATACAATAGTTGTAATTCAAATCTGAACACAAATCATTCTATCTTCTTCCTGAACATATGATTGCTACCAGATTTTGCTCCACATAGAATTCATACCTGATTTGATGGCCGTGTCTAGTGAAATATAAAACAAACTTTTCCACAGGTGAAGAACTTTTTATTACAAGCTCTGATTTCAGCCCTGTTTTTCACTTCTGTTGTAGATTTTATAAAATAGGCTGAGAACAGAATCTAATGCATATTTACCTATGAGTAAACCCTGTGTGGATTACTCTTAGGTTAGTGTCCATTAACCTGTCACTGGAGATTACTGCTTATTTAAAAACTTTCATTTACAGTGTAATATGGTTGCCTGTATTTAGACATCTGCATTATTTTTGAAGCATAATATATTCCTACAAAATTTGGAACAACTTTAAAAGGGTTTTGCTATGGGGTTATTTATATTATTTCACATGCACTACATGTCAATATAATTGATGCACTATATAGAGCATGATATTATAAGTACAGCAGATCTTGTAACCTAATTTTTCACATCCTTGCACAGATTTTAAAAACACATTTTGGACATATAATGCAACACTCCCATTTTATCCACTGACATTTCCAAAACAATTCTAGAAACATAAAATTGCCCAACCAAGGCTAACTATCCTAAATCTTCCTAATGTCTAATTTATTCTGCCATTGAAAAGTCGTGTATTTTATGTGTTACATTTGCAAGCATCATCCATAACAATCTAACTGCATGCCTATATGGGTTAAGGACATTTATATTTTCATAAAAGCTCAGGTGGTTTGACTTTTGGATATAAAACTGGAAACATGGAGACAATTCAATGAAATATAATCAATAATTCTATGATGGAAAGACAGTGATTAGTTTTTTAAAAGCCTGAGGAGTTATTTTGACTTTCCTTTTTTCTTGCTCAGTATACTGAAAAGCATTATTAGCGTTTCACCGAATTGCTTCAAAGTCTGTTCTTTCCATTGCCTAATGTCTGTTATACTAGATTTATCTAAATTATTTTCTATTATTCATTCCAAAGTAACAGAATAATAGAGTTGGAAATGACTTGGAGGTCTTCTAAACCAACTGCCTGCTCAAGCAGGAAATGCTGTACCATTTCACACAAATGGATGTTCAATTTATTCTTAAAAACCTCCAGTGTTGGAGCACCCACAACTTTTGGAGGCAAGCTATTCTACTGATTAATGTTCTGTCAGGAAGTTTCTCCTTAGTTCTAGGTTGTTTCTCTCCTTGATTTTTTTTTTTTAATTACATTTATATGCCGCCCTTCTCCGAAGACTCAGGGCGGCTTACAATTTCTGGGATACAACCCAATGTGCTCAGCAATAGCCTTCATTTCATTGTATATGCCTGCTTATTACTAAGCGGCAATTTTACAAGGTCAGCTAATTGCCCCCAACAATCTTGGGTCCTCAATTTACCTACCCTGAGAGGATGGAAGGCTGAGTCAACCTTGAGCCTGGTGGGATTCGAGCCTACAATAATTGTAGGCAGCTGGATCTTAAGAGCAGGCATTTAACAGCCTGAGCTACCAAGGCTCTTTTATTTTGATTAATTTCCATTCATTGCTTCTTGCCTTGCCTTCAGGTGCTTTAGAGAATAGGTTGACCCTCCCTTCTTGGTAGCAGCCCCTTAGATATTGGAATGCTGCTATCATGTCACCCTAGTCCCACTTTTCATAAGACTAGGCTTATCCAGTTCCAGCAACCATTCTTTATATGTTTTAGCCTCCAGTCCCCTAATCATCTTTGTTGTTCTTCTCTTCATTTTTTCCAAAGTCTCAGCATCTTTTTTTTTGATATTGTGGCAACCAAAACTGGATGCAATATTCCAAGTTTGATCTTACTAAGTTATTATAAAGTGGTACTAAGATTTCATGTGATCTTGATTCTATCCCTCTGTTAATACAGCCTAGGACTGTGCTAGCTTTTTTGGCAGCTACAGCATACTGCTGGCTCATATTTAAGTGATTGTTCACTAGACCTCCAAGATCCTTCTCACAGTTACTACTATTGAGTCAGGTATCACCTCTTCTATACCTATGCTATTCTACACCTTTTTTTTTTTGCTTAAATGTAGAATCTTACTTTTCTCACCGTTGAATTTCATATTGTTAGCTAGGGTCCAATGTTCAAGTCTGTTGAGATCCTTTTGTATTTTGGCCTATGTTCTGGCATGTTGGCTATTCCTATCATCTGCAAATTTGATGAGTTTCCCTTCTATCCCCTCAGATAAATAATTGATGAAGTTATTGAAGAATGCAGGGCCTAGAGAGAACCCTGAGGTATCCCACTGCATACTTCCTTCTATGTAGTGGCAGTTCCATTAAGGGCTACATAATGAGTGTGGTTACACTACCAATTACAAAACAATCTAGTGGTGATGCTGCCTAACCCACATTTTTCTATCTTCTAACTTATCAAGTAATAGATTTTGTCTACTTTATCAAATGCCTTATTGAAGTCCAAGTAAATTTTATCCACAGCATTTTGCTGGTCCACTAATTTTGTCATATGTCAAAAAATACAATGAGATTTGTCTGGCATGATCTGTTTTTGACAAGCCCACATTGGCTCCTGGTTATGACTTTGCTTGCTGGTCCAAGGCCTGTTAGGAATCTGGCTGCACAGCCAGAGATGAATGATGGGTGAGCAAATGAAACTGAAACCACCACCCTGATCCATGGAAAAATTGTCTTCCACAAAACTGGTCTGGATGCCAAAAAAGTTGCGGACTGCTGCTCTAACTTTATATTCCATTCATGGGCTTCATCCCATCAGGTTTTGGTAATGATAACAATATTATATCTGCCCCCGTGTAATTGGATTTCTAATTCATCCTGTTTATTCCTCATACTTTGTGCCTTAGTGTATAGACATTTTAGTCCTTTTTCACTGACTCTGTGTTTGTTTTTGTTAAGTTTGCATGAAGAGTCAGACGCGAGGAGTTCCAGCAAAGAGTTTATTAAGTGACTACAGCTCAAACAGACCCGTTCTGGCTTGGCTACGGCTGCTTCTTATAGCCTGCAGCCGTAGCTGCCAGCCAATGGGAGTGCAGGGTTTCTTCCCGCACTATTTAAACCAATACCATTTGACATTTTACAAGAACAGTTCAAATAAACCAATAACATTCAAACCTACATACATAACACCCCTCCCCACTAGGTTCAGTCCATACCAAACCCCAACCTATCTAATGTATTCCTTTAAATAGGTGGGGCTGTTACGTGTAATGCTTGAGACCTTCGTGGTTCAGAAGCTTTAACGTTCTCACCCAGTGAGAAGGGAAATGTGTCTACTGACATTTCCCTGTTGGGACTTCCTGAGGAAGAAGACCCTGTTAGACTGTTAGAATCTGGTCTCTCCTCCCAACCCATCTCCATTCCAATGTCAGCACCCAAGTCAGGTAGTGATGTGCAATCTTCCACTTCTAAGGATGGATCTTGGCTTTGTGACAGGGTTCGGGATGGTTCCTGTCGCAATGGCTCGTTACACATGGGGTTGATTCCTGTTTGCTGATTTTCCTCCTGTTCCCCTCCTTCCCCTAGAAGGAACATCAGGTGAGGGACCTAGAGAGGGACAGGGTCGATGTTCCTGAGGGAACCTGGATCTAAGTTGGTCAATGTGCCTGCTCCAGAGGAGGCCATCCTCTGTTTGTACCCTGTAAGAACGAGGGCCCGTGATGTGAGTTATTTCAGCAGGAATCCACAAAGGTTCACCTATAAGGTTCCTAGCATAGACAGAATCTCCCACACTGAAAGAACGAACTTTGGAAGTGGAATCCAGTGGTGCGTTGGGTATAAGTGGGATGAAGGCGGTCAAGGGAAGACCTAAGTTTCCTGCCCATCAACAACTCTGCTGGGGACAAGTTATTTGATGGGCTAGGAGTGATGTGTTGAACACTAAGAAGTTTTTCAAGCTTCTCAGTGATGTCCCCAGGACCCAGCTGCTGAAGCTTCTCTTTGGTGAAGCGTACCATGCGTTCAGCCCGCCATTGGCAAGGGTGCCCAGGGGCAGTGAGGGCATGTCTGATGCCCTGTTGAGCTAGAAAGGATTCAAAAATGTTAGATGTGAATTGAGGGCCATTGTCAGAAACAAGGACATCTGGTAACCCATGGGTGACAAACAATTTTCTGAGCTGCTTGATGACAGCCTCAGTTGTAGTGGATGTCATGGGAATTACCTCTAGCCATTTAGAGTATGCATCTACTAGCACTAGAAAAGTGTGCCCTCTTGTAGGGCCTGCAAAATCAATGTGGATTCTAGACCATGGGCCCCTAGGACATTCCCATTCCTGTGTGGGGCGTGAGGTGGGGCAGGCCTGACTACCTGGCAATTGGGACAAGATGCTACCCAGTTTTCAACCATTTTGTCAATACCTGGCCACCATACATAACTCCTGGCCAAACCTTTCATCCTTACAATCCCAGGATGACCCTCATGTAACATTTCCAAAACCTCCCTTTGCAGTTTTGCAGGAATAACCACCCTGTTACCCCACAAAATACATCCTCTTAATACAGATAATTCAGTTTGCCTGGACTTAAAAGGTTGGGCAAGGTGAGGTAGATCTTGAAGAGGCCAACCTTTCTTAATCCAGCCCATAACAGGTGCTAATACAGCATCTTTGGTAGTTTCTCTGGCAATCTCAGCAGCATGGACTGGAAGCTTAGCCACGGTCTCCAGGAAAAAGGTGTGAGTTTCAAGTTCAAAGTCCTCCTTGTGGCAAGGTAGTGGGCAACGACTCAGTGCATCAGCATGTCCAATGTCCTTGCCAGGCCTGTGAATCAGTTTGTATGAATAGGCTGCAAGAAATTCAGTCCACCTCAGCATTCTTGGTGACAGGATATTAGGTGTAGGTTTGTCTCCTGCCACAATGCCTAATAAAGGTTTGTGATCTGTAACAATGGTGAATGACCTGCCATACAGATATTCATGAAATTTCTTAACAGCTGCTACAACTGCTAAAGCCTCCTTGTCCAATTGGCTATAATTCCTCTCTGCTTTGGACAAAGTGCGAGTAAAATGCAATTGGGGCTTCCCTTCCATTGGGAAGTCTGTGACTCAAACCCCCCCCTCCAAAAGGGGATGCATCACAAGTCAGAACAACAGGCAAATTCTCAGAGAATTGTATCAACACAGCATCAGACGTGATTAGTCTCTTAATACTGTTAAATGCTGACTGTTCCTTCCGCCCCAGATCCAAACAGCTTTCTTATCAAGCAGGCGATGTAAGGGCTCAGCAATAGATGCTTTGTGAGGTAGAAACATGTGATAAAAGTTAATAAGTCCAAGGAAGGCTTGCAAATCTGCCTTGCATCGAGGTTTAGGGGCTTCATTGATTGCTTTAACCTTGGCATCAGTAGGATGGATGCCATGCTTGTCAATCATATACCCCAGGAACTCAACTCTGTCTGTTTTGAGTGTACATTTGTCTTCCTTGACTTTTAAACCCGCTTTTCTGAATCTGGTAAGGACTTCTCTGAGTCTTTCTTGAAGCTGAGTGTCATTTTCAGCAGAGATTAATACATCATCAAAATAAGGCACTACCCTGGCAGTCCTTGCAACATTCTTTCCATAAGGCTTTGAAAAATGCCAGGTGCCACGCTTACTCCAAATTGTAGTCTTTTACATTTGAAGGCACCTCTATGAGTCACAATTGTTTGTGCCTCTGCAGTGGCATCATCAACTGTTAATTGTTGATATGCCTGAGCTAAGTCCAGTTTAGCAAATACTGTACCCCTGCCAAGGGAATGGAGCAGATGATGCACAACTGGTACAGGATATGCGCTCTGCTGCAGCGCATGGTTAAGTGTCCCCTTGTAGTCACCACAGATTCTCACTGACCCATCAGCCTTAACTGGTGTGACTATGGGTGTTTCCCATCTGGAGTGGTCAGTAGGCTCTAAAACCCCTTGAGCAATGAGCTTATCTAATTGTGCATCAATTTTTTCCTTTAAAGCAAATGGGACCCTCCTGGGCTTTAAACGAATTGGGGCACCTTGGGGTCTAGGCTGAAAGCAATAGGGGTCCCCATATACTTGCCCAGTCCTTCGCTGAAGACCTCTGGAAACTCAGACTTCAAGGACTCTTCCCAGTCAGAACTGCTCACGTGATGGATGCCAGTCACCTCGATGCCAAGTGGCTTGAACCACTCAAGTCCCAGCAAACTTGGGCGATCCTTGTCCACGATGGTCAGGGGCAAACGTTTGGTGTGGCCTTTAAACTGCACGTTGAAATCTCTCGCCCAACTACTGGAATCTTGTTCCTTGGTAGTCTTTGAGAGTCAGTGCTTGCTTCTGGAAATGCTTTTTCTGAATTTTGGGAAAGAGTCTGTGGATAGTGTCCCATGACACCATAGATAAATAAGAGCCTGAGTCCACTTCCATTTGGCAAGGCCTTCCTTCAATAAACACCTTCACATGTACTTTTCTGCTATTTAAGGGTGAAGAATGACCAATAGTGATTGTTTGGTGAGTTTCATTCTTGCCATTTGCTTCTAAATTTCGCCCCATTTTTTCAAGGAAATTGTTGGGCTTAAAGTCTCTATCAGGAAATTTCTTCCTAACTGGTGGAGTTCTGGATGATTTGCAGACTCTGGCTATGTGACCCGTTTCACAACGTAGGCAAATGGAGTCAAAGAACTTGCATTCAGTGCGGGGTGGCCCCCCACAGCCTCTGCAATAGAACCCTTGCCTGTTTTTCCCAGAGTCTTTTTTTTCTTCTCCATTCTGAGTTTAAAAATCCCTCCTCTGTCTCACTGCCATCAGAATCAGAGTCTATTTGTTCGCAATGAGCTGTTGTGGATTTTTCCCCATCAGAATGGCTTGAGGCCTGGCTTGAGGCCTTGTTAATCTTTTTCATGGCCGCAGCTGAGGACTTGGTGGCTTCCGCTGAAACAGCTTCTTCAATGGCCTCTTTAAACGTGATCTTAGGTTTCATTAAAAGTTTGCTTTGTAAGACCTTATCTTTTAGGCCTAAAACAAACCGATCACGCATGGCCTCTTCTAAGTTGGTAAAGTCACAAGCACCCCAATGTCCCTTAAACTTGCCACGTCATTAACATTCTCGCTATCCCTTGATCCCGACGGTAAAATTCGTGTCTCTTAATGAGGCACGATACTTGTGGCGTAATGGGCTCTTAAAAGTTTCTAAATCGGGCCATTCCATTACCTTCAGCTCTGCTGCTCCGCCAACGCCTTCGCCATTTTGAAGACTGCCGGACCGCAGTGCGTGAGAAAGACCGCCTCTTCCGTCTCGGGATGCCGCGAGATCGTCTCCAGGAACATGTGGAAACGATCCGCATACGATTCCCAGTCTTCCGTCGCCGGATCGAACGGTGCTGGGGGTGTTCAGCGCAGCCATCTCGCCAGTTGCTTGTTCGTCGCGCGCTTCTTCAGGGAAATCCCACCTCGCCGCCAGTGTTAAGTTTGCATGAAGAGTCAGACGCGAGGAGTTCCAGCAAAGAGTTTATTAGTGACTACAGCTCGAATGGACCCGTTCTGGCTTGGCTACGGCTGCTTCTTATAGCCTGCAGCCGTAGCTGCCAGCCAATGGGAGTGCAGGGTTTCTTCCCGCACTATTTAAACCAATACCATTTGACATTTTACAAGAACAGTTCAAATAAACCAATAACATTCAAACCTACATACATAACAGTTTTCTACCCAACTTTTTACCTAACTTTGTTTTACTTATTTACAAGTACAACCTGCACATAATTTGTTTTGTGTCCATGCTGCCCTTCTTCCTCACTACCTGTTTGATTAATACATATGGTATGGCACACACTATCAAAAGCTGGATTTTACATAGCAGCTACCTTAATATTCTTAATCACACAAACATCTATGTTAAAAACATTGACAATCTTATTAGTTTTAGATTGCTGGGGACAGAAGTGTTCAGTACAAATTAACTCTCTGTCTCCATTATTCAGTTTAAATGCTTCTCCAGAAACCCCCTGAATTTAATGTTAAGTAGCTCAGTTCCTTTCTGTGATGGATGCAAACCATCTCTTTTATATAGCTTTTTATCAGACCAACTGCAAATATCATGACTAATATAACCAAAGCCTCCCACTTTACACCATTCTTTTAACCACACATTGAATTCCACTATATGCTGGCTTTTTCCTTTTTGCTCCTTATATACAAGTAAAACCTCTGAAAAAGTAAGACTGCAGCCTATTCTGCTAGGTTCTGCATAGAAAGTACATCCTTTTTGGTCAGATCATTAGTGCCAAGATGCACAACAATGTCAACCTCACAGTCCTTACTAGAAATGCTCCTATTTTCTCTGCTGGCTGTAGCACTAGGCAGACACCTCACTTCTTTCAAAACCTCCACATCCTTCCCTAAATTGACACATCTTACAATTGACTCAGCAACCAGAAGGTGGTTTCTCTTTTTAGATACCTTGTTCACCTCACATGGCTGATTTGCAGCACCTGATTCACACCTTCCCTTATCCAGGACAACTTCTTTCTCATGGAGCACAATCCCCTATTCAATTGAATCATCATTATTACCACAAACAGCTGAACCTGCCACCTTAATATCCTTATTAAGTTTAGCAAGGCCATTGTATCTGTTATATAGGGACACACCAAAATCTTCATGTTAATGAACCATAGTTCTCACTCTGCCAGATCCAACAGTTGTCCATACTGTCCGTCTCCTGCAGAGTCTTTGGGGTAGACAGGGCTGACAGCAGGACAGCTCAATAGAACACACTGGCTGAATTGTCCTGCTAATTTCAGCCTGAAGAGCACAAACTAAAGACCCTAGACAAGTAATCTGCCCATACAAAGAGCAATCTGCTTACAAACAAGACAGTATCCAAACTTAAAAAGAATACCATGAAAAACAGCAGCAAAACAAGTGTGGCACTGACATAAAGCAGATATTCTAAAATAAAATTAAGACTACACTTTTGCTCAGATGCCCTCACAACGAGTAGTTTCACAAAGTCAGTACAAATAGATATTCCTTCATAGCCTTCTTGTTTTAGATTTCTAGTGTATGATTTGCATATCTTTAGGTCCCCAGATCACTAGCTTGCTCTATTGGAGGAAGTTTTCTTCAACTGACTGTGAGCTACTCCTCCCAGCAAGCTCTGATGTTCTGCAGCTGCAATGAAAATACAGCTAGTGACTCAGTTCTCAGGTGGCTAGCATGTTCTATTTTTTTTAAAAGAAAAGGAAAGAAACCAGATATACATTCAAACATTACACATAGCATACACACATACACACACACACACAGCTCCTTTATGGTGCTTTGAGGAGAAATTTAGCTTCTGGAAGAAACTCTTTTTTTTTCTGTACAACCGTGGTAGAAGAAAGAGTAATTTCTATGATCCCCACTTATGGGTCAGCAACTTTGGGACAGATTCCAGATTTCAGTGCCTTCAAGGATATTCTGTGGTCATGCAGCATCAGGTTGTCCACTCTCAATTCAGACATTCTGTGAGAGTTATTGGCATTATGTACCTGTGATAAAATAGCTACCATTCTCTGAGAATATAAAGAAAGCATCTAACCATTAAATAAAACATTCCTGTATCCTAGAGAGGAAAGAAATGTGAAAAAGAATCATGCCACTTCAATTACACTAGGTATAAGCTGAGATGGAGAGTCATTTTATCAGGCTTTCAAGACTTTGTTACAATACCCTACAAGCAATAAAGATATTTCCAGAAATCCAAGTGGTTTTTGTTTCCTAAGTTTTCTTGCCTTCAAGGGCTTGACAGTAAAGAAAAATTAAACTTGTATTTACTGAAAGTGATTTGTGCTCAGCCATTTCCTGGAGAACATTCTCTAACCCTCACTCTCTAAAATTGTAAGTGTGCTTGAAATCAAGAATATAGCAGCACTCTTGATTAAATCTAGACAACAGTCAAATCAATTTTGCTAGGGTTTGCAGGAATTCATAAAGTATAGCTCAAGCACAAATATAATAATGTTTCATTCAATAACTGATGTCTAACAATTAGAAGTTTTTTTTTCATATAGACATAACTGCACCATTGTCTCTACCTGGGTTGTAAAAATTTTGACCCAACAACCACATGTCCACCGCCCTAATTTCTTGCAACTCTGCATCATTTGCCCCCAAAACACTTTAGATCTAAATAATCCCAACCAGCAAAATAATTCATTTGCTGCATGTGCCTAATGCCAAAAAGATTAGATGACATAAAGGGAGCATAGGAAAGGAAGCATATGTAAATTTGCAGGACTGCAAGTCCTGTCTGTTTAAGTTTGCATGAAGAGACAGATGCGGAATGCTTCAAGCTCTTTAGTTTATTAGTGACTACAGCTCAGAACGGACCCAACTGGCTTTGCTGAGGCTGCTACTTATAGCCGGCAGCCGCAGCTGACAGCCAATCAGAGTGCAGGGTTTTCCTGCACTTTCTAAACCAATCATTTCCAACACTTTACAAGAACAATTCAAACTAAACCAATGATTTCAAACCTGCATACATAACACTGTCCATTTAAATTTTTTGATTGGCTTTTTCCATGGGTCAATAATCCTTCATTGAATAATATTCTCCCATTCATGCTATGCACACCTACCTTCAGATAAATTCTAGTAAAAGTAATAGCTTATTTTTTAATAGACCTATAAAGGATGTTTCCCATGCAAAGCTGGTACTAGATATGGAGAATTTAATAAATAGACAATAATATTCAATCTGAGAGTAGACATAGTTTGTATTTGTTCACCATCTGGCATTGCAAAAGTAGTTCTGAAGTACACAAGCAATTTATGGGCTGTCTTGAAGTTTTCATTTTGTATAAAAGTGCTGCTGAGTTCAGTATGGGTAACAGATATAATAATGCTATGTTTTCTCTGCAGACATTTTGAGTCCCTTGTTGTTGTAATGGGTAAAACTGCCAATTATCAATTCTCAGGGTTTGAAGAAAAAAAGGAGAGAGAGGCAGAGGGAGGGAGGGAGAGAGAGGTGGGTAGTTGAAGATAAGACAAAGCTACTTTTATTATTATTATCTTAATAAAAGGGAAAAAAGCATAATGGTGCTCAAATTCTAGAAAGCAGTAATCACAACAGGAAATAATGACTATTCCTATACAAAGCTAATATGCTAAATTCTAGATAAGTGGTTCTAGATAAGTGGCTATGACTCTGTTCCCAGTGGACTTCCAATAATGTAGAGTGGAATAACAAGGTTGTTTTTTATTTAAAGAATATCATGCTTCTGCACTCTGCAGGCAAAGCAGAAGTACCCAAAAAAATCTCACTTGCACTTTGCCTGGCCAGGCCCAGAATAGAATTGCACAGGCAGAGTAGGGTTGAGATACCTGAATAAGGTTTTGTATGTTTAGCCATCATTTCACACATTTCTGGTCTTTAAAAAAGGAAAAGCTTTGTTGAGGAAAGTTTACCAGTGAAGATATCACTGAAGATAAAAGAAAGCCTAAATCAAGAAAGTATGATAACATCTACATCTCTCTTAGTAAGCAGTATGCATATTTATTTTTGCCCAATACTAAAATTAATACTAAAGTTAATAGTTTTATACATAAGAAGGTTGTACATATTCATTTATCATATTAAAAATTATAGCATTTCAAAGTCTGAGAATCTCTCTTCTAGAGGATTACAAAATGGATAAAGGAATTCCCTCAAAAACTGGCTGCTTGCAATAATTTCCAATCCAATATACTAGACACACGTTTAGATTCAAAATTCGTTATTACAATTATATCCTGTTCTACTTCCATTTTTTTTTAAAAAATGTAATTTAGCCTTCACTATTCAGCATTTTCTCATCGGACAACTTTCAGTATTTTCTACCTTAGAGCTATCTGTATCCCGAAACAGAGGCATTCCTAATGACATTTGTGTATAAATAATGTTAGAAAATTTCAGATGAAATGTTTGAGATTATCAACTGAATGAAACTGCCTATCAACATAGGAAGTACCAAATGGCTCAAAAAAGTAAAGCTTAAAGAAACTAGTTCAAATAAAGTTATTTTATAATTAGTCATGAACAAGCATCTCCCAGATGACCTTATAACTAGCTTTATTTTATTTTATTTTAATTTTCCAAAATGAAAAACTACAATGTATTGTAGTCTATAGTTCTCCCAGAGGATTACTCGTTTAATGTGATAATCTCAGTAGCTCCAATGATACTAAGAGTACACCACTATAACTGCATGTTACCATAAGGATTGCAGGAAGCTAAGAATCTATAGCGAGAATGAGGGCATATAGGAAACCAATTTACTTAAGAGAAAGAATTCCAAGAATTTTATCAGGAAAAGGCACTGGGAAAACACTTCTGTAGTGTCAAAAAAGCAGTAAGAAAACATTGAAATTTCACAAGTACATCTGGAGGGATGGCATGACCACAACAAGCAGTGAAAAAACTCTACTCATTCTTCATACCACTATTAAATGAAGCTTCTCATCTTGCAAAGATGCCTACAATTGGAGCACTGAATGTGAGATGCATGAACAAAATTGCCAAAGAGTAAACAAAGCAATATTAATTTACATGTTTGAGAAATAAATTAATTCAGGTAAACCACAATGGGCGATTTTAAATTAGATGATTGATGATATTACATAGTAATAAAGACATGACAAGTGAAGGGAAGAAGTTTCAATGACACTGAGGATGTGCTCAGCTATTATCCAAAGAAATGGAGAATCGTGTCTATTGAAATTGGTGGATATCCAAGGAATATCTGTGTTATAAAGTTTATCTCCTTGCTATAGATGCAAAGATAGAAGGTGCTTAAGAATTACATTGCAAGTTTCAAGATGTAATAAATGCAAGACTCTAGTACTATTAATGCTTGGTGGGAATGTCAAAATTGGAAAAACAGGAACTTGGAATTATAGGAACACTAGGATTGATAACTGCAATAATGCATAGGTCCTTGGAATTTTGTGAAGATAATTTTTATTTACTACCAACACCCACTTCAAGAAGCATACATGCAGCTGCTACCCCTGGACATTATTGGATGGACATCATTGAAAACAAATCACTCAAATGATAGGAAACAACAACTAAGAAGCGCAGTCAGCCAGGACACCACAAATTGTAGAAAAGACTATGGAATATTAGCCTCAAATATATGGATTAAATTTAAAAAATTAAAGAGTGTGTGTCATCCATATTTGGAGAACAAAAAGAATATAAGACCCATGTAAGGAACAAATTCAGTACATGTACTTTATGCAAAAAAGAACCTGAGGAACTACGGGGAGAGTTAAAAGACATTTTGAAAAGTGAAGTTGAAAGCATATTCTCCATATTTAAAAGGAAAGATCCAAATGGCTTTTAGAACAAGTTATCATGATAGCAAAGTAAAAACAAGACAAAAGCAAGGGCAAATAAGGATGTATGACTGTTGAATGCAGATATTCAATAACAAGAAAAAAACCAAAGCTATCTCAATCAAGATTTCAATAATACAGGAAAAGAACAAAAAATAAGAAATATTTTAGGATGATCAGAGGAATCGTAGTAAGTTTAAATCTATGGTAGTGCTTTACAAGAGTAGTCATGAAAGAGAAATAATACTTACAAATACATTTAAGGAGATAGACTCCTCTAAGCCCTATTGTAAACAATATTATAGAATGATGAAACTTGCTGAGAGAAAATGTACTCAGTATCTAAGTATATTATTTTGTGATGTCCCCTTTACTGAGATTAGTATCATCCTCTTTTGTGGCATGTGCTTTTTAAATAGTTTTTATAGGCTTTAATAATGATTGTTAATATACATTTATTGGGGTTTTTAACTGAGTGTTGCATGCCTCCAGAATAACTGTCTTGTGAGATGGGTGACTATACAAACATAATAAATAAATAATATATTAGAAGAATGGTAAGATTAGAAGAGAAGAAAGCTGGAATAAGAATTGAAGATCAAAATATGAGCAAATTGATATACCACTTTGTTAGCCGAAAGTAGAAATCTAGAAAAGCTCATTAAGGAAGTGAAAAATGTAAAATTATAATGAGGGTTTCTTTAGGATTCATCTGATCAAAGAGCATACAAGGATTTTTTTCTTTCTTTCTTTCTTTTTTTGGTAAATCAGCTAAAAATGAGACCTTTGCTAACATTTCAAAGGTAGAAAAGGTTAGCTTCTCTTTCAACCACCTAAGACTAATTAAACAAGCATCATTCAGCTAAAACATGCAGATTAATCCCACCCACCCACCCAGCCCTTCTTGTAAGCTCTGACTTCAGAAAAGTATAGAATGTATAAAAATTAATTCACAGCTAACTGCCTTACCATTTGGAGCTATCTCTTAGCTATTGTTAAGTGTGTAGGTTTTACTAAATTCCCCAAGAGTTAATCAAGGACTTCAGTTAGAACTTAGTGTTTACAAATTCTATTTACAGGCTTTTACCACATCTGGAATTTGGGTTCCTCTTAATATAAAGTATTTAATTTCTAATATAGGAACTACTGTAATTCTTAACCTTACATTATTAGTGTTATTTTATGTATGCATGCTGTGCAAAGATGGGTACATTGGATCACAAGATCATATCCTGGCTGTATCATAATTTTTACTAAAATCTAAGATAAACTACTAAAACCTTTTCTTAGCCCATTGCCAGGTTAGATTGAAGACTTCTGTGTGCAAATTTTTGGCACATCAAAGATTATTGATGCTTTTGGCAGATCAAGATCCCAAGAATTTGTGTTCTTGGCAGTAAGGTAGGCTATGCATGATTACAGTTCCTTTTTATCATGTATATTATCTCCAAGCCAATCAATAGAGTCAGTTTTTGAACACAACCAAGAAGATGGGGATGGATCTCACCTCCAGCAGCACGATGTTCCAGAAAGCAGGAACATGGCAGAAAAGGCTCTTCTCCTGGACCTTGCCATGCATAGTCCCTTGACTAATGGGGTCCCCAGCATGCCCCTTCTGCCAGTGCAAGGGGAGTGAGCTAATCCCATTCGGTTGAGATACTTTTTTAGATAGCCAGGCCCCATGCCATCAAGGACTTTAAAGTGATAATCAAAATCTTCAATCAGACCTGGAAGCAAGCCAGCAACCAATTCTTAACACTCAGAGTTCTATGGCCCATTCTAGAGGCCCACTTGGTTTGCCTACACTGTTACATTTTGTGCCAGTTATAGCTTCTGAATAGTCTTCAAAGATAGCCCCATGTAGACTGCATTTCAGCAGGCCAAAAGTAAGATGACCAGGGCATGAGTGACTGAGTGCAAGGCCTCACAATCCAGGAAAGGGTGAAACTAGCATAAAGGCTCTCCTTGCCACAATTGTCACCAGCTCTTTGAGCAGGAATTGTGGGTGTAAGAGAACCCCTAGGTTGCATATGGGGTCTGTCTGGGGCAGATTAATAGCTAATTGATAGTTAAGTAAGGAAAAATGAGAATACTCAAACTGTGGTCACCTTCTGCACACGGTGCAGCTGTGCTATGTGAGCTGTAATGGTTGCCAGTTTGCTTCCAAGTTCAATTCAAGGTGTTGGTTTTGACCTTAAAACCCTACATGCCATACCACCAGGTTATTTGAGGGACCATCTCTCCCTGGTTACAACTGCCCCAGCAGGAGTGTTATAGGTCTCATCTGCTGAAGAATTTCATCTGACACGATCCAGGAGGTGGGGTTTTTTTGCCCTGGCATTGGCATTTGGAACAGCATCACCTACCCCCAAGTGAGATTAGTCCCAACCCAATTGGCCTTCTGGAAAAAATGGTTTTTCTAGAAGTTTTGGTGATACCATAGAAATATATAATCTGTGAGATGATTATATTATGTATAGAATGTTGATCTATTCTCCCACAGTCTTATTTATATTTGTTTTTCATAGCTGTTTTAATCTGTTATTAATTTGTTATTGTTTGTTGTATACCACCCAGTCATGTTTGCAAGTTGGATGGCTACAGACAGCTTTCTTTCTTTCTTTCTTTCTTTCTTTCTTTCTTTTTCTTTCTTTTTTCTTTTTCTTTCTTGCATATAAACAACCTCTCTGCTGATCCATTTTTGATGATCTTGAATAACCCTGTAGCTTTTCTTTTTTGTGGTTTGAAATTGCCTAATATTACTTTTCTTTGCTAGCCATTTTTACCATTTCTCCTTTTCTGAGTTTATCAACAACTCTTTTTGCCAGTTCCTTAGGTCATGTGAACTTCATCTTCCCCTTCATCAAATATTTTTATGTATGAAAAAAATACATTTTCTTCCGGTTTTTTTGCCTACCCCAAGTTATCAGCTGCAAGTTCATATGTCTGCAACAACACGTGAGAGGACAACAGATAGTAACTAACATCTCCATTATGCTACAATGAAAACTCTGGGTCCACATTACATAAGAAATAAGCAACATCTCACAACATACCAAATTCATCATTGATGAAAAAGAAGCAAGGTGACAGATTGCTTTATTTTCTTGTTCTCAAGAATAGATAAAAATAGTCAAAATCCTAGAGAAACAAAAAGAAGATTAATCTGACATAATTCTCAATAAAAATCAGAATAGTCAAAATAATAGTTTCTCAGTGATAGTGTAGAGCTGACAAATCCATACATTAAGAAAGAATGAGAGAAAGATAGATGCCTTCAAATTAAGGACATGGCTGATTATTAAGAGAACCATGAAGAGCAACAATCACTAATCAGTCCTTGATTAAATAAATGCTGACTATTTCTTGGAAGCAATTATTAATAATCAAAAACTTACATATTTGAGGCATGTAATGCCAGTGGATAATGGAAAGGCAAGTATGCTTGGCAAAGCTGAGAGAAGTAAAAGAAGGAGAAGACAATGGATGAAATAGCCGGATGGAATCAGGAATATCATTGGAATGTCTTTGGGAAAGTTTTGAATTGGCACATAGCACAGCTTGAAATGGGGTGTGTTTCTCTGTATAGTCACTAAATGTTATGCACAATTTGATGGAATCAAACTGTATTCATTCTTACTAAATCCATGGTTGCAAACTATATGGCCTTGAAAACTCTTAACCTTGAATATTTGCATGATCTAATGCTTTCAACAACAAAAAAGGAAAAACAGTGGTGCACAATTATGACGAAAGTTTTACCCTTTCTATACAGCATGTGATGTCATGACACACAAACATAAGGCTCAATGCTTGCTTGCAAGCTGCTTTCTCACTTGCCCCTCACTGCTGAGGTTTCTGAAATAGAATTATTATTACTATATTGAAATATAGTGAATGAAATACAGTATGATATATGTCTTGTCCAATGCCAGCTATAGCATTATATAACAAAAGCATGATTAAATTCAGGGATTTCTTCATCATACTTCAGTCTCTCATCCATTAAACAATAGGTGAGTAATTTTTCTTATGTGTCATGCACTTAATTGCATTTTCCCACCATACCCCATCCATAGCTTTAGGAAAATAAAATAATATAATATAATTCCAGTATAACAACATACAGCAGATTATTTCATGCATCAGAACAATACATCTCCTTTTACATTTCATATATTGATAAACTATTGTGAATCATATTCAATAGTGGTGACTGTGAGAGGGGTCTGGGAGTCCTAGGGGACAATCACTTAAAGATAAGCCAGCAGTGTGTTTGGCAGCTGCCAAAAAAGCCAACACAGTTCTAGGCTGCATAAAGAGAGGGATAGAATCAAGATCACGTGAAGTTTTAATACCATTTTATAATGCCTTGGTAAGGCCACACTTGGAATACTGCATCCAGTTTTGATGAACACAATATAAAAAATGATGTTGAGACTCTAGAAAGAGTACAGAGAAGAGCAACAAAGATGATTAGCAGACTGGAGGCTAAAACATATAAAGAACGGTTGCTGGAATTGGATATGTCTAGTCGTATGAAAAGAAGGACTAGGAGGGACATGATAGCAGTGTTCCAATCAGCAGTGGGATCCTACCTGCTCCACTACCCGTTCGGTGATCACACATGCGTGCATGCACACCTAACGCACGCACGCCTAACATGCACGTGCAGCTTTCCCCACACCAGCTGAGGCCCGCAGTGCCAATCAGCTGAGAGGATAAAGAAAAGTGCAGGGGAAGTGGGAGGGTTTGATCCTGCACTTTTCTCTTCTTTATCCTCTCAGCTGATTGTAGGAAGATTTTTTCCTCCTCTCAGCTGATTGTGGGAGGCTGTTTTTTTTTAAACTACCAGTTTGGCTGAACCGGTACGAACTGGTAGCATACCACCACTGGTTCCAATATCTCAGAGGCTGCCACAAAGAAGAGGGGGTCAACCGATTGTCCAAAGCGCATAATGATAGAACAAGAAGCAATGAGTGGAAACTAATCAAAGAGAGAAGGAAGAGAGAACTAAGGAGAAATTGCCTGATAGTTAGAACAATTAATCAGTGGAATGGCTTGCCTCCAGAACTTGTGGGTGCTCCAACAATGAAGGTTTTTAACAAGAGACTAGATAACCATTTGTCTGAAGTGATGTAGGTTTTCCTGCTTAAGCAAGGGGTTGGACTAGAAGACCTCCAAGGTCCCTTCCAACTCTGTTATTCTATTCTATTATAAATAGAAATCTATGTGTATACATAAACATAACAGACATGAAGAGGGAGGGGGGGAAAGATTTTGTAAATGTGTAACATGTGGAGCAAAGTTGGAATGAGAACAAAATATTCTTAGTGTCCAACAAAATATATAAGGGTTAATTTGTAATTATTTGGCCTTCATTTTGTAATAGAATAATATCTGCAGTTCATCAAATTGGAAACTCAAAACTCTAACAATTCATACTCAAATGCTGTATGCATATATGTGGATAAAGAAGGGTGGTTTTATTATTAAATAATGTTTTTATTCCCAAGATTTTATGGTAATGTTATATTACCAAGGGCTACTGTGTAAGCTATTTTACTGCAATAAATATTTTTACTACAATTGTAAAATACACAGATCTTTCGTATCTGCATTTCTTGGACTTAAGAATTTTTTTTTTCACCAATTTCTCTAAAATTGATATAGGGAGAAATTCAATAGAAAAAAAAATCTAAAATCTTAACATTTATTCACTGCTACAAATGTTCTAGCTCTCCCTGGTAACGTACCATTATTACTACAGAAATGGCCGTAGTTTGTTCTGGTTCCCAAATTCTCCACACTGAGGAAAAAGATGGTTCATCACATTTGCAAAATGGCCTGCTAACCCAATTAACTCTTTTCAGAAAATTAAAGCTGTTAATTCTCAGAGTGTGGCAGTCATTTCTTCTTGTTTTCTAGTGCCAACAAATCTAAGACCACAACAGATAAATACTTTAAATGAACAGTGATAAAATAAACATTTCCAGTCTGGTAAAAGCCAAAATAAAAATGTTATTTTTCTGAAATACTGCTGAAAAGGGTGTGACTTTTCTAAAACAAAGAGGTTTTCCATGGAGGGGTATGGATGACTCACTTTATGCTTTTTTCTTTTTGGTCACATAAAGTCCCAGCTACATCTCTCATCATTTTCTTGTCACCTTGTGTGGTTTTAGAGCTTCATTCATTGTTACTTTGACTCCTTGTTTTTCTTTCCCTGCCTTGTCTTCTGTCAAGAATCAGCCTTCAAAAGGCCTTTCTGCTCCATGGATCCTTGCTCTAAGATGAATAAAATCTTTTCTAAGTCTCTGGGTTTTTTTGTTTCTTTTTCTTTTTGGTTAATAAAGAGAAGGTATGTTGGTTATGTTAAACTTTTTTCTATTCTTGCTATGAGAAGAAAATAGGCCATGTTTTAAAACCAGAGGAAGGAACATCAATAGTCTGTAATACACTGATAAATGTTTTCCAGAAAGCTGAAACTGCAAACGATCTGAAAGCTCTAGCAATGAAAAACTAACAGTGAAAAGAATGAAAATAAATTAAAGATAAAGATGACCAAACTACTGACAACAGGTGGACAACAGATATAGCAACCAGCTTTCAGACATTTTAAATAGTGGGAAACATCTGCGAATTAGGAACAATAAAGGAACCAACAGTCAAGACATATACCGCAGACAAGCTTTCGGTGGAGACAATTATTATGGTTGGGCACACAGCTAGCCAGATGTTGGGACTGAATTTAGCATTTTTATTGTTGAGGTTGTTGTCAGTCACTATCAACTCAGGACTTCTCATAAACACCCATTCCACAAAACATTCCCACAAGTCAGATTTCAATCTATAAAATAAAACAGAGTCTACATCACTAGTTTCACTGTCTCTAGCATCCTATCCAAATTACTATCATTCATAAGTGAGGGAGAACCTACCTTCAGTTGGCTTGAAAGGAGAAAACTCAAATCCCAAAAGAAAAGGGCAAAATGGTGGCTGCCCTCTCCTCTTTCCACCTGAACGGTGAAATAGTTTCCTCCTGATTGGGGCCTCCATGGTTGATTCTCCCAGGCTTCTCTTGTCTCTGTCTATTACCTGAAGGGACAGTTCAGCAGCTCCTTCAGCTGCATTTCTTGAAGTCATATTTCTCACATTCACTTATGTATCATCCTATATTCTTTCCTTAATAGAAAAATCATACACAAACATCAAGTATTTCCATAATGTGTTATTTGCAATTCCATAAGTAAGTATTGAGATGTCTTGATGGTTTTATGGTTGACACATAGAAACAATGGATGAATGTTGTGGATATTATCTGGAATAATATCTGGTATATTTTCAGTATATGTGAAATATTAGAAATAAGATGGGAGGAAATTTTCATATTTCATATATAAATGCACTTCATGCATGCACTAAAAAATTAAACAATCAGTATCTTGAAGTTTTTCAAACTGTCTAAGGATCAAAGGAGCAATTATATTATTCTCTTTTTCTGCTTATGTATTTCTGCAACAAAAATGCTCTCTGCTTTTCAGATAAATGTTTTCTAGAACTCAAATACAACATAAAAATATGAGCCAGTAACAACTTCATTTAAGACAAAACTGCATTAAATTCATTGACACATTTTTATATGTATTATCATGGAGACAACATGACATTTGCTGTACATCTAATAGAACATTAAGTAAAATTTGAGCTGAAACAGATTCATTAAGCACAATAATATTTTTCTCCTCAAAAGCTTTGAAATAACTGAATTATGTAAGAGCTTGGAATAAAAATTACTTTTCACTTCATCAAATGAGATTAAAACAGTTAATTAAATTAATTATGTGTCCCTGAATGTTGCTGCTAATATTGGACTGGACTGTTTTCTGCATATAATTCTGTCCTCCTTCAAGCCAAATAAGCAGATGGGAAAAGCTATGATCTTTTAAAAAGTACCCTTAGCAATTATATGACATAATGTCTTCATTAATAAGAAAACAGATTCAGCTATTGTACTGAAAATATCATTTCTCCTCTTCTTCCACTTCTAATTATTATTATTTATTTATTTATTTATTTATTTATTTTGTCAATCGCTTACAAGATAATAAGTATAAGGATAAACATAGTTGTGAATACATGAAATGAATACATATAAGAAAAATAAAAGAAACAATAGGACAGGGATGGTAGGCACGTTAGTGCACTTATGCACGCCCCCTACAGACCTCTTAGGAAAGGGGTGAGGTCAATACTAGACAGTCTAAGGTTAAAGTTTTGGGGTTTGGGAAAGAAATGTATTCAAGACATTGATCACTCTGTTGCTGAAGTCGTATTTCCTGCAATCAAGTTTGGTGCAGTTAACCTTGAGTTTGTATCAATTGTATGCTCTTGTATTGTTATGGTTGAAGCTGAAGTATTCATTGACCGGAAGGACATTGCAATGTATGATTCTATATGCTATACTTAGATCGGACCGAAGGCGGCATAGTTCTAGGTTTTCTAGGTCTAGAATTTCAAGTCTGGTGGCATAAGGTATTCTGCTACGAGTAGAGGAGTGTAGAACTCTTGTTGTGAAATATTTCTGGGCTTTCTCAACTGTGTTAATATCAGATACATGATGTGGATTCCAGACTGATGAGCTGTATTCGAGTATTGGTCTAGCAAATGTTTTGTATGCCCTAGTTAGTAGTGTGATATTACCAGAGAAAAAGCTACGTAGGATTAGGTTAACAACTCTTAATGCGTTTTTGGCTATGTAGTTACAGTGGGCTCTAGCACTTACATCATTAGAGATGAGTATTCCAAGGTCCTTGACAGAGTTTGGATCAACAAGGTCTTGACTATTCAGCTTGTATTTTATTTTCTGGGTTTTTTTGCCAATATGTAAGACAGAGCATTTATTTGTTGAGATTTGAAGTTGCCATTTGTTTGACCATTCTAACACATAGTCAAGGTCTTTTTGAAGGGTAGCAGTATTGTCTGTGGTGTTGAATAGCTTTACATCATCAGTGAAGAAAACACAGTTGCTCTTAATATGATCACAGAGGTCATTTATGTAGAGTATGAAGAGAGTTGGTCCTAGAACGCTACCTTGGGGGACACCACTGTTGACAGGTACAGAATTTGATAAGACGGTCCCAATTTTGATCATTTGTTGTCTGTTTGACAGGAATGCTTCCATCCAGTTATGCAGTTGTCCAGAGATACCATAAGATTTTAGTTTTAGGAGTAGTTTGTCATGTACCACTGAATCGAAGGCTTTACAGAAGTCTATGTAGATTGCATCTATTGTTTTGCCCTGATTGAGTTTTGTAGTCCATATGTTTTTGCAGTGTAAGAGTTGCAGATTACAGGATAGTTTTTTTCTGAAACCATATTGTTTGTTAGTAGGTTGTTTGTCTCTAAGTGGACGATAATGGATTGGTTAATAATTGATTCCATGACTTTACAGGTGATGCAGCATAAAGAGATTGGTCTGTAATTTGGGGTCTCCCTTTTTGAAAATGGGGATGACCGTGGTTTGTGACCATAGGTTTGGCAAGGAGCTGGTCCTGAAAGATTTTTCAAAGATTATGCTTAGAGGTTTGGCTATGGCAGTGGATAGCTTTTTAAAGAAGTAGGCACATATTCCATCCGGTCCAATAGATAGAGATGGTTTTAGATTGCGTAGTGCTTTTTCAACATTGTCTTCTGTAAAATCGATATGTATTAGATCATTGTAGTTGTCTGTGGTTCGACTAGGAAATACTGGGCATGATCCATTGCTGTTTACAAATACTGAGCCAAAGAATGTGTTAAAGAGGTTGGCTTTAATGGTGTCATCATTGCAGTCTGTACCATGGTCCTTTCAGGGGTGGGATGGATCTTGAGTCTTTTAGTTTGTTGTTTACAAAATTGTAGAAAGCACGGGTGGAATTGGTGCGTAGAAGGTTTTCCTCTTGTTTAATGTGATAATTGGTGCATTCAGTCTTTGTCTGGTGGCATAAATTTTTGTATCGGCTTTTGAATTTGGCAGCGTGACCAGATTTGTTTTTCCGCCAAAGTGATCTTTTATATAACAATGTTTCACTAACATCCTAACTTTCCAACCTGGTGTTAACCAGATTGAGATACGAGGATCTGGAGCAAAATTGGAGATTCTAAAACAGCTATGCTCAGGGCTGATATGCCATTATCTGGATCTTAATCAATTTATCTGGATCTTAGTCAAATCATGTCATGGACACGATTACAAACCCTGATTCTGCATAGAGAACTGTCGCCATTTCTCCTCCTATTTCCTAGACAATATAGGGTCAGAGGCGGCAATGTTTAAACTGCCTTACACATCCAATGTTCTTTTAATACTTTCACTTTCCAAGTTCCTGCATAGATTATAAACTAGGACAATTACAAACTATCCCAATACTACTACAATACTCTCATGCTGGACTTGGACTAGGGATCACTGACTAACAAGGCTTATATAACAACCAACATCAAAACACACAGATCATGAATTGCTAATTTTGGGGGAAAGACCTAGTTTATACTTCCTTGTTCTTTCTGCTTTACACTGTTTGTTTAAGCAATTCATACAGCCATGCATCTCACAGCAGTGGTATTGGGGAGTGCACTAAAGATTAATACCCCCCACCAGAACATAATATATAAAATCACCCAATTATTATGTGTTCATAATAATAATAAGTAACATATGACAGAGTTTTTGAAAATTCCTTTTTCAATCCATAAAGATCAAAACAAAGAAATATACCAAAAGGGCTTTTTTTTAACTCCCTTGCCAAAAACCTGAGGAAACATCCATCAATTCACAACAAAAGAAAAATAGACACACTGAAAGATCCCAGTTCATGTAGGCTGCCTGCTATAGACAGTTACATTTTATGCATAAAGACTAGCTCTTCAATGATATCTTGAGCACAACCTGGAGAGGGGAAAAGCTGGTTACAAGAACACCTCAGAAGTTTAGTTATACCTATGAACAATTGCTTGACTAGGTCTATTACACTTTTCTGTTTTTACACTTTAATCATTATCATACATCAAAATTTCAAATTAACAGATACAAATTAAATACATATCATCTAATAAACTACTTTTCAGGAGAAGAATCAGCACAAAAGAGACATGGATCATCAACATAGTATTTCTGTAAACTCAGAATATGCATAAAGGAACAATCAGGATGTGAAGGCTGATATCTGCCTCCTTTTGATGCTCCTTCATGCATTAGCCACACTCACATTAAGAAAAATCTGCAAACAGAGCTGATTACTTTTGCTTCCTAAATATGGAAACTTACTTTCTTTGATGTATGTTTCTGGACAGTAAATAAGCTCATTTATTGTTAACATGGAAAAAAATATCAAGTTTGTGAGATAAAACAAATGCTTTAATCTTTTTGAACCCTTTATATTATTGGCCTCTAAGAGTTATTTAGCAATATGAAAAATAATCAACATAATCCTGCGTATGCATACTCAGAAATAAACTCCTTTACTTTTAATGTGTAGCAGACTGAACAATGTTCCAAAGGGCAGGAATTGGATCCCACCAACTGATCCCACCAGCTGAAATTCCTTGGTTGACAGGGTCCACAGTATGCCCCTTCAACAAAAATATATTATTTATATGATACTTATATTAGTGCCCAAGAGGAAAAAAAGAAGGCACAAATAACGTGAGTGTTGAAAAATAATAAAGTAACAGGTAGAACTGGAGAACTGGAGACTATGAGTATCTTTATTATACTTTACACAGATACCAGTGACGGCTAACCTTTTCAGCACTGAGTGCCCAAAGCGTGCGTGCATGCATCCCCAAAATGCAATTTGTGTGCGTCCTGTGCATGTGCATGTGTCTCCCATGCATGCACATGCATTTCCCATGCATGCCCCCTGCCCCATGCATGCACGTGTGTCCCCAATATATGCATGTGTCCCCCATGCATGCACCTCACCCACCACCTGCACCCTGGCCCTGCATGCATCCCGCCCCCCCTGCATGTGCAGCAGAGAACCAAAGACCAGCTGGCCAGCAGGAGGTGGGCATGCATGTGTGGCAGAGCTGAGCTGGGCCAACGCATGCCATAAGTTCGCCAACACGGGACTATACAAAATACAATATATACTTGGTTGTGATCATTCCTGTGATCATACTTAATATTTTACTTTCTCCTGTTCAATTGTATCCAGTTCTCCAAGACTGCCTAGACAAGTCTCTGCAGTTTTCTTGGCAAGATTTCAGAAGTGGTTTGCCATTGCCATCTTCCTAGGGCTGAGAAAAAAGTGACTAGCCCAATGTCACCCAGCCAACAGGACTAGAATTCTCCCAGTCTCTAACCTGTTATTTTAGCTGCTACACCAAACTAGCTCTCACTTTGTTATTAACAACATTCTTATAGGGTATAGTTAATTTAGGAATGGAAGAATTATGTTTAAAGATTTGAAGATTTTATCTGCCAAAGCAAGCAGTACATTGAATTTTTCAGTCCATTTGGGAAATAGGCTAAAAAGAGATGCTAATTACAAATATTTTGATTAAAAATACAATAAAGTAAGACATGAGCCTATGAGTCAGTACTCCCATCTTCACAAGGGTGAAACTTTCCAGCATAAACAGATTTCCAGAATTTATATCCAGCATCGCTAATAACAAGACAAAATGAAAATCCAATTTTAAGTTGATCAAATTATAATGGTGATTTACAAAAACATTTGCTATGGGCAGCTGTATTTGGGGTAACAGCTTGTAATTCTATATTGAGAAACTTTTGTCTAAGAACTTCATATTGTGTTCCCAGATATATATATCATATATATCATAACTGATTCCTTGATTTAATAAAGATCCAAATGATACCTGACTCAGCATCTTGGCTTCCAAAAATTTCAGTGCAGCTGGTATATACTGGGCACCTATAGAGAAGATAAAAGAAAGTTGCTGCTATTTGAGCAGAATACTTTAAAGAGGTAACCTATATTTTATCCTCTTGAGAGTCTTAAATCAATTTTAAAGCATAACCTTTATTTTCTTATAATTGATTTGTAGTCAGTGTTCCTTACAGAAATGGGTCACAACTCTCCTAGTTTTGCTGAGGCCAGCAGGTATTAGTGGCAGAATCAATTGATGGCAAGAAGATCAGCATATACATTTAATAAATAATAATAATTGGGTAAAATGGATTTGCTTCCATGACTGCCACAAAAAGGTTGTAAAATTTGGTTGGTTACTGCATGGTTATCATTATTATTTTTTAATTACATTTATATGCCACCCTTCTCCGAAGACTCAGGGCGGCTTACAATTTTTGGAGCACAACCCAATGCGCTCAGCAATAGCCTTCATTCCATTGTATATGCCTGCTTATTACTAAGCGGCATTTTTACAAAGTCAGCTTATTGCCCCCAACAATCTTGGGTCCTCAATTTACCTATCCCGAGAGGATGGAAGGCTGAGTCAACCTGGAGCCTGGTGGGATTCGAGCCTGCACTAATTGCAGGCAGCTGGAACTTAAGTGCTAGACATTTAACAGCCTGCACCACCAAGGCTCTTTTTTGAGAGATGTCCTGCTGTGGTCCATCTTATCCTCAAGCTGATATTCTTATGGAGCGCATATGTCTGTAATTAAGCAACAGTCCACCAATTTTAGATACTTTAACTTTGATCCAAATTGTTTTGGTAGTAAAGAATCAAAGGGCTGCTTAAGATCTACAAACAGGAAGGGGGAAAATCCAATTGATTCAGATGGCTGAGTATTTTTTTAATAAGATAGGTAAGTATCAATCTCTGATCCTAGGAATATGCTTTAAATCATCACTCTTCTTCAGTTAGGAGGTTCTTCCAGCTGGTATAAAAATTTCCACTAGAAGCGTCTAGCATAGATCTTGCTGATTATCTTAAGAAGGTTCACTGGATGATATTAGGATGGAACAATTGGAATAATGCTGTTAGTTTTCTTCTAGATAAAGGGAATGAATTTATTGGGAGAAAAAAAACAAGGGGATTTAATTGAGAAGATGTTTGGCCAAATTCTGATCAAAAAAGTATAATGGTATAAAAGATTATAGCTACTAAAATTTGGGAAGTTTATGCAGCTTTATGCTAGGATGGGGAAGTTTTGCTCTTCAGCAGCTTACTGAGAAATATATTAATAAAGAAAAAATATTCCATAGTTTGTTGATTTAGAGAAAGTATATGATAGAAAAGGCTTGAATTATGCAATGTTTTGCACAATATTAAAGCTGTAAGCTAAAAATATATGTTAGAACTAAACCATGCATGCAAGTAAATAGAATTGTTAGCAACCAGTTTAACACTGAGCAGTAAATAAAAGAATGATGCATGATATCTCCTTGGTTATTTAATATATTTCTGAAATAAATGTATAAGGAATATTTGTAGTGACATTAGATGTGTTTTTGTTGTAGAAGTGAATGTGAGAATACTATTTTATGTAGATAAATCCTGCTGTGAATTAAGAGTCCCTCTCTGAGAGAGATGGGAAGTTCAGAAATGTGATAAATAATCAAAAAATACCTGAATTATTTCCATTGAATAATATATGATGTAATGGAAAATATGAATCTGAAAATCAACATTCAAAAACCAAGATAATGTCAGACTCAAGTAACCAGGAACAGGAGCTGAGTTCAACACACCAAAAGTTTATTACATGCAATCTGTACACATGAATCTGATTTACTAACAGTCAAATCAAATTGATGTGAAATAAGGGACAACAGAATTCATGGAGCACTCGACTGGGTCTCTTATGGGATTGTAGTGTCAGTTTGCCCAAACAAACACACACACATCTTCCTTCCTTCCTCTCTTTCTGTTTAATTCACATTATGGATACTGTGTTCCATAATCTCCTGGTTCCTTCCTTGTATGTGTTTTTAAAACTAAATCATAAGCCCCTTTTTAAATTTTTGAAGGGCTCTTAGTATACTTCTAGTCCTGATATGTACAGTAATAGAGGAGATGAGGAGATCTTTCAGGATTTGCATAAAAGGCTGTGTGAAAAGAGCAGTGGGAGAAGGAAAGCAGGATTCCATAGTCAAAAGGATTGCCTTGTCAGCCCTTTGAGATAGACCACATTAGTGAACAAACACTGCAAAAATTGCTGGAACTATAGTTATAGGATACAATAAGATACTCATATACTATCTAGCATCAAAATGGGGCAATTTTGAAGTTCTTCCTTTCTCCATCCTTCTTTTCTCCTAAGCATATGTTTTGGCAGTGGCTGCTATATACCTTTTTTTTTTTAGAAAAGCACAGAGATAACCCTGAAGAAGATCCTCAGCTCAGTGACCCTTTCAATTAGACTGCATTTACCACCCAATCATAGCATTTTGAGTGGGTAGCAAATTTATGGGAATAAAGTTTCTCAAGCATTGATTGGAAAATACTATGTGAGAGGAGAGGCTGAAAGCATGCAAGACTTGGGCAGCTTCTCTCTAATTGTGAAGGATTGGTTGCCGGCTGCCCTCCGCGTGAAGTTCAAGGTGTTGGTGCTTACCTACAAAGCTCTCCATGGCTTAGGGCCGGGGTACTTGCAGGAACGTCTCCTGCCAGCATTGAATACAAATCGAGTGGTGCACACCCACAGACAGAGCCTCCTTGGGGTACTGTCGGCTAGACAATGTTGGCTGGTGGTCCCTAGGGGGAGGGCCTTCTCTGTGGGGGCACCCACTTTGTGGAACCAGCTTCCCCTGGAGCTGTGACTGGCGCCCGACCTTCACTCCTTTCGCTGCAGCCTAAAGACTTGGTTATTCGAACAGGCTGGCCTGGACTGAGGGGGGGGTTGTTTTAATATTTTAAATGTTTGTTAATGGGTTTTAATGATTATTTGGTCGAATTTGGTTTAATTCTTTTTTAACTTTTGTAATTTGTATGGTTGTTTTTATGTGAGCTGCCCTGAGTCCCTCAGGAGAGAGGGCGGCATATAAGACCAAATAAATAAATAAATAAATAAATAAATAAATAAATAAATAAATAGTGAAGATTGGACAATGCTACAGAAATAATGTGATCAAGCAGTTACTTAGGTCCAAATCCAAGAATTAAATAGCTATTAAATGCCTGTGACAATGCAAACAATTGTAGTCACTTTCTTGGGTGCCCATGTAACCACCAAAGAAACCTTTGGGAAGTGAATATTGTCTTCAAGCTTTAGTGGATATTTCTGAAACACACCATTCCATAAGGAAAATGGTTTCCTCCCTATTTCCATCTTTATTATGTAAAGCAATATCTTTGTCTCTCATGATAACCTGCAATTATTCTCCAATACATATGCAGATATTTTGGAGATTCAGGTTGAAGAAAATGCCTGGCTGTTGTTCTGTCAAGGTTATCCTGGACCTTACTATAGCTTAGATGGCTCTATTTCATAGACTATTGCATAAACTGATCAGGCATGGATGGGTCTCATCCATACTTCAAAATTACTTTCTTCATTATGCAAATCATTAAGAGTCCCATAGTTTAGATTGCCTTAAGGATGGTGTCCTTTCATATTCTTCATCATACTGAACCATAGCAAGAAAGGATTCAGAAAAATTTAATGTTAATAAATGCTAATATAGAAAATCTTCAGGACTGAAATACACTTTGGATAATCGGCATTAACTAAAAGTCAAGAAACTTTTTTAAATTTAATGCTGAAACACATATTCTTTTAGCAATATTATTGTATCATACTGACTGTGTGTGGTATGTTATGTCAGGTTAGTGCAGCTTATGAATGCAATTTATTGTATGTTTATTTTATTTATTTGTTTATTTATTATTTTTTCTCCTGCCTTATTTTATAAGTAACTCAAGGCAGTGAACATACACAATGCTCCTTCCTTCTTCTGTTTTCCCCACAACAACAATCCTGTGAAGAGGGCTGGGCTGAAAGAGAGTGTCTGGCTGAAGTCACACAACCAGATTTCATGCCTAAGGTGGGACTAAATCCTTACAATACCACCATCAAACTGGCCCTTTTGTTGCACCAAGATGGTAGCCCAAGTTAACATCTATCTGATATCAAATTTATTTCCACCAGAGTCACTTGGAGGGAGATGGAACTACTTCACCTTTCATAACTGGAGCAGAAGCCATCAAAGGTATGGTTCAGTATTTAAAGTTAGCGACAGGCAGGTTTATATCAAAGAAAACTTGGCCCAGCTTAAAATGAAAGGAAGAATTCACATTTTGAAGTCTCTCCTCAGAAAAATATAGTCCCACAAACATAGTTAATTTGCATTTAATATGCTATGTTTTGTTTTAATTTATTAGATATCAGGAGGAAAGTGTCACAAAGTTAAATGAATGCTTTCTATGTTATAAAGAATTGTCTTTTATTAGAAGTCAAATAAAGATTGAGAGAGAATGACTGTAAGTAACACTAGTAAGTGCATTTATTACATACTAATAAGGTGGAATACCATACAACAAAAACATCTATTTATATTTTCTATAACGTTTTTCCACTTAGTGTATAATAATATAATTTATGTGAAGCTATTGTGCAATTTCTACTGGACTGAGGACTTTGAATGGAAAATCAGAGGCTTCACTGAAGCAGTGAACCTCTGCAAAACATTTTAAAACTAAAAATCAACATACAGAATATGAATATTTAAGACCATCTCCTTTTAAACCTTCTGCAGTAAGATTAATAGATTAATTAATTGAAACAGAATTAATTCTCCTCCCATTCAGATCCTCTCCTTTTGGTTCCTTTCCCATTTCAAGTAGAAATCTCAGTGAAATATGATTACTGAAGTGGTATTTAATGAAGTAAAATCAATTTTTAAAACATTATTCTTAATTTCCATAATGGCCTCTCAGATAGTGTACCTCATATATAAAATTAAATATTGGTCTGTCTCTTTCACACGTACATAATCAAATTGATTAGAATTACAGTCATTGATTGGAGAAAAAGAGAGACCTGATCACCACTAGCTGTCTATTAACAAAATAAGAAATTGGCATACATGAATGCACATATTATTATTATTTTATTATTATTTATTTAGACTTGTATGCCGCCCTTTTCCCTAAGGACTCAGGGCGGTGAACATTATAAAAACCGAACAAATTACAATAAAAAATAATTAAATAACTACAAGCCTAAAAACAATTAATTAAAATTTAAATAAAATGACAAAAATAACCCACCCCTAAAAAAACCAACCCCCGGGTCAGTCCAGACTGGCCTGCTGAAATAGCCAGGTCTTCAGGTCTCGGCGAAAGGAGCAGAGATCAGGGGCCAAACGGAGATCCACAGGGAGCTGATTCCACAGGGTGGGCGCTCCCACAGAAAAGGCCCTAGCCCTGGGAACCACCAGCCGACAATGTCTAACCAATGGAATCCCAAGGAGGTCCCTCCTGTGGGAGCGCACAGGGCGATCGGAGTGTTCTCATTCCAGAAAAGCCATGTCCTGTATGAATTTTAAAAAACCACCCAACATTTCACGACATCATTTCCTCATCATCTTCTCTATATGAAAAACTATTTTAAAAAGAGTCTACCTATCAGTGAAACAATTTACCCATTACTTTCCCCATAATCAGTTTTAAACAATGTACAATCATTATTACAAAAATTGTATTTATCCTAAGAGCAAAAAGTTATTTAATTGTCTGAACACTAACAAAGGAAACCAGGCCAGACTGACTTTTCAGGGCTCAGGAACAGGAAATAAAGGGGAAAAAATAAGAGAAAGATCTAACCAACCAATATATGATAGAGAGACAATGACAGCAGAAGGCAAGAATGGGATTTAAGGATGGGGGACAACGTAGAGAGGCAGAGTAGAAAGAAAGATGAGAAAGAGAATGACTGGAGTTTAAGAATGGGGACAGGTAAATGACAAGAGAGAGAGAGATGGGGGTTTTGTTGACTGGGATGAATGTTGAAAAGAGGCAGATATGGAGATTTGGGGAGAGCAGGGTAAGAGAGAATGGGGCAACAAAAGGTGGAAAGGCAATGAGGGGTGAAAGTTTGAGAGATATATAGGGGATGAGATGAGGCAGCAATATGCATTTATAGATGAGGTTATAATACATAGTGGTGTAATTGCATACAACGATAATGGGAGTTGTATAAGAAGAGCAGTCAAAGCTGGGAAGCGGAGTTAAGCATGTCATCATGCTGTTGCATTTCCATAAGCACTCCAAGTCCAACACCTTCTGAATTCTGATGATTTTTATCTGGTGCCAATTTAGTGTTAAGCTTTAGTTGACTAGATTCTTGTAGATAGGCTTGAATAAATCTATGCTTCAGCCTGACAAATATTCTGATGCTACATGCTTCACAGGAGAAATTTCATGGGTTCCTTTTACCTAGCTTATGTATCAAATGGAACTTTAGAGATAGATAGATAGATAGATAGATAGATAGATAGATAGATAGATGATAGATAGATAGATGATAGATAGATAAATAGATAGATAGATAGATAGATAGATAGATAGATAGATAGATAGATTGATAGATTTAAAGAGAGGGAATCTATATGAATCTATCTAGTGAAACATGGACTAATCAGGTGAATCCCCTTGAGATAGTAGTATATTGTTCCAGAAATATAAACAAAAGAGAGAAAGAAAGCACAAAAACTTTTTTAAGTAAGTGTGTGTGTGAGAGAGAAGAATGAGGTGAGAAAGCTGGTAAAAGAAAGATCAAATTTAAAATGGACCAGATCCTGAGCTCTAGCCAAATGCTTTGAAGAAAAAGGCCTGGAAAATAATTCCCCACTGTATCACTGTAAAAGAAGCAAGCTTGGGAAAGCATTGATGGTTCTCTTCAAATTCTCCAGGGCAAGACAACTATTAAGGGGTTGTAAAGGATTCCAGAAGCTCTGTGTTTCTGTATGTTTTACTTGCCTTCCTGTAGGTGCATTTGTTTTGAGTTTGCTTTTTCACCAAGTTTGTCATGCTTGTCTGAATTACCTCTGCAATGACATTTGATGGCTGCTAACTAGATTCTTCACTATTTACTGCACAGTAAACTCTGCTGATAGAGGCCACTGCCTTCTAAGTAAACATTTCTACAAAATATCCTACAAGAAGCTACTGATACAGGAAAATCTGGAGAAGTTACAGTCTTAGGAATGTATCTACTGTTATTCAATGGAGAAAGTGCACCAATCCTTGGCCGGAAGCAGCAGTATAACTAGGAAACCAAAGGAGAATTAATTTGTAGATCTATACACTTGTATTTATGAAAATTTGATTTATGGAAATCAAAGCTCTGCTGCCAGCAAAAATACCCCCAGGTATGAGTCACAGCTTACACCTTACCAGTTCATCTCCTGTTAGTGCTTCCTGCTTGTTATGGCATAATGCTTGGGTGCCAATCTCCATGGGAACAAACAAATACAGATGCTTTGAAGTTAAGGCTCAGTGTGAAAGCAGCAGCAGTACAGACACTGATTTCAGCATACAATGCTTTCCTGATCCAATGCTTTTCCTGGATTTCCTGATCCAGTCAGCTTCAAAAAATATTAGATTGCTCTTACATTGGGGAAGACAGCATCTCTGGTGTCAGAAACAGAAGGAAAAGCTGCTTCTTCAACACCACATCAGGCAAAAAGAACAAGGCAAGGGCATAGAGAAGGCAGCTTAGAAACAGAACTGACACCAGAAACAGGTATAGTCTAGATGAATGATTAATAAAGGTATGGCCTTTGTTTTATAAAGGAAAAGAAAGGAGAACTAATACAATTAAAGAGAAGAATCACCTATACATGCTAAGTGATACGCCGCTGAACAATCAGCAAAAGGATCAGTGTACCATGAGAGCAGTGGACACATGATTGGAATCATAGCTTAGCATGGAAACAACCACTTTGTTGTATAAAACAACTGGGATCCCAGCACTCTTGGACTTCAACATTTCAAAGAATGATAGAAAATTAGCTTTCCATGTCCAGTATCTCTAAGCTGTAGATACAATATTATTTTGATTTTACATCAGACATCTTGAGATTCCTTAACCTTCTTAATTTTTTTTCATTACTTTTGGATGTAATTTTATATTGACAATAACAAGCTTTTTTTAACAAGTATTTTACCTTTCATCCTCCAATTGTTCTTACAGCCCTGTGAGGGAGGTTGGGCTGAAGACCAGCCCAAAGTCATTCAATAAGCTTCCATAGCAGAAGGTGGACTTTAAGCTTCCTCTATGGACATGGATACATTGGGCACTTTATAGAACCAGTGGCTCTCACTGTTCTGTTCCAGAATGAGGAGTTACAACTGAAAAGGGCTTTCCATTTTTATTATATTAGGGTGGAAAGAGCCACAACATTCATCTTGGTGTACATATATTAAACAGACAAATTGTTTAAATTGGAAGTGTCTTGAAAATTGTTTATCAATTAATATCCAATGCAGTCTGTTTGTTTCTTTATTATGACTGCAAGGATAATTTGATCATTTTTCTCCAAGGAATGAGTCTCTCTCACTTCTACATCACTTCTTCTCTATTGAGAAGACCAGCAGAGTAGATCCCTTTATTTTTTTCCTCCATCTTTTGAGAAGTCAGATTGTCAGCAAATTCCTAGAGGATATCAGGATAATTTGAAATATGAAATGTTCATCATTCCTTGCCTTTTTGAAAAGACTGGTCAGTTGATGTAGGGCATCGTAAGTATTTCTAGTCTGCTCATTTTTGTTCTCTCTCCTTTTATTACTCCCAAAATACTTTCAGTGGGATTTCTATCCTCTAATTCCTGAATTTCAAGTTTATTTTTCTGCTGGATTTTTGTTGGATTTTTTCCCCTTTTAACCTTTCAGTGTCAGTCATGAATATTGTCCAACATGTTTCTCTGATGCCAATCATAATAGGCTGATCTTCCTCAGGAAGGATCTCTAGTTGTCCTAAGTCATTTTCTGAGAGAGTTTTAGTGTTGAGTCAGTAGATTCTGAAAAGCATCACCTAACTAACTTCTCTTTATAGTTTCCTAAAACTCTGCCCTTCTTGACTTCCAGACTCTCCATTCTCTTTTCTTATCCTTAATCCTTGGATATGTATTGGATTATGGGTTTTTGCTGCCCTCCTTCATTTGTTTTACTTTAATGTCCTCCTGAAGAGATCAACAAAGCAAAAAACATTTTCTTCACTGTCTTTGTAAAATATAGTCCATCTCTTCCCAGAAATAAAGATAATATAAGCCATGATTGTAAAAAACAAATCCTTCTTGGTGATTTGGTTGTTTCCTAGCATCTAATTTTCTCTTTCTTCACCAAGATGATCAATTGCAAAAAAAATATTAAAAACTACATGTGCTGCTATTTCTTTACCTTACTTTTCAAGGCCTCATAGTCTCTGATAGTTCTTTAAAGATCCCTCCTGGCTGTCATTCATCCCACCATGAATCAAGAGGAAAGAATGGTTGCTATGAGTTTGAATAATATTATGATATTATAATGAATATTATATAATATAATATTGAATATTATGTTCTTTGTGTGGACACCTAGAAAGTCATGTTGTAAAGTCGCAAAGTCACAAAGTCGTGTCCCACCCATCACAACCCCATGGATAGTGTTCCTCCAGACCTTCCTCTCCTCTACCATCCCCTGTAGTCCATTTAAGTTCACACCAACTGCTTCAGTGAGTCCACCCAGGCACCTCAGTCTCTGTCATCCCATTCTTCTTTTGCCCTCAATCATTCCCAGCATTAGAGTCTTCTCCAGTGAGTCCTTCCTTCTCATTAGGTGGCCAAAGTATTTGAGTTTCACTTTCAGGATCTGGCCTTCTAAAGAGCAATCATGGTTGATCTCCTCTAGGACTGACCGGTTTGATCACTTAGCAGTCCAAGGAAAATCATATATCTCAAATATTATATTGAGCTGTGTGGGTTTGTTTTTAAGAAGGAATCACATACTGCCATAACATGTGTTTTCTTCTCAGGGAGACTTAATCCATGGAGGCCCAAGTATCTTCTGCTCAGATGGCTATTGATCATCATCTAGCAGGGCAGCCTGGAACTGGTTCCCGAATTTCACTGGCAATGACTGTGCCTGATTTTCTTGCTTCCACCTGTTTTCCCCTGCCAAAGACAGTTTTTCTATTCTGTGATATTTTCTTTATTTCCTTGCCTCTTCTTGAGTAATTTCAACTGTCCTGTCCATGAACTTTTTATCTTCATGTTGCATTGTGGAACAGAAACTCTCTCCCCAATTTCCTTCATTTACTCTTCCAGTTGCATTTATAGCTAGTTTGAGTAGATTAGGGTGGTGCTTCCTCATTGTTTATGCTCCTAGCCAAGTTCACACATAAATCTATTCTGTTTCCTATGTTGTGAACTCCTATATGCTGCCTTCTCTGGATCAGGATTAGTCTAGATTGGAAGGAGGAAGAAAGGAAAAGAGGAGGGGGAAAAGGTTTTTTTGTTCAGTGAATGAAGATGATAGTCTTTTATTGTGAGAGTGAGGTGCCAGTTATAAGCAGATGGGATTGAATATGCACATTTTCACTAGAGATGCTTAAGAATTTCATTAAGTGCCCATTTTTATACAAGCCTGCCAAATTTGCTCTTCTCAAAGTTGATGAAACAGTTATTCTTTGGTATTCACACTTCCACAAATGTTGATATAAAAGTTCACAGATTTTTTAAAAAATCAAAGACATACAAAAATATGTATCTTAGGATAAATGTATATAAAAATTTAGTCCAGCAGAGGACTATACAAAATTCTGTGTATTCAATGGACCGGTTTTGATATTTTATATTTTAATAATAGTTTTGAGTCTTAGCTGTTAAATTAAACTATTTTATTGTTAGCTGATTTGATAATAATGCCTTCAGCATTAAATAATAAATAATTGTATTGGGTGGGATGCAGTAGTGTGATATTTTCAATTGCACACAATTCAGAAATAGGAAGGACCTGTCTTACAAATAAACATATTAAAAATATCCAAAATAATTAAAATTCCTCTATTTTTCATTTGTACAGATTTTGGTTCTTGTACCAAATTTTGTATTTTAGTCAGTACCTCTTCTATTATTTATCATCCTCTCTGATACATGTGCTATATTTCATGACATTTTGAAGGTCCCTCAGTCTCAATATTGGGATTTTTGGATGTATTTGGGGCTTGCACAAAGGATAAAAGAACAAGAAAATTGCAGCATATGAAGAAAGTTCCATTCACACAACTCAGAGTCTAGTATTATAAAATGGAGAATTTATTCCAGAAGCTGTTCCACCACTGAATATCTGATTTGAAACTACTAACTGCCAATTCATTTTGGACTTCCTGCAAGAGCCTTTTTTTCTTCTCAAAATCTGTTCTTTCACTAATGAATTGCCTCTCTTTTCTTCCAACAATATGGGGATCCAGGAAAGAAACAACTGAATGCTGAATATGAAATGTGTAGCAATTATGATATTAAATGTAGGGTGGGGGTGTCAAATGCAACTTCATAAAAGGGCATTCTCACATGGAAATTCACCCTGAGATACTTACTTTGGATTTATGATAAAGCTCTTCTGGGCATTTCATTAAAAGAATTCTACATTCCCATCTACCTGTAAAAAATGCTGTAGGTCATTCTTATTTCCAGATGGATGACTGACACTTAATTACTACTGACTACAATTTAGCAGATGACCTTTTAGAAATAAAATAGTTCTTGAGAATTTTCTGAAAACCTCCCTTAAAGATTATGGCCTGACATCTCTATTTCCATGGAAGTAATTTAGCCCCTGCAAACTAAGGACAATATTACTCTCTAAAATGGGTGGAGTTTCCTACTAAACCTATTGTCTTTCATGGGACATGTTGTTTATAATTATAAAGACAGGCTGTTTCTCAGTATTTGCAATTATTGCTTCAGCATACAATACAGAGTGAAAGTTCATTCTTCTATCCAAGAAATCAAATTACTATTAGAACTAGTAAAGTTGACTTCCAAGAAAACATGCTGCAGTTTGAAGTTTCATAGTTACAGCCCTTAGAATGTAGTCATTCCAAAAAGGCAAATAAAGCTAACTATAGTGCTTTCAAATGAATAGAAAGTAATAGTAAGTATTTCTATGAGGGATTGCTAGTTATCATTACCACTATTACTCACTTTCAGATGAGATCCAAGTCATAATAATGTCTCCTTTTCTGGCTTCTCCTTGGTCAATTTTAGCTCAGCAACAGTCCTGTACAATTGATTTTGTTAAGAAGCAATGACTGGCCCAGCATCACCATGGGTAAAATGGATTAGAATCTGGGAACACCTATATGCCAGACTTCTTCCTCCCTCCTCCATTTCAGAATAAAAATGCCTGGTTGTTTCTTTCCTTAAAACCCCAAATTTACTGTTAATTCAAATTTCTTTTGAAAACAAAAGAATACCAAAGAGAGTCAAGGCAGGGCAGTACTGAGTCTCACAACAAACTACATATCTGCTAAAAGTTAACAGCCATTGTACATCTTAAAAATCACTATCCATGTTTGCTCTATGTTTAGGAAACTTTCTACCAAAGTACACAAGTACATCGATGTGCTCTAGTTTCCTATCATTTCTGTATTATTTGTAATAGCTTACTCCATTTTCCCTATCAAACATAATTACCTCTGAAAATTAATTTTCAGATCTGTCGTCATTGCACTATACAGAGTATTTGATATGTGCTGCAAATAATTCTCAGCAACATGACATCATCTGAAATCTAATGTGCACACATGTTTGGATCATCTAACAACACATCTCTAATGATACAAGTGTCCCTTATAGATTTACTTATAAATACATTAACCATGTAGATATCACACTTTCATGTTGTAATCCTTGATCAATGTTGAATAAAGTTTTCAATTTTCTTTGTATCATATACCATTCTTACTGCATTCAGTGAAAAATATTCCATTATTCAAGCATATTAATTTTAGCACCTTTCTCTAAATCAACAATATCAATAATAACAAAAACAACAGAGTGGTCAATGCCTGGAACTCACTACCTGAATGTATTGTTATATCCTCAAACCCCCGAAACGTTAACCTTAAACTGTCTACCGTGGACTTCACTCGATTCCTAAGAGGTCTGTAAGGGGGCGTGCATAAGTGTGCCAGTGTGCCTACTGTCCCTGTCCTACTGTTCCCATTTATTCATACTCATTTATTATGTATATACTTATACTTGTTTATACTTATATATTTATATGTTATGTTCACACTTATACTTGTTTTCTCATACATGCTTGACAAACTAAACTAAATAAAATAAAACAAACATGGAAAATATTTTTTACTTTAAAAGATTTCTGAATTGTTTGCTTGAAATACATGATCCTTGCTGGTTTAAAATCAGGCAGCATTTCCAGATTTTACTCACTGTCACCTTGTGCCTTTTTTTCCTCAAAATTCTGTCAAACATCATTGGCATTACATTTAATAAAATAATCCCCCTGTGGTTTTTGAATTAATTCCTTTAAGCTTTTTCTTTGTAAAAGGGAACAATAATGCAGTCTTCACAATTACATGCAACAAATTCCACATCATCAGAAAACTATAGCCTACTGCAATGTTTTTGGTTACATCTATCATGATCGATCATATCATTTTTCAAATTTATTATGTAGTATTTAGCATTTAGTATGTCCATTTTTTCAACAATTTTATTAAGGAGTGTATCAAAAAATAAGAATATACCTATTACAGAAATATGTCAAAAAGAGGGGGAAAAGAACACTAACCTCTTATCACTGCCTCCTCTTCTTCATTCCAAGATTCGTCCCATTTTCTATAAACTCATATTTAAATCAATTCTCTTTAATCAGCATATGTCGAGGAAGAGTTAACGGAAATAACAGCTATATTTCCATTCCCATTTAAGCAGATTCTCACTAATCCTTCTCTTCAAATAATCAAAATCACATTTCAATTAACAATTAAACACTATGAAAAAAAACCTTTAATTATTAATCCATTACACCAAATTAAGTATCTAAAATAGCTATCCTCCAATCCCAGGTTTTTTTTAAAAAAAAGAATCTAGTAGGCATCACCACAGATAACAAACCATTACTTTAACCATAATCAAATAAACCATTTTTATGTTTTTCTTCTGCCAACAAACTTTAGGTCCCACAAATAAAGTTCCCACATCTGTTTTCTGATTCTCTCTTTGTTTTTTCCCTCAAAAATCTTGTCACCTGCATCAAAGTCTTTTTGCAGTTCAAGTGAAGTAGTTCCAGTAATTCCCTTATAGTTCAATATTTAAAAGTCCATCTCTTGGAGTTTATTACTTGTATATGTTTTTAGTTTGTAAGTTATAATCCAATTCCACTTGTAAATCCAATATTTCCATTTCTTTCTTATGAGAGATAGTTTTTAAATCCACCTTTAAAGCCCACTTCATTTCTATTCAGTGGGGCTTTTTCCAATAACACATTTTGCTTTCAACATAAATAGCTGAAGAACTTTTTGGACCCATATGTCAAACATTTCTTTTAAAATGGCCATCTGGCCCTTTAGTGACCAGACCTCAAGATCTTGTTATCAGCTCATAATGTAAGCAAAGAGATTTTTGCCATGGGAGAGGATCCTTTAACTTCAAGGTCTTTCTTTAATTCAAATTCACCTGAATCTTTAAACTGTTTTTTTTAAACTTTTAACATCAACATAATAAGCCTTTTGCTGTGTATTAAAAAATGTAAACTCTTACAAAACTATAGCATATAAATTTCTTTCTTTGTAAATGAATAGATTTACCCAGCAAACCCCAAACCTCTAGTTCTGTAACTTTTTTTCCAACACTTAGCACAGACCTTGTTGACCCAACCAATGACCAATTCTCTATCTACATCTTACCATATTGTTTATGGAAGAGGCAACCTTCCTCTGGCAACATTCTAGTGCTGTGGCCATGAAAACCACTATCAAATAAGCCAATTGATCAAGTGTCAAGATTCCGGCAGTTACTCCAATTAAATCATGAGTCTTGAGCCAAACTTCCAAAACTTCAAAAGGATTTATTGGGAGTTAACATGTCCAGCACTGCCTGGCTGTAACCGACTCTGAGAAACATAATTCGTTGTCAACATTGACCCTGGATTTCCCCCACCCCCTGAATATAATTCATATTCTCCAATGGGACACATCCATAGCCAAGAGTCATCAATCATGTTCTCCAGTTAGATCTTTGCACAGCAGAAACTTCAATCACCTAGTTACTATCTTTGAAAAACTATTTATGGAATGCACTTTCAATTTCCAAGCTGCTGCACTGCTCTTTCAGACTGCTTTCCCCCCTCCCTTTCTGTTGACAACTCTAAAAAGACCATAGAAATATTTTATCAACTCCATATCAATCTGTAATCTCTGAGTTCAATGACAAAACCATGTCTTCAGAGCCTTACAGAAAACAATGTTGATTTTTACAATTTTATCTCTGGGGTATGATATTCCAGAGAGAAGGAGCCACTAAAAAGAGGGCCCTTTTTCTTGGTCCCACCAGATAATCAAATTCTAAATACTTTTCTTTTAAGCAAATAGGTTAGCTATGCAATTTCAAGCCAGCACAACCAAGGGCAATGCCTACTGCAAATGTGGGAAGGTACAGTCCCACCCATCTGAAAAACATCAATTGCTCCATAGCTGTAACATGTAAGATTCCTTCTGTTCCTAGGGTTACAAAACACCATCAGGGTCCAACAGTCACCTAAAAAAATGTCTCTGTTCAGCCACCTGATATAGAGGTACAGCAGCTATTATCCCTGTGTTGAAAAAAATGAGGAGCACTCATGACCTGTATGAAATCAATGTTTTGTTTTCCTTCTTAAACTAGGAATCCTTCAAGTATCAAGTGATATAATGTCAACGGCTGGCACATTATTTAGGACTCCTGTTTCTACAGTTTTCCTTCCCCCCCCAAAACAATTTGGCCATTTTACAGGAGGTGGAATCACTGCCTGCACAAAGAATTTATGCTGTCATTTTATGTGCAGCACAACTAGATGAGAAGTAGCTAGAACAAAAATATGCCTCCAGTAGAAGAAATCAAGAAAATGCATGTCTCATCTCTTATCTTTTTGCCACACTAGATATTTTTAATGCTGTGAAATCAACAGGGTTCCTTTAATTGGGCACAGTACAGTGCCATTTGAAATGTCAAGGGACTGACTGAATCAGCTAGTGGTACTAACAGAGTTAAATTGGTTTCAAAATACCAACAGGAGGCAGTTACAGAAAAACACATCAGCCAAAATATTGGCCAATTCTACAGCATCTGAAACTTTAACAGGGAGATTTTAGACAGAATTTCTAAAAGAAGATTTTAGAGCAGGGGTGTCAATCTTACAAATTTAAATTACTTTCACATGATATATGTTATCATTTTTCTGAATCACTTTTAGTTCTAATCAAGTAAGAATTTAAATAGGCTTCTTTTTCTGAACAGGTGCCTTGGATTAATAAATATATACTTAATTTACTGGGCAACAGGTATATGAAAGATTAAAAGTTTTTAAGATTCAAATAAAATATATTAATATTGGTAATATATCAGTGAAGGGCTACATTATGCTCATATTATTTGGTAGAGTCTATATATGATCCAAAGCTATATGCTTGAAATAGCAGTTGAATAGCTATATATTGCCCTGAGTAATGGTCATAACATTAGATTGTATAATAGTAACATCTATAACTAATCCCCATCTTGCTTTTGGGAGAGGAAAGGAAAACACACACTCAGACCATACAGCAGGGCTGTCAAACTCCGGCCCACAGGCCAGATGTGTCATGAGCTGGCCACGCCCACACCCAGTTTAGCAAAGGGGATAAAAGTCCCGATACATCGCATGATGCTGCCATGATGATGTGAGTTTGATACCCCTGCCATACAGTATATAGCAATGCAGTTGCTTCTATTTGATGTCTACCAAAATAATATTTTGCTTGATTTCCAATTTAATGCTTCAGAAGTAGGCTTACCTTCAGCTCAGGCCAATTTGCAAGTTTCCCGATTCAAGTTAGGATCTGAATGCTAAGATCTAAGCTTAGAAATTCAAGTGTCTGTCTTTGTTATATGTTGTCATTGGATCCCAATATCTCTCACCTCCCTCCCCCCTCATCTTACAACCTCAATTCAAAGACTTAGGTGAGAGCTGCAGAAACAATAGGAGAAGTGAAAGGACCTAAATTTCAGGTAAATAGAAGCAAGAGTGCTTGCAAGAAGCACCTTTATGTGTTGATATCTGCTGTTACACATTTAAAGAGAAAGGCTTTTTGTTTTCTGTTAAATTAGCACTAAATCGTTTAGGGTAGTGGTGAATAATGGACATAGACCATTATGCATTTGTTGAGGCAGAAAGACAAACACTAAACATGGCCAGGCAAATATCCAATGCTGCACACTTCGATCTCACACATTCCCCACAAGCTCTTTTACCTTCTCTAGAACAGCTGGATGATCTATTGCTTTAGCATCCTCTCACAAATTATTGTAATTAGAAGCCCTTGATAATACCTTTAACAATGACCAAAAGCTAGTGCTTCCAATCACAAATCTACACCTGCTCTCTCCAGCTCATGTTTTTTTTTTTGGGAAGAAATACATCAACATTTGTAGACAACTGTCTGGCTTCATATAAACTGGGATTTTAAAAGTCTGGTTAAACAAGGCAACATAACATTGAAAATAACATTAAACCAAAGTACACATAACCCCAAAGCAAAAAAAGTCACATTGTATTACTTGTAAACTAGACAAATAGACCACTAGTTGGCTTCTCTGGATGGATTCACACATCATGCTAAATTATAATGTAATTTGTTTGTTTGGGCTTAGCAAATGTAGCCATTATAGCTTTGGAGGCCTTTCTGAGAGGTTCAGCAAACCTATTAAGAGGTAGCAAGTGCAGACCCAGGTCTCCTGTGCCTAGTTTATTTCTGGATTCAAGATTGGCTGAATTCATAGCATTAGTTTAGCAACTTCCTTTATATAAAGCCATACATAGAGAGGCAGTACAGTTCATCAAGGCTGAGAAGAAAGGAAGGAAGGAAGGAAGGAAGGAAGGAAGGAAGGAAGGAAGGAAGGAAGGAAAGAAAGAAAGAAAGAAAGAAAGAAAGAAAGAAAGAAAGAAAGAAAGAAAGAAAGAAAGAAAGAAGCCTGTGGCAAAAAGATGTCTGGATTGCAATAGTTAAATTAAATAATCACTCATAAAGTCAAAAGAAAATGATTGCTTTAAGCAGGATAAAGAATAAGTGGTGGGATTCAAAAAATGTTACGACTGGTTTTGTGGGCGTGGCTTGGTGGGTATGGTGTCACTTGGTGGGCGTGGCAGGGGAAGGATACTGTAAAATCTCAATTCCCACCGCACTCCGGGGAAAGATACTGCAAACCCCCGTTCCCTCCCCACCCCACTAACCTGCTTTCCAGCTCCGTTCTCCTGTGCAGGGCAACAAAAGAAGACCCAGCCAATCAGCTGGGACTCAGGAGGTAGAGAATAGATGGGGGGTGGGGCCAGTCAGAGGTGGTATTTACTGGTTCTCCAAACTACTCAAAATTTCCACTACTGGTTCTCCAGAACTGGTCAGAACCTGCTGAATACCACCTCTGATAAAGATGCAGCATTTTCTTCAATAAGTATTTTATGGTAGATTTCCAGATCTTCTTTCTTATATTACCTGTATTTTAAATTCTTTATTATAAGTTTCTTAGTCAAAAAATGAAAAGAACAGTTGAACATGCTTCACCTGTTTCAAATTCTCAGTTATTAAGGTTTGAAGGAAGAAATAATCTTGCTCAAGCCTTGACCTGATGTATTTCAAGTGCACAGAAATACAGGAAAAGCAGTATTTGAATTCATTTATAACCTTTCCTACTTAATTCATTCAAAATAATCTGATAAATGCATGCATTTCTTTGGAGCACATGAAATGTTCCATAAAAGAGTTGCAAAGTTCAGCAATTTCTGCACAATTCTATTCCTCATTCCACTTTATTTGACTTTGTTTTACATTTACCAATCTCCAAAAACTAGAAATAAGCCAATTTTCTTTTTTTAAAATTTTATTTATTTAACATAAATTTAAAACAAACAAACAAACCAGCACACATATTTATATACATATATACATTTTACAACATATATTGAGCAATGGTTAAAATCTTTATCTTTTTCATTAACATGATCTACCTTGTTAGAATAACTCCTTCGTTCTTTTAACATTTTAGTTTCTCTATATCATTTAATATTAACTACACATCTTCTAACTTTTCCGTGGCTTATCGAAGTGTCAAATGTTACGTTTTCTTTATCCACTCATACCAAATATTCCATATTTCATAATAATCACTATCTTGTTTATTTTTAAACAACTTGGTTATTTTTTAACAACTTGGTTAGACTAGCCAATTTTCTTTTATAATTATGTCTCTTCTGAAGTATGGCAAATAGGTTCAGAGACTGTCTGGCACCTTTGTTTCTTTTTGCTGGAGAATGAGTAAAATAGTAATTCTAAACTTTTGAAAACAGAATTGTACATTTGGGATGTATTCAAGATGGTCCTATTTATAAGGAGGTAATTTAAATATAAATTATGCAATGTTACAAACCAATTTTGTCCTATACAATATTCATTTATTTCACAGTAAATTCCAAAGAAAATGTACAGGGGATTGTACTATTATTCATCAGAGTTTCCTCGCCCTATCCTAAGAAATTATCCTTCACTTTTCTCCATTTCAAAAGTAAAATTCATAACTGTTTCCCAGTGACACCATTAGATATATAAAATTAATGTTTAACACCATATGGAAAAATATGCAAGTGCACAAATTGGAAACAATGACTTTGAATTTCTCTTGTGTTAAATTAATGTCTTTATATGAAATTGCTGTGGTTCACCAGCAGCAGGTGCGGACGGCAGATGTCTCTGATAGCGAGGACTCGGACAAGGGGCCTGAGTGTGATGCAGGGATCAGGCCAGGACTATCAGAGAGTGGGGTGCTGCCTTTGGAGCTTCTGGAGTCTGGCAGCAGTGATACAGAGGACCCCGGGGAGCCTCTGCCCAGTGCGCATGCGCACAGGGCTGCTCAAAGGAAAGAGCAGCTGAAGCAGAAAGGATGACTCAGGAGTAAGGCTGGAAGGTGACGGCCCCTCCCATAAGGGATCAAAAACCAGCTCTCCGGGATGTGTTCTTTGCAGGAAGCAAAGAAGTTCTTTAGACTCAGAGTCCTCATTGAAGCCCTGCTTACTCCGGTTTGTTTTTGAAACTTCTGTTGGTGGATATTTGATCAGTAATTAGTCTTCTGTTCTTGGCAGCCTTTTGCAACCTTGAAAGGGCTTCCTTTTGATATTGGACAATTAGGTTTAAATGACTCTTGGATGGGAATGCACTGAATTACCAGTGCTGCATTAAAAAAAGTTTGCTTTTATACACAGTTTGTGTTTGTTTAATTTGAACAAGACTTGGGTCAGAACAGAAAATTAGATTTGGACTATTACCATTGCTTTGTGTTGCTTTACCCTATAATGACATTTTCTCTTATATGTTTTCCTATTATTGCTGGGCCATAAATAAATTATGTTTATGCATATTATTTTATGACATTGAATGTGTCAATACATTGAATATACAGTGTTATACATTGTATATACTATATATCCTACATAGCAAGATATGGCAAATATGTGGACTATCTCTGAACTTGGATTATGAGAGAACATTTTTGAATATTGACAGAGTTTGACAGCCCTGATGTATAGAAATGAAGATGTAGGTTTAATTATTATTATGTACATCAAAAATTATAGATTGGTGTCTTTGAGTCTGTTCAGTTTTTGTAGGAAAATAGGCATCCATAGATTGGTGATAGTTGTATATTATGTACCACTGAATGTTGAACATGAGTCTGGGGGGAAATTATATAGTGAAGATGAGTGGAGTTTTCCAACAAAAATGTTTTGAAAAATTATTCCAGAAACTGGTCATATTCTTCTTACTGACAAGAACCAAACATTAGTGCCAGACATTGATTCTTTATGGTATGACTCAGCTATTAAAGTTGAACTCAGCTAAAGACTATCAGACTCAAAATATAGCACAGCTAGAGAAAAAATTATTGCATGCTAGGTAGACACTTTATTATCCCAGTGCCCAACAAAGTCTCCATCAAGGAGCTGAGTAACTATAGACCAGTTGCTCTGATAGCTGTAGTTATTGAAAACCTTTGAAAAGTTAGGGCTATCCCACTTGAAAATCATCATGGATCCACTGCTTAAACCCCTTGCAATTTGCCTACCATGCAAATAGATCTGCAGATGATGCTGTTAACGTGGCACTGCACTTCATCTTATAATCCTTGAATTCCCCAAGGATCTATGCAAGGGTCCTTTTTGTAGACTTCAGCTCGGCATTCAATACCATCATTCCAGAAATTCTTCCCTCCAGCCAATTCAGCTAGCTGTGCCTGACCACACTTGTAGGCAGATGATAAGCTTTCTAGCAGATAGAAAGCAGCAGGTGAGGCTAGATAAAATTACATCAAATACCGTTCAATTAGCACGGACACCCTTCAGGGCTGTGTGCTCTCTCCATTACTCTTTTTTCTCTATATCAGGGCTGTCAAACTCCCAGCCTGCAGGCTGGATGCATCATGCACTGGCCACATCCTGTTTAGTGAAGAGGCAAAAAGTCCCGATATATCATGTGACACCACCATGATGACGTGAGTTTGATACCCCTGCTCTATACCAATGATTGTATCTTAAAGGATTCCTCTGTTAAAGTACTGAAGTTTTCAGATGATACAACAGTTATTGGTCTCTTTCAAGATGGGGATAAGTCTGAAAATAGATGGGAGGTTGAAAAACTGGCCCTGTGGTGCAGCTGGTACAATCTGGAGCTGAACACACTACCGTGTTTCCCCGAAAATAAGACCTACCCCGAAAATAAGACCTAGTGTAAATTTCCAGTTCCAGGAAGACTTTTCAGGGAGCAACCATGCACCCGAAACACCCCCTACACACTCACACCCACTATTTGGCACCATAAATATATAAGACCTACCCCGAAAATAAGACCTAGTGTGTTTTTGGGAGCCAAAAAAAATATAAGACGGTGTCTTATTTTCGGGGAAACACGGTATAGAGGTGATGGTTGATTTCAGGAAGAGCCTTCCTATTCTACCATCTCTTACAATTTTAGATTACACAATATCAACCATAGAGACTTTCAGGTTCTGAGTTCTATAATCTCTCATGACTTGAAAGGGACACTTACCATAACCATCATTAAAAAGACACAACAAAGAATGTACTTCCTGTGTCAACTCAAAAAGCTCAAATGCCCAAGAAGCTGATGATAAGTTCTACAGAGGAATTATTGAATCTGTCATCTGTACTTCTATAGCTGTATGGTTTGGTACAGCAAACAAGACAAGCATAGACTTCAAAGGATAGTTAGGACTGCAGAAAAAAAAAACATTGCAACCAGCCTGCCTTCCGTTGAGGACCTGCGCAATATACTGCATGAACCAGAAAGATGGCTGAGAAAATATCTACAGGCCCCTCACATCCTAGACATAAATTGTTTCAACCCTGCCTCTCAGAATGCCACTATAGGGTATTGCATGCCAAAGTGCCATCGACACAACAATGTCGACTGGCCGCCCCCAGGAGTAGGGCCTTCTCGGTGGGAGCACCCACCCTATGGAATCAACTTCCCCTGGGGCTCCGGACAGCCCCCGACCTCTGCTCCTTCCGCCATGAGTTAAAAACCTGGCTATTCCAACTAGCCTACCCGGACTGAAGGAGAACGGGAGAGGGTTTTGAACATATTTCAAATTATCCTAACCAGCATTGAGACCTTGACTTCGTTAACATTTCTTTAATTGTATTGGAACTATTTTAATTGTAAGCCGCCCTGAGTCCCTCAGGAGATAGGGTGGCATATAAATCAAATAAATAAATAAATAAATAAATAAATAAATAAATAAATAAATAAATAAATAAATAAAACAACTAGACACAAAATAGACTTTGGAAAAGGCCCACCTATATTTGCTTAGAGTTGAGCAGTAGAGGGCTTGCATCTAACACTTGGTGACAGAATTCAGGGGCACTCTTAATATCATTTTGATGATCAATGACCCTGATTCTCTCTTACTATTGATTTAACCTTCTCCAGATATAATCAGCCTAAATATTTAGGAGAGAACACAAGACTGCAAATTTTTGCTGTACAGATATTGTGCCAATGAGATTGGTAGCTGTCTGACAACAGCAGAGGCATCATCAAACATGATTCTAAATCCTGATATTAGAATCCTAGTCAAGACTTAAGCCTTAATGCTTGGCGCATTAGCTTCAACCCTCAATACTACGTTGTGGTGCATTTTGTGGCACCACACAAGTCCTAAGGAAATTTGATTGAATGGCTTCATGTTCCCTTAAGTTTGAATATGGACCAAGTTGTATGCCATGCAATAGTCAGGCAACTGTTTTAGCCAAAAACATTTTCACTGCTGCTGTGACATAGTTTACCCCCTATTGCCTATGAAATTTAATTATTGCTTGTGTGTGCTCTTTTGAGCAGTAAAAATGACATAATTTACTTGGGTTGTTAATTTACTAGAGGCCTGAAATGCTATGTTCAAGTATTTAAAATATTTAAGCTACTCTAATTCATGTGAATCCATTTGCCCACTTGTGCTTTTGTCTTTTGTTAGAGAAAACTAGAATTTTAGATTTATCATAATTGATTATTGTCCCTCATTGCAGTTAGACGTCAGAGTTCTTATTGCCCACTTCATGCCTGCAAAAGACAAGGAGAGAAGAACTGCATCATCAGCATAACTTAGCTATCACTAATTTAGATGCATGGATATCAACTCTCTGAAAAGTTTTAATTAGAGTTGATATATATGATAAAAAGCAATGGTTCTAAAATAGATCCTTGTTTCACCTTCTTGATATTAGTGTGAATAAAGTTGGAAGGCTATGCTTGATTACATCTTACTCTAAGGATGGTTTTATTGTAGAGTTTATGAATTTAGGAGCAAGAGTCTTTTGTATATAAAGGATCTGCTCAGAATGTCCCAAAGCCTTACCTTTGAGATTTTATCAAAAGCTACCTTGAAATCAATAAAGGCTTCATATAGATTCAAGTCAGAGTGGTTTGTATATTTATCTGTCAAATTGCACGAGGTAATAGTCTATAGTAGAGCATCCCAGTTGAAACCCTGCTTGCTCTGGGTCAGTTAATCCCTCCTTCTTTGCCCAAGTTTGGAATTTGATAAACAAATACCTGGCATGTAGTTAGAGCTAATGAGTTCAATAGACTAATTGGCTTATAATTAGCCAGATCATTCCTATCACCCTTTTTATATAAGGGAACAATTATGATTTCCCACCAGTCTTCTGGAATTTTAGCTGTGTGGTTAATGTATGAAAATAAAGAAGCCAAGACAGAAGCCCACCTATTTGAATTGGATTTAATTAGCTCCCCGGGGGCTTTACCACACTTAAGTTGGTTAATGAAAGTTGTTACTTTCTTGCATTTGACTCAGGAACACTGAGGTACTGTTAAGATAACGGTATATCCATTTCTTAGATGTCATCAATCAGATCACCATAAAAGTCTTGGAAGTGGTATATTAAGCTGTGTAATGTTGTTATGTGAAGTTTATAATAGTCTGTACAAATAGGGAAAGATTTATGGACTCTATGGCTTTGGTTAGCTATGACCCCTTTTTCCTCTCATTTGATTTTTTTCTTTCTTTCTGAGCAGGGCCTAGTATTATCTTTTCTGCTCCTTTAAAATTGGGTGAAATCTGGTGAGGATGGCCTCGGGCAAAGTGATATAAGATTTCAGTAACGCTGATTTGACAGCAATGCAAGATTTATCAAAACAACTCTTTGAACCATCCCTCCTGGTCAGATTGTTATCTGCCTTCATTAGAAAAGATTGGAGCTTAATAATGAGATAATGGTATACATCAAGTATTCTACTCTCTTGTTGGATGGTTTGGTCTGAGCATGCTCCTAGGTTACACAGGGTTCAAAAAAATTCAATTTCTTCCTCTGAGGGAAACCACTGGGTTATCCTATCTTCAAGGAAGTAATTTCATCTGACCCAATGAGAGCCACCTTGGTCAGGCAATTTAAATGGTCTTAATTTGGTTCCTAACAAAGCAAAACAAGGTTAAGGGAAGGCAATTACTTTCAGTCCTAGGGACTATGCCAAAATCCTTAAGGCAAGGGGCCAGTTCTTTAGAAATTATTAAATAACCGATGGTAGATAACTTGTAAGCTGAACAAAATGTACATCATCATGGGTAATCAATTTGGACAAGGCCATTTAACATTTGTAGGTTAGGCCTTTTTATGAAATGTAGCAGCCTAAAGCCAGCAAGGTTCTGGTTTGTGTCTTTGAAGGATCTAGACATATTCTAAATAGTGGCTCGATTACTTCTTGACAAGGACAGGCATTGAAGTGTCCATAGTGTTTCATCATTACAATCTGCTCTTGCATTAAAATTAGTAGAGTAGAATGAGAGTTGGAGGAGACTTAAAGGTCTTCTAGCCCAACCCCCTGCTTAGGCAGGAAACCCTATACCATTTCAGACAAATGGTTGTCCAATCTCTTCTTAAAAACTTCCACTGTTGGAGCACCCACAACTTCTGGAGGCAAGTCGTTCCACTGGGTTAATTGTTCTTACTGTCACGAAATTTCTTCTTAGTTCTAGGTTGCTTATTTCCTGATTAGTTTCCATCCATTCTTGTCATGCCTTCAGGTGCTTTGGAGTATTGCTTGACATCTCTGTGGCAACCCCTGAGATATTGGAACACTGCTATCATGTCTACCCCTAGTCCTTTTCATTAAACTAGATATACCCAATTCCAGCAACCATTCTTTATATGTTTTAGCCTCCAGTTCCCCTAATCATCTTGGTTGCTCTTCTCTACACACTTTCTAGAGTCTCATCTTTTTTATTTTGTGTTCATCAAAACTGGATGCAGTATTTCAAGTGTCGTTTTACCAAGGTATTATAAAGTGCTATTAACACTTCACATGATCTTAATTCTATCTCTCTATTAATTCAGCATAGAACTGTGTTGGCTTATAGTATAATATATGTACTAGGAAACTCATTCAGAGAAAGATTAAGGAAAGTATCAACCTGATTCCACTTTTGGGCTACCTGTAAGTGGAGCTGTTGTGAAGGGGGACATAAATTAATGCACAATAAGAAAAATGATCAAAGCCTAACAAAGTTGATACAGCATTCTCAAACCGAGGTGATTGTTTTACAATTTAAAAGACTATGAACAGATCACCAACACCCCTACTTAAGTTTTGCTACCTCTGAGATTGTGGAGACGGTTAACAGAAAAGTAGTTGGGAACTGAGAATTTCCCCAACATCCATGTTTCCTGTAAGAAATTACATCAAATTTGGATAGGAAGGCAAGAAAATTTGGGTCTGCTTTTGTGGGGGGGGAAGGGTGCTACCCTGATATGTTCCAAGAGTGGGTGAGGAAATTATTAGCAGAATAGAGTTGTCAATTTTCTGGTTGTTTTGGAGTGCAGTCTTTGGATAATTGTTCAGAAGGAGCAACACTTGGGAAGAACAAGTTGGTATCTGAGAGCAGACCTATGGCTTCAGGTTAGGGGGTTGGTATTCTGAGTTTGGGATAATTTCATAGGAGATGTTTTATGGGCATTGCAAGTAGGCCAGTTTTGGAATGGAATCAGGCTGTTGGCGATGTTCAGGGTTCCTATGGAAGGAGTTCATTTGCAAGGAGGAATAGGAGGTTGTAGATGGGGCAGCCATAGGATGAATCCATGAATCAGGATCTATGTAGGGAGAAGACAGTAGATATAGGGCTGTAATTTGACTAGTCTGTTCTTTGGAGTCTATTTATGAGGGACAATCACCTGTAGAATGAACAATTGGAAGTTTATGGAAAGATTGTATTACACTAATCAGCTTGATATTTTCTTCATTTGTCTGAATGAGCTTTGGGCTGGAGCACTTTTTTGTTTTGGGAGGTGCTAGGCACTCAGAAAATGCATTTGTCAGCTTTTCAGCAGAATGACAGCTGGAGGGTAGTAAAATGTTGACTCCGTTGCAACAGTTATTGATTGGAGCATTGTATTAACTGTTTCAGGATTGCATATAATTGTTAATAGGCAGTAGAGAAAGTGCCAAACAACTGAGTTCTTCCTCATCTTTCATCAGATCAGGTGCTATCTGTATCTTCTCTTTAATTAAATTAAGGATGTTATGCCTCCTGTGCTTATCTAGACCTGACCTTGGAATTGGTGGAGCATTCTGCTGTGTCAGTAATTGCTGGATGATAGTATGAGCTCTGGGGCTAATGCCATCCTGATGGGCTTGGCTCTTCTCCCATCAGAAGCCATACATTGCTATTATGAAAGACATGTATAGGTGTAATTTGAAATCCACTTAAGACATGCTTAAGTTTAAGATCATTGAAGGGAGTGCATGATGCCTTAACGTCAATATTGTTCTTTCGACACCTTGCCATCTGGGAAGCCAAGAGGTTTCTGTAAACTCTCTGTGATGAAGGAGTTGTGAGAAAGTGAATGTAATATTACTTGTCCAGGTCTCCACATGCCCTCCTTAAGAGAATTAATTGCAATCTGGGGCAAAATCCTTTGTCCCTACCAGGAGCCGTTCTTGGCAATTTCCGTATGTGTGGAGTCTTATGCAGAATATTTTTTGAGTAAGTTCTGGAGCAATTGGTGGGTGGGTGGCTCCTTATTAGGTTTATTTGCATACTTTTCTCTTCATCTACTTCAGGGGTGTCAAACTCAAGGCCTGGTGGCCAGATCCAGGCCACGGGGTGCTTAGATATGGCCCACTGGGCTGCCCTGGAAACAGCGAAGGGCTGGCCTGTGATGCCTCTGCCAGCAAAAATGTAGCTCTGGGGGCCACATGTGCATGCCCCCAAGCTTTGTCTTCACTGGCAGAGGGCTAGCAAAACTAAAAGAACAAAAGAAAAGGAGAAATGTTTCCCCTTTTGCATTTGAGCATGCCAGAAGGGACAGGAAAGGAGAAAGAAAAGAAAAAGAAGGAAAGATGGAAAGAGAGCAAGGAAGAAAAAATAAGGGAAGAGGGGAAGGAAAAGAAGGAAGGAAGGAAGGAAGGAAGGAAGGAAGGAAGGAAGGAAGGAAGGAAGGAAGGAAGGAAGGAAGATTATGAGTGAGGGTCTGAGGGAAGTCCTTCCTTAGCACATGGCCACCACAGGTACCCCCAAATGAGTGATGTCGAGCTGGCCATGCCCACCCTGGCCATGCCTACCCCAGCCACCCCCCAGGTCAAACACAACCCTGATGCGGCCCTCAATGAAATTGAGTTTGACACTCCTGATCTACTTTCTGATTAACATCTAGCAGATGATCAAAAAATGCAATAACCATTTTAGAAGTTAAAAGAAAGAAACCATGTCTATATCCATGTTTAAATTACTTACTATTTTAAAAGTCTCCTTCCCTCTATCTCCTACAGGACCTTCATCATTGGAGAAAGGGAAAGCATCCATTTCCCAATCAAGTAGGATTTATTGGTAGAGATTGTGAGGAAATAGAAGGGAAAGGACAAGGAGACTTATATGCTGTCTCCTTGTGCTGGAATAAATCCTTCAGTTTCAACTATGTGGAGGTTATTGCAGGCTTTGAGTGGAATGCTTAGAATTTTCTCTCTGCAACATCTCAGGCTTGTTCTTTCCTTTGGTCTTTTTGAAATCTTTTTTCATTCTTGCGCCTTGCATCATAGGCAGATGTCCAAAGCTGTTAGAGTCCAGGTTCTACAATGCCAGCTAACTTTAATTATAAAGTTCCAAAATTACTAAAATATAGTAAAGGGAACTAAAATTACTAATTGATATTAATAAAATCACTAAGTGAACTATTTTAAAATGAAAAGTAACTGAAATAGAAGACTTATGAGCTCACTAAAATATGATTCTAGGACCATATTTCTCCACCCTTCCGATGGGCATGATTAAAATAAAAGCCAAGGATATCTTACCTCCCTATAGCTGTGGATAAAAATGGCACATAATCATAAATGTTTGAGTGGTCCTCCAGGATATCTAAACATCTTCCTGGTTAAAATGATTAGTCTGAAATTAAACCTTCTGGACTGCTCTCTCCAGAAGTCCTAGTAATGTGCCATGATAGAGCTAAGTTGGCCATTAAACACAAAATCCTTTATGTAAACCATCAAGATATGGGATAGATACCGATGTTTCTAGCTTCAATATTTAGTACACTGGAGGCTAACGCTCACAATCAGAATTATGGAGCCACAAAAATTGAGTTTTTGCACTGGTGAGATGCTGACTTTCCACTGTTCTGGGGGCAAGGATAAAAAGTGTTCAGTGGTTGAAAGGCTTTGTCCTTATGATTTGTGAGATGTAGCAACTTGAGAACATGTCATGTTCTGCTTTCTATTCTACAGAAAGATAAGAGCTATGCTTCTTCTCTTCATTGGTATTCTCATAAACCAGATTCATCCTATGACCAATTTCTAATAGAGATTGATAGTCTTTGCATCAAAGCTAATGTTGAAAGATTCTGTCCAGCTGCTTGCAAAATCCAGAAGGCATTACTAAATATGCTATCAGTTAAATACTTTGATTTTTGTGGTACTGTATCAGGTTTTGCCTCATTGTCTTTTAACTTTGGTAGAGCTCACACAATTCTTGGAGTTTTTTTTATTGATACTTGTATTTTAATCCACAGTTGGACACATAGGCTTAGAAATTTTAGTGCATTTTAACTTTGATTTAGTGGGCAAATGGGTTCCATTTTTAATTGCTGTTATTGTCCTGTTTCCACCACTCCGAGACCATAAAAAAGATTTGTATTTGTAAGTACAGTTGTGCAAAATGTTCAGTTCCATCCATGGAACAGCTGCTTTTGTATATTATGTTTAGTTCATGCAAAAATAAAACAAGGCTCATTTTATCCAAGGGTGGACCAAAGTGCCATTAGTCTGCAATTAGTACTCCGCAAGGAAGGGTTAAAGAAGATTGGCAGTGGTATATGAGGGGAGAGAAGGAAGGAAATAAAATAAAAGGTACTATACTGGCAACCTTTTTCATACTGTTAAGGTTATCATAGTAAGGAAGAAACACAGAAATCAGGATTTTATCCAGATTTTCATTCTGCTGAACTATGTCTCTATGACATGGGAAAGTAAACCATACAATAGAGAATGAATCAGAACATCTGGAAAGCAATGGTTTGTTGTTGGTTCAAAATAGTTTTTCTATTACATGTAGTTCCCTAGTTTTGAAGAACGTCACTTTGACACAGCAGTTTTGGCCAGTGTGTTGCCACTGCCTGGTTTATATTGGGTATTTTTCCATCTGATCATTTCATTCAGCCAAAACAGTCTACCTTCCTTTCTTCTGGTCTTCAGTTGTAAATCTACATAAATGACTTTGCAGAAAAATCCATAGTTGAACTTAAAGCAAGGTTTAATGAATAAGAGACTGACTAGCCTTTAATAAGCAAGATGAGATACAAAAATGATAGTCAATTTAAAAAACTGATACTCAACCAATACTGTTAAGAAGAGCGATCTCTTCTTAGAATGGTTCTAGAGATGAGAGACAATAACCTGCTTTCCTCCACTATGGTGGCTTATTGAAAATGAACTTTTATTGGTATTTTATTTGGTTGAGAACCAATAAGAACAGTTTGCTTCTCTCCTTTCCACATCTACTTCAACCATCCAGCCCTATATGCCAAATAATGATCACTCAGAAAACTCACTTTCCCCTCCCCTCTTGCCAAAATGTAAGAAATGAACACTTTAGCAACTACAAACAGTATATTCCTATTCTTCATTACAAGCCAAAGTGCCTTCGTTGGACCGTTGTGCGAATGAAATGTGACAGAGCCCATCTGTCATAAACTAAGGATACATTTATACAATATGATTAAAATAAATATGGTCTAATTACATCTGGCATCCTAACCCAAGTAATATTCTAAGTGTGATGTGGCCTATGGCAATACAGCTGTCCCAGTTTTGTGCTTAGCAAGTAGGGTAAGTATGCCATATTACCTATCCATTGCATTCCTATGATAAAAGTAAGTTATAATTTCTGAAGTGTCTATAGTAACTGAGTACTTGATATAAGACAAACTTTCCTCACCCTTACAATCTTTTAGAAGTTTCTTACTGACAATAAGAAAATATTTCCCTACTAACTGTAAGAAAATATTTCCCACCAATGCTGAAGTATCCTTTCATCTATTACCAGCAAATTTATGAATACTGAAGAGCATTCAAAAGTTCTGATAGTTCATTATTGATTGATGAGAATTGATCAGACCTCTTGGGCCAAAGTGTCATTCTGTTCATCATGACAGTGCCCTAGAACATATATAGGTAAATTTAAATTTTCTGACATTTATTTCACTTTCAACTAGGATTATTGGATATCCTCATTAGTGTAATTTGAATGCAAGAAAATATCCTGTTATACAATTTTAAGACATCTTTAAACAATAGTGGAGATGTACCTTGATGAACTTAATCACTTTTCAACATGTGTTTACTAAAGATCAGTAGTGTATCATCAAAAGATATCTTAGCATGTATGATGCTCCTAAAGGGTTTCTTCCAAAATCCCAAACTGAATAGAAATCACTTTTTAAAGATAGTGACAAATACTGCAAGGTTGGCAAATCTAATGGAATTTTGTTACTCTTGCCAATTTTTTAAAAAAGATTTTGGGTGAGAACACTAACAGTTCATAAAATTTCCAGAAAGAACACCAAAGCTCACTAATTTAAACATATTTTAATTCCATAAATATTCAAGCTGTATATTAATAATTTTAAATATTAAATTGAAAAGCCTTGGTAGCTCAGGCTGTTAATTGCCTGCACTTAAGTTCCAGCTGCCTACAACTGCTGTAGGCTCGAATCCCACCAGGCTCAAGGTTGACTCAGCCTTCCATCCTCTCGGGGTAGGTAAATTGAGGACCCAAGATTGTTGGGGGCAATTAGCTGACTTTGTAAAAATGCCGCTTAGTAATAAGCAGGCATATACAATGGAATGAAGGCTATTGCTGAGCACACGGGGTTGCATCCCAAAAATTGTAAGCCGCCCTGAGTCTCCGGAGAAGGGTGGCATATATATGTAATTTTAAAAAAATTATATCAATTTGAACTATGAAAAAAACTGTTTATATGTTTTATTGAACAGTTCATTAGGCACCACAGTCAAAAGAGAAAAGATATAGAGTTAATATTTATTATGTGAATTTCAATCTTTATCCAGTCTTCATTCTTCTTCCCTCTAATATTCTATATGCAACAGCTGCCATTTAGTAAGACTCCGTAATCCCCAAGTCAGCCTAAGTACAACACTCCATTCCAAAACCACAAATTCATTCACATATAATGTCACTAAAGAGATCACTATTAAAGTGTTTGCCAACCATAATCAATATTAATACATTAAGAAATGCAGAAATGTTCCTAACATTAAAAGTCAACCATGCTGAGAGTGACCATATGCAGAAAGAAGCAAGACTATCCCCATTATCCTTTGTTAATATGTTCAAGCTGCTACAACAAAATTAGCCCATTTGACTGCCTTCTTATCTCTATTAGTAAGTAGCTATTTATATCTCTTTTTAAATGCAGTTTGTGATTCCTGCCTTTGTAAAAACCACCTAAAGAGTTCCCCCAGTCTCTTCACAAACATGGCTATAAAACCCAAAAAACTGAGTCCATAATGAACAAGCTGAACCTGTGTTCCACTGGATCAATACTTTCCCAAGCTTTCATTAAAAAGACTTCACAGCATTTCCTCTTTCTCTCAGTAGGTAACAACTGGTGAGATTGATCGACCAAGAGAGAAACTGGTTCAAACACACCTAGCAGTGTTCTGTGGCTGAGTGCAGATTGGGATGTGGGTCTCCCTATTCCCAGTTCAACATTTTAACCAAAAAAATGACATTGATTTCCATAGAAACAAATTACAAAAATGAAATTGTACTCTTTGAAATCCAAAGCAGAATGATCCTAAGTGAAATGAATAAGAGAGCTAGCGGTAGAATTCTACCATGTCCCAAGCATTGCTAGCTTGGGGCAATTGGAGAAGAAAGTATATTGAAGTCTTCATAAGGCTTTTTATCTTCTTATACATTTCTAATCCCAATGCCTGCTGATAGCAATGTTAGGCAAAATAAGAATCCCAGCAGCAGGCTGATGTAACTGACAGGCCTGAATTGGCCCAATATGAAGGAAATAAAGGGGTCTGGATTCAGCAGTTCGAAAGCTATCCTTCCTATGCTATTCTCTCCCAGCTACACTGAGGGACTGAGCAGTTGGACTCTCTTGATACTTCCTTATTTACACCAATATGCTGCCCTCGCTGCTTTCAGCAATCAATACATGGCATTTCACAATGCATTCTTGGGTTTGATCCAAGGTATAAATTATATCAATTGCATTGTTGCCAAAATACACTGGGAAATAGTAACAGAAATAAATGCTAGAAACAGAATTTGTTGAAAACCTTTCTAATTAACAGATCGTTGTTAGACTGACAGACATGCTAGCAATCAGAGCTTTGAGGTAATGCTAGGCGCCATCTTCAGTAATAATTTAGCTGAAAAAAAATTAATATTTATTTATTTATTTTGTCAAGCGATTATTAGATAACAGGTATAAGTATAAACATGGTTGTGAATACATGAAATGAATACATATAAGAAAAATAAAAGAAACAATAGGACAGGGACGGTAGGCACATTAGTGCACTTATGCACGCCCCAGACCTCTTGGAAAGGGGTGAGGTCAATAGTAGACAGTCTAAGGTTAAAGTTTTTGGGGTTGGGGGAAGAAACCACAGAGTCAGGTAGAGTATTCCAGACATTGACTACTCTGTTGCTGAAGTCGTATTTCCTGCAATCAAGTTTGGTGCGGTTAACCTTGAGTTTGTATCTATTGTGTGCTCTTGTATTTTTGTGGTTGAAGCTGAAGTATTTATTGATAGGTAGGACATTGTAATATATAATTGTATGTACTATACTTAGATCGAACCGAAGGCGGCATAGTTCTAGGTTTGCTAGGTCTAAAATTTCAAGTCTGGTGGCATAAGGTATTCTGCTATGAGTAGAGGAGTGGAGAACTCTTCTTGTGAAATATTTCTGGACTTTCTCAACTGTGTTAATATCAGATATGTAATGTGGGTTCCAGACTGATGAGCTGTATTCGAGTATTGGTCTAGCAAATGTTTTGTATGCCCTAGTTAGTAGTGTGATATCACCAGAGAAAAAGCTACATAGGATTAGGTTAACAACTCTTAATGCCTTTTTGGCTATGTAGTTACAGTGGGCTCTAGCACTTAGATCATTTGAGATGAGTACTCCAAGGTCCTTGACAAAGTTTGGGTCATCAACAAGGTCTTGACTATTCAGCTTGTATTTTATTTTCTGATTTTTTTTGCCAATATGTAAGACAGAGCATTTGTTCGTTGAGATTTGAAGTTGCCATTTGTTTGACCATTCTGACACATAGTCGAGGTCTTTTTGAAGGGTAGCAGTATTGTCGGTGGAGTTGAATAGCTTTACATCATCAGCGAAAAGAACGCAGTTGCTCTTAATATGACCACAGAGGTCATTTATGTAGAGTATGAAGAGAGTTGGTCCTGGGGGACACCACTGTTGACAGGTACAGGATTTGATAGGACGCTCCCAATTTTGACCATTTGTTGCCTGTTTGACAGGAATGCTTCTATCCAGTTATGCAGTTGTCCAGAGATACTATAAGATTTTAGTTTTAGGAGTAGTTTGTCATGTACCACTGAATCAAAGGCTTTACAGAAGTCTATGTAAATTGTGTTAATTCTTTTCCCTGATCAAGTTGTGTGGTCCATATGTTTTTGCAATGTAAGAGTTGCAGATTACAGGATAGTTTTTTCTGAAACCAAATTGTTTGTTAGACAGTAGGTTGTTTGTCTCCAAGTGGAGGATAATGGATTGGTTAATAATTGATTCCATGACTTTACAGGTGACGCAGCATAAAGAGATTGGTCTGTAATTTTCAACTAGGCTGGGGTCTCCCTTTTTGAAGATGGGGATGACCATGGCCAGTGACCATAGGTTTGGCAAAGAGGTGGTCCTGAAAGATTTTTCAAAGATTATGCTTAGAGGTTTGGCTATGGCAGTGGATAGCTTTTTAAAGAAGTAGGCACATATTCCGTCCGGTCCAATAGATAGAGATGGTTTTAGATTGCATAGTGCTTTTTCAACATTGTCTTCTGTAAAATCAATATGTATTAGATAATTGTAGTTGTCTGTGGTTCGACTAGGAAATACTGGGCATGATCCATTGCTGTTTATAAATACTGAGCCAAAGAATGTGTTAAAGAGGTTGGCTTTGATGGTGTCATCGTTACAGTCTTTACCATTCAGGACCTAATAATAATAATACTAACAATACTACTACTACTAATAATAATCTATTACTAACAAATTAAAAGCATCAAACTTTACAGAGGTGCAAATGGATTAAATAAGCTTAAATTATTGCAGTGAAGGAAATACATTTTTGTAAATCATGGTTGGTTCCATCAAATATTTCTGCTGCAAGTAACTATTGAAACTTCTCCTGTGGAAACTGACTCTAGTCTGGTAGTAAAAGAAATTTAAGAAACAGAATGATAATCAGTGGCCTGCAAACAGCTTCACTAACTGGGGTGGCAATTTTTTGAAGCCAACAATCATTTTGGAATGCTGTGACCATGTAGTTATAACAATAGGGATGCCCAGTAATGAAATTCCTACTTATCAGAAGAAGACTAACTCTCCCCATTTTCCAGATGTTTTCTAACATTCGTGTTCACTTTATCCTTTTCTGGACAGGCAGATACATTCCCAAATACAGCATTAAATCGTAACAATCGCCATTTTTATTTTTTAAGTATGCCTGTGGGAGGCTAATATCAGTCCAGATTATGATCTCCAAAACAGATGTTATGCTTTACATAACTTCCTATATATTTTAAGATTGAAAATAAGTTTATAAACATAAAATTAGTGGACCAGATGCCTAGCAACATCAAAAGAGAAGTTCATAAAAGATGCTCCCTAATGCTTTGAAATAGATCAGGGCTGTCACACTCACAGCCCACAGGCAGGATGCATCACACGCTGGCCATGCCCACGCCCAGTTTAGCAAAGGGGGAAAAGTCACGATAAAAGTTGCGATACTTTTCACGTGACACCACCATAATGATGCAAGTTTGACACCCCTGAAATAATCTATTGATTAGACAAGTAATTATCACAAAAGGAGCTTTCTAGTCTTTTTGTATATTCTCCTAATGATTTCCCACTCAATTTTTAACAGTTCAGGCACCTGAGCTGTAATTCCTGAGATAACCAAGCTAAAATTGGATTTCCGTGTTACTCTCACGTTGTTGGAAGAGAGTCCTGATATTTAAAATATGTGTGTGTGCGTATGTATACACACACACACTTTTACCTTTACAGCCTAAATAATTCATCTGGCACCCTTCAGATATGCAGGATTTACTGTTTTCAACCCATATCAGTATTCTAAGTATTGCTATTTCAGCACAACTGAAGAGCAGAAAGTTGGGGAAGGATGATTTCAACCTACATAAAGCTTTATGTATTTAAACCTTACATGAATGGAGAAAATTCTGTTCAAGACAGGGCTATATATTAACTTCTGCAAACTAAAAGGAAAAAAAACTGTAGATCTTTTGTGCCACTTCCTCCAACCATTCAGAGCAGGTTTTTTTAGGATTGTAGGCTAAAGTAAACCAGGAGATTCCTGATTTATTTTGTTTTGTGTGTGTAATACAATGCATTAATGCATGATTTTCTTAACTATTTCAATTTTATATTTGAACTGACTGAATGTTATGAACTGCTTTAAAAATCTCTAATGGGGGGGGGGGAATAAAATACGTCTTTTAAAAAATGGATTTCTGATTCCAACCTTTAATTTTTGTTATTTCCATTTAAGATTTACAACAAACAACTCTCTTTCTCTGGAGAACAATGCCACCAGCAACTTTACTTCTCTCTAGAATGTTATCATTTTTGCCTATGTGTGAATGTGCATATGTGTTTTTGTATCTATATGCATATGTGGGCAGATATAGAATATGTGTGTGTAGAGAAAAATATATCTATAAGTAGGTAATTGTGTGTGTGTGGTATTTCAAAAGCCAAGCCTCATAGACAATATATAAATTGCATTCAATATACAATAATTAGTTGCCATTTTCATGTAAACACTTCCTTAATCATCTTATGCATGAGTTTGAATATTCCTAACTATAGCAACATTTTATCTGAAAAAAATAACAAAACGTATTGTGTTTAGCCTGTGGAGCCTGACTTTTGGTTTTGTGTGTGTGAGTGTATGTGTAAAACTACTATGCTAATTAAATTTATTTTATGAGTAATTATGTAGGCAACTATCACTCCTAATTTCCTTTGATTGTTTTAATTTCTGCAAATGGGTAATTTTCTCAGTATCAGCTATGCATGAACTCAGATGTGTAATTTTCATTTCTTTATGGTTATCATCCTCTCCAACCAATATTTTTATAAAAATGGTCAAAACTTCACAAATTCCATTGGACATCTTGGCAAACTATGTAAAAAGCAATCTGATTAAAGGGCTTATAATAGAATAGATCTAGGATTTTGTTCCAAGATACACATTGAGATTCTGGAAAATAAAAGCCCAAAAGTCATAATCCTTTGCTGAATGATTTTAAGAACCACACACCATGGTAAACTATTTAACCATTTTGATAAGGCTTTACTATGCAAACAATACTTCAGTTATTATTTTCATTCCATGCTAACTGCATTCTAATTATATTACACTGTCTATATGTCATAATCTCTATAAATATTTTTCTGGAAGTTTTTTCTTTAATCTGATCTAGCCCATTTTCAAATTCAGTACCAATTTGTTTTTATACTTTATTTCAAACATATTGAGATAGATATACTAACAAAGTAAGGCAAAGCAGACCCTCCGTTCCAAACTCAATCCTTATCACAGTTATCACCCTGATGAACAGGCAAACAGAAAAGCAGACTCATGACCTTTTGTATATATACATTACTTCGTATTGCAAAGAATAAAAAGAGTTATAGAGTAATACAATTACATTAATTCTTTGAAAGTGTGTATGTAGAGATTTCTTTTATATTTTCAGAAATATCATCAATGTGGGGATGTCAACTTTTGTTGTTAGTTGCAAAGTTGGCCTATTGTGACCACATGGATAACATTCCTCCAGACCTTCCTGTCCTCTACCATCCTCCGGAGTCCATTTAAGCTCATGCCTGCTGCTTCAGTGACTCCATCCAGCCACCTCATTCTCTGTCGTCCCCTTCTTCTCTTGCCCTCAATCTTTCTCCAGTAAGTCCTTCCTTCTTACTAGGTCACCAAAATATTTGAGTTTCATCTTCAGGATCTGGCCTTCCAAACAGCAGTCATGGTTGATCTCCACTAAGACTGACCGGTTTGATTGCCTTGCCATCCAAGGGACTCGCAGGAGTCTTCTCCAGCACATAGTTCAAAGGCCTCAATTCTTTGGTGCTCAGCCTTCCTTATGGTCCAACTTTCACAGCCATACATTGCAACTTGGAAAACTATAGCCTTGACTATAAATACTTTTGTTGGCAGGGTAATGTCTCTGCTTTTTAGTATGCTGTCTAGATTTGCCATAGCTTTCTTCCCCAGGAACATGCATCTTTTAATTCCTTGGTTGTAGTCCCCATCTGCGGTGATCTTGGAGCCCAGAAAAATAAAATCTGTCACTACCTCCATTTTTTTCCCATCTATTTGCCAGGAATTGGGAGAGCTGGATGCCATGATCTTAGTTTTCTTAATGTTGAGTTTCAAGCCAACTTTTGCACTCTTCCCCTTCACCCACATCAAGAGGCTTTTTAGTTCCTCTTCACTTTCTGCCATTAGAGTGGTATCATCTGCATATCTGACGTTGTTGATATTTCTCCCAGCAATCTTAATTCCAATTTGTGATTCATGTAGCCTCACCTTTCTCGTGATGTGCTCTGCATATAAGTTAAATAGGCAGGGCGACAGTATACAACCTTGCCGAACTCCTTTCTCAATTTTGAACCAATCAGTGGTTCCATGTCCAGTTCTCACTGTTGCTTCTTGGCCCGCATATAGGTTTCTCAAGAGACAAATAAGATGGTCTGGTACTCCCATCTCTTTAAAAACTTGCTTAATTTGTTGTGATCCACACAATCAAAGGCTTTAGGATAGTCAATGAAGCAGAAGTAGATGTTTTTCTGGAACTTTCTAGCTTTCTCTATGATCCAGTGTATGTTGGCAATTTGATCTCTAGTTCCTCTGCCTCTTTGAAATCCTGCCTGTCAACTTTAAGTTAGTTCAAAAACAGTCTAGAGAGTTTTTTTTTAATGGTAGAAAATGATCTATCTATACTAAGGTGAAAAGATTGAAAAGCAGACAGGATTGTAAGATTTAGGGATACTTCAAGAATTCAGGTAGTTAATGTTGATTGTTAATTAATATGTGATCTAAAAACTGCATATTCAGTGGATTGCTCAGTTCTCTAAACATTTAGGGTAAACCTTTCAGTATTTAAGTATAGATTGAAAAAAATATTAAATATTACACCAATTTTTAATACAGAATGCTACACTGAATATTAGATAAGCCTAGCTGATTCCTCTTTGCTTTACTGTCCACTTTGGGTTCAGAGGAAAGGGGAATCTGTTCTGCAGGTGGTATAATTCATTCTATGGAAGGAGACAATTGGATATGACCCATGATTTTATATTTTGAAAAACTGAAAATTAATAGAGAAATATTGGGAGTGTAAGAAAAAGTACATTGATGTAGCATGAATTCAAAAAAACTTCACCAAGCCCTTTTTTTCACTTTTTATGTGTGTGCCTTTGAGTCAGTCATGTTCCTGGAACTTCCTGAAGTCTTCTTGGCAAGGTTTTGGAAGTGATTTGCCATTACCTGCTTCCAAGGACTAAGAATGTTTGGTTGATCCAGTTAGCTTTGTGTCTAAGGCAGGAGAAGAATTCATGGTCTCCTGCTTTCTTGCCTGATACCTTAATCACTACATCAAACTGGCTCTCTTTTAAATTCATTACTAAAGCCTAACTGGAGTAAGACCAGTGGTGGCATTCAGCCAGTTCGCAACGATTCAAGTGAACAGGTTGTTAAATCCTCCCCCCGCCCGCTATCAAAGTAGATCCTGGGTGCTGCATTGTGCTGCAATGAAGAAATGGGCAACAGTGGCCAGTGTGAGGAAAGGAGAAGGCTGCTTTCCCTCTTTCTTCTCCCTGCTCCTCCTCGTCCCCTTGTGCCAGCCACTCCATTGCCCATTTTTCCTTTGCAGTGCAGCACAGTGCCCAGGATCCAGTTTGATAGCGAGATGGTATAATTTAACAACTGGTTTGCTCAGGATCAGGTTGGGCCATGCCTACCATGACAGCCAACCTGACCCTGGGCAAACTGGTTGTTAAATTATTTGAATCTCACCACTGAGTAAGGGTATGATATGTACATGAACACATAACATCACAGGCTGAGACTGCTGCAATACATGCATAGTAGGAGCAATTCTCATCTTCACCTTCTCCTCTCCCACCATGGTGAGATGGGCAGCCCAACAAGTTTAATAAATAAATAAATTCAAACATTCCCATGGAAATACTAGAAGGACTGAACAATATATTTCTGTTAAAAGTGAACCAAGATGTTTTCTTCTGTGTTGATATTCGTTACTTAAATGAAGAAACTTGAGAGCTAATAAATCAGTGTTAAATTAAATTAGATGCTTAGAGCCAAATTGTTATTCAAGGCAGGCCAGAAGCCCAAAAACAAGAAATACTGTACATACTAGATACAAAAATTAACAGTTGTTGTGGTTCAGGTGAAATCAATATATCTAAGAACATACAGTAATTCACAGCAAAAGATTCCCAAAGATGAAACATAAGTCAGGATGAAATGAACATTGTCTCCAGCACTTATCTAAACCTCTGAAAATGTTTTATAAATATTTCTTCCTTCAGCTGACTACCCAATTTTCCCAAAACTCATCTTGCAGTCATCATGCCTCTAAGGAGACCTCTTTTTCCATGCTGTGTTTTCTGCCACTCAGTTCTCTGATCCTATACTTTGCAGTTTCTGCATCTCTTTGCCACCATTTACTGGTCAATTGACCATTTACTGGTCAACTGATTTTTTACAATTCAAGGATTTTGGCCTAGAAAAAGATTACAGCAACAATACACATGAAATCAGGTAGGATGGCCATGAAGTCAGAAAAAATACAATCAGCATTTAAATTTGCATATGTCAGAAAAGTGCTAGACTGCCTTATTACTTGTTTAATAAGTTTAATATTTCTACTCTGTAAATATGGCCCTTTTTTCTGTGGTACCCATGACCCTCTATAGAAGTGAATGTTAAATCTTGAAGAAGCAAACTAGGAAGGGTATTTATGCTTTTCAACTTTGGTATTGGAGAAGGCTCCTGGAAATACAGTGAACAACCAAGGAAACAAATTGATGGGTCATTAAACAGATTAATCAAAAATTCCCACTTGAAACACAAATTATCAGGATTGAATTAATCCTACTTTGGAAACAATGTGCTAAGACCTAATGCTCTGTGCAAGGTGCTGGGAAAGATGGAAGTAAAAAGAAGAGGATGACCAGCAGCAAGGTAGATGGATCAGTTATAGTGGTGATGAGTGCACCATTGCAAGACCTGAAACATGACGTTTGGGATGGGTTATCATGGAGAAATTCTACCTACATGGTCATTAAGAGTCAAAAATGATCTGATAGCACTTATCAACCAATTAATCAATTCCTGTGATAACTCAAGGTCTTAGCTGCACTATTTCAGTCAATATATAGGGTCATATATTGGAATGCTCCTCCATAAAACTAAACGTAAAAATCTGCCTGTAAGGGTAGATTAACATGGTTGTTTTCTAGATGGAGGAAGCTATACACCAAAAAGAGTATTCAGCACATGAAGCTGTGTCTGCAGTTTCTAGTGGTACCCTTCTTTTCACATTTAATCTAATTACAAATGTCAGTAATTGTTATCATTAATGTAATTTTTATGTACAGTATAAGCTTCCTCTATATAAAAAGTTGTTTGTTTTTATAGCTTTACCTTCCTCTTGGTTGCTTTGTCAGGACTTGCCACAAAAGGTACCATTCTCTTCACTGAATATATTGTTCATTTACCAGTAAAATACTGCAAGGGGAAACAAGTTTCTAGCTTTGTTTGAAGCCTTCACCTTTATAGCAAACATTGCTTCCTTCACATTTCACAATTTGAAGGCAACCTCATCTCCCATAATACAGTACCTTTGCCCTTTTTTTCATACAGTACTGAAAGTTTCTTTCCATTGCTTGAATCAATACATTTTTTTCTAAGTTAAGGTGATACTGTTACCCAGGCTGTTATCATTCAGGTTATATTTTGCTTCTGGACAATTTGAAGTTCCACCATGTGGTAAATCTGGGCTTATTGTGAATCTGCTTGGGATTGCTTATGGTCTTGATGGGGCTAACAAACCTAAGAGAAAACAGATCCTGTATGTTTCTATTTAGTACAAAATTAAGGCTACAAAAGATTAAGGCTATGAAAATTTAAATGGATGATTTTGCTTAAAATGGAGTTCATAAAATCACCTCCTTTGAAATAACTGGGTCAGCTCCAAGGCAACTTGGAGATTCATTGAGCATTGTAGCTTTGTAAAATCTTACCTCTGTCTAGACAAAGTGTATTCATATTGATATGAGTAGTTAGCCTATGAGTTTCATTACCTTCTGAAGCTCTGTTTATCAGGGTACTTGGAGACATGTACACGAGAATGTGCCTCATTCTTTCTCCTAGAATTTGTTTAGGTAGTTTGATAGGGAAAGAAACAAGAAGAGGCTTAGAATTGTCCCACATCTTTTTAATCTGTTTGCTTTTTCTTGCCTCATATTTTTTTATCTAATTCATAGACTTTTAATCTTTTTCCCTTAATTTTTAGAGTACATGTGAAACCTTTAGAAATGTTGCAATTAGACTCTGTTTACTCTGAAGTTCTGGAGTACTTCCAGTCCTTCTTTTAGCTTTTTTTTTTAATTCATATTTATATGCCGCCCTTCTCCGGAGACTCAGGGTGGCTTACAATGTTTGGAGCACAACCCAATGCACTCAGCAATAGCCTTCATTCTATTGTATATGCCTGCTTATTACTAAATGGCATTTTTACAAAGTCAGCTTATTGCCCCCAACAATCTTGGGTCCTCAATTTACCTACCCCGGGAGGATGGAAGGCTGAGTCAACCTTGAGCCTGGTGGGATTCGAGCCTGCAATAATTGCAGGCAGCTGGAACTAAGTGCTAGGCATTTAACAGCCTGCACCACCAAGGCTCTTGTTTTGTTCAATCCCCCCTTTTTTATTAGAACATAAATGCAAAAATATATATCATCTTTTATTTCTGCTATTTCTCACTCTGTTAATCATACTAAATGGAGAGAGTTTTCTTTATTGAATAAGTCAAGGATAGATTTCTACATATAGTATAACTCTTTAGTTGTATATTATATAAGCAGTAATAATCACTACATAAACCTATTCTTAATAAAATGCACAACATGTTACAAATTCCCACAGCAGATTAACCTTGTTGATAATCTACACCAGACACACTACCTTTTACACTCAGAAAAGCAGGCAATCACAGAGTGATGTACTGTTGGATCGTCTTTTTAAGACATTCTCTTTCCTCTTTTAAGATTTTAAAAACATCTAAAGAGCTTTTTCAAGAGTATTTAGAAGTGTTTCTTTTTAAGTGAGAATAAAGCACATCGGTCCTGATTCATCACCATCCCTCTTTGCTTATTGCTTACAGGAGGCTGCTGTACTATATACTGTCTACCTTGAAGAGAGGAAATATTTGACAAATTTTAAAAAACCCTTCTTAATGCTATCTAATAAAACTTCACAGCATGAATATTTTATGATACTGTGGATCTATTGTTTCAATTGTTTTTACCCTTTTTGTTCCAAAATGAAGTAAGTATTATATATTTTATATTACAGCCTAAAGTCCTATTTTTTTAATTGAATCTTAAATGGGATCAGTCAAATCTTGTTCCTCTGAATCTCATGTGTCGATTTCAAATCAAATTATGTTGCTTACAGAACTTAGAATTGAATCAGATTTTGCCTTATTCACATACCTCAAGATTTTTTTTAAAAAAGCTCATCCAATAAATGGCTTGGTTCCTTGATATGTTAATATATTGTGGAAACAGTATAACTGAGATTTTAATCTGCCCTGAAATGTTTGTAATTATTATTAACAATGTGTTTTGTTTCACTGCTACTGTGATTATATTTTTGATTTTAATGTAAGGATATTATTACACATACACACACACACACACACACATATACATATAGTGTACAGTTACATAAGCCTATGTAATACTTTGCTAAAAATGTGGGCTACAATAGTGTTAGTATATAATATGCAAAGAATTTTGCAAGACTTAAATTCAGCAACCACACATATATCTGCCCTGAAATGTTTGTAATTATTATTAACAATGTGTTTTGTTTCACTGCTACTGTGATTATATTTTTTATTTTAATGTAAGGATATTATTACACACACACACACACACACACACATACATATAGTGTACAGTTACATAAGCCTATGTAATACTTTGCTAAAAATGTGGGCTGCAATAGTGTTAGTATATAATATGCAAAGAATTTTGCAAGACTTAAATTCAGCAACCACACATATATTATATTGGCAGCCCATAATAATATTAACGTTTCTTAACACTTTGAGAAGAGCTGTGACTATAAAGTGGTAATAGCTTTGTCATCGCACAATGCTTCAAATAAACAGATTTGTAATGTTTATGTTTGAGGCAATACTCTCATTAATTGGAGCAACAGAGATATCTCATACTATAAGTAAGATATCTTATTGGATTCCCGTGAATTTTCAAGGATTAGAAATGTAGATATGGAAAGCATACAAACCTCATTCTGTATGCTACTGTCTGTAGAATGTCTAGAGTCAGGAGTCATGGTGGCGCAGTGGTTAGTATGCAATATTGCAGGCTAATTCAACTCACTGCCAGAGTTTGACCCTCAACAGCTCAAGGTTGACTCAGGCTTCCCTCCTTCTGAGGTCAGTAAAATGAGGACCCAGATTGTTAGGTACAATATGCTGACTCTGTAAACTGCTTAGACAGTGCTGTAAATCACTGTGAAGTAGTATTTAAGTCTAAGTGCTATTGCTAGAGGATGAAACATTTCTGGGAGAGCCATTGTACACACCACTTGGTATAGAATATACAAAATACAAAAGATTGTATACTAAAGAATGAAAGAAAAAATATGAGGCCAGAGACTGGTATGGAAATACTTTTATGAAAAATTTCCCCCTTTTTCCACTATCTATGGAGCTATTACTATGGAAAAATGGATATCTTCTTCTTCTTTCAGTATCCATGCAGAATGATATATTTAAACTAACAATTATCATTTTTGTTTTGAGTTTGAATATATATTGAACTGAAGCACTGCAGATAATTTTATTCCAGTATTTTAATATTAATCCTTTCCCCATTATTAAAACTCACTTCTATTGTATTTATTACTTAAAATGATGTTCATTGTGACTTTCATCAATGTCATTTTTATTTCCATACATTTTTGTTCACGCCCACCAACAGAACATTGAATATGAATTACAAAAAAGGGATCAATCAATTCATCTCTGTTGGGCAGTTGCTGAGAATGCTGGTGAGTGATCCCTTCTATGCCTTTCTCTCCTGTCCTGATCACAGTAGAATGTATGCAACCTACTCAAAGCTACCCAGTATACATCCACACACACACATATACATGTATGTGCAGGTGTATATGCATATGTATATTTCACCTTTATTCAGAGATGAGATTCAAATTTCTTAACAACCGGTTCTGTGGGCATGGCCTAATTTGTGGGTGTGGCTTGGTGGTTGTGTGAAACTAAATTTTTCTTTAAAAAAAGAGCAACTTTTACTCAAAATCAGGCAAAGCAGGCAGGCAGATTGAGTTGCTCACAGAATCACAGATTCACTCAGAGATCATCCACCTTTCTGCAGTCTGCTGCCTGAGTCTACACTGAAAAATAGAAGCTTCAGTCCTAAGGAAGGTTCAGCTCTGCTTTTAGATTAGCTAGAAAGCAAGAAATCCAATGATTTCCTGCTTTCTAGCTAATCTAAATCTCCCAGCACAGAAGAACAGCTGATGGTCGGGAGGGAAAAAAAGTAAAAATAGCAACTTAGCAGGCAGGTTTGATGGAGCGCATGCCAGGTAATGAGTGAGTGGGCAGGGAGGGGAGGGGCGGAGCCAGCCAGTGGCACGATTTGCTAGTTCTCTGAACTGGGCAGAATCATAACAACCGGTTCTATAAACCAGTCCGACCAGGTAGGATCCCACCCCTGCCTTTATTGTAATGGCGTTGGAAAGTATTTGAGAAGCCACACTTTGGATGCTTTCTGTACCTTAAATAACACATTTTCTTAGTGTCATAAATTTTGCTACAATTCCATCCAAATTTCTGGCAAATATTGGCTTAAATTGTTACCTGCCTAGAGTCAGATATTTGAGATGAGCAGCCATATAAATCTACTAAACAAATAAATACAGAAATTCCATTGCAGTACTAATCTAAACAAAATGTAGGATTAATTCATAGGCTGATAAGTATTCAAGTGATGATTCGGTACATAGAGAATTGGAAACTCAACCATTTTATTGCAAAGAACCATGCATTCCAAAGAAACTACCAATGTCTTAGGAAGCAAATCTGTTCTAACAGCATATAGGAAATATACTGAAATTTTTGCTAGTCTTTTTTTCATTTCAATAAATCTTCTTAAGAATACTGAGTCATTCATGCCTGAGAAAATAATTAGTTTCTGTCAATAACATCATAACCGGTCATTAAGCAACAAAAGTAACTACAAAAACTAGAAAAGTTAGGGAAACACATTGTAAGATATACAATGAACTATAAAAGGGTCCGTGACAATTTGCCGCAGCCAACTAGCCATGGCCAACTCACCACAGTCAATTCATTGCAGGACAACTCACTGCACGACAAGAGTTACACTAATATGAAATAAATGGTGTTATAGAATCATTAAAGAAAGGATGCAAAAGGGGGTACAAAAAAAATTTGAATGACAAACATTAAAATATTATTTATTTTAAATAATTAAAGTGAATTGATAGATTGTTCCACAGTGAGTTGTCCCACAATGAGTTGACAGTGGTAAATTGGCCAGAGCAAGTTAGCTGTGGTGAGTTGTCCCATTCCATTATAAGATATGGCTGAAAATAAATTGTTTTTACATTGCAGATAGAATAAAACATCAGAAGAAAGAATACAGTATACACACAGATCATTCACAAACCTTTATGTCTTTCCTCTTTTCATATTAAGCATTTGCTCAAATTTCAGTTGAAGACTCTCTCTCTCTTATGTGATCACTATACTTGAACAATTCTCAACTCAGGTAAACAAAATTGAATCCTTGTAATTACAGTAAATGTTATGCCAATAAATAAAGTATAACAGGCTTGAAATAATGATCTGATTCACACAGCATGCTAAGATAATAGCTCAACTATCTCAACACATGAATATACAAACAAATGTGCTTCATGGACTCTATTTATATTTATTCACACGTTCCGTATTCATGGCCGCACACTGAATTGCATAAATCCCAACCTCCATTTTATATATTACAGAATGTGACATTTTTACCATTTGTTTCTGGAACAACAGTAAAGGGCTGTAAGATAACTTGGTTGATGTAGCGTGGTATCATAAAAAGTTATCGTTCTATCTCCAACATACCAAAATTGCAGGTAGGTAGCTTTACATTGTACAACTATGGATAGGTTGTAAAAGACAATTTGGCTCTGAAAATAGAAAAAAAGAACATCTCATTTTATGAGACATCTTCCAGTATAACTTGTTATGTTTTCTAAGAAAAAAGAACATATTTCATTGGGTTGTTCGGGTTATTTTAAAGATGGAAATCAAATTTATTTATTTATTTTTATTTTATTTTATTGGACTTATATGCCGCCCCATCTCCGAAGACTCGGGGCAGCTCACAGATTAAAACATATAAATACAATAAATAATTAAAAAGAAATTAAATCACTAAAGCCCAATAAAACCCAAATTAAAATTTAAAACTATCCCACACACCCCGGCAAGGTGATCACAGCCTGACTTGGTCAAATAGCCAGGTCTTCAAATTGCGGCGGAAGGTGCGGAGGTCAGGGGCCAGGCGGAGGTCCAGAGGCAGTTGATTCCATAAGTTGGGGGCCGCCACAGAGTAGCTGTGAAAGTAGCTAAGAAAGTAAAAGGTCAAAGAGGCCATTTTGTTAAGATTGAACAACTCTCTCTCAGCTGAGGAGGGTGGGATAAAACATCACCTACCTCCTGTTTACAACAATTCTTTCAGCAGTTCCAAGAAGGTTCCACAGCCATTTGCATCGTTCAGGTGACCCTGAGGACATAAGTAAATCTCCATGTGGCCTCAACAACTCTCAGAAAGCGTGCTAATGACCAGATGACTACAAGGAACATAAATCCTTCCATTTTCCACCATTCAGTCAAAACTGAAGAAGTTTCTTGGATGAGAAGCAAAATGTCTTCAAGAAAAAAACCCCAAAGTAAGTCCAGTTGCCAAAAAACACCTTTGGGACAACCATGACCTGGATGACTGAGAATCTCCATAGATATAAAGACAGTAAAGGAAACCTATTCTGCAAAATAGGTTTGGAGAACATGTACTTTCCAGATGTTGTTGAACATCAATTCCCTTCTGCCCTAGATATCATGGTCAGTAGTGAATGTTTGATGGCAGTTTCAGTCAAACACACACAGGCAGCCCTTGGTTAGATCATTTGTTTGGTGATTATATGAAAATGTGACAATGCTGAACAATGGCTAGTCCTTGAAGTTGTGACTGTTGAGGTGCCCCTGCAGTCATGTGATTGCATTTCAGATGCTTAGCAACTATTATGACAGTTGCAGTAGCCAACAGTCATGTGATCACTATTTATAATATGCATTGCCAGTTTCTGATGAGCAGTGGGAAGGCAGCAGGTGTTTGCAAATGAAAAACACGTGACATCATATGTTAGCATCCACACAGGATTCAGTTAACAACAACTGCTGCTGCAACTGCTATAATGAGTTTGTATGGTCACATGACATTGTACATAATTGTACATTGTGTACAATTGTTCATTGTACATAATTACCACATGGGATTTGCTTACTGACTGCAGCTGCCACTGTAAGTCAACACTGTCATATGACATTGTGCTTTATGATTACATCACAGTGACAGAACTGCTGGACCTACCTGCTGTCATTAACTGAAGACTACCTGTATTATCATTTTAAACCTTTTTGCATCAATTAATTATGACAACCATCATGTACTAAATAAAATTCTCTCCATTCCTCTATTTTACCAGAGGTTCCAATTTAACAATGTCCTTTTCGAATCCATTTGTCTATTTTTATTTCTAAAGGAAATATTTCTGTGTATTTCTTTCTGCAATACAGATGAGATTTTCCAGCATACCTCCACATAGTGTTTTCCTTCTTTCTGTTTATATTTCTAATAACAGCATATATATTTATTATTCCACAAAAGCAGATAACGTATTTTAAAAAGAATATAACCAGAAAGCCCATACACAATACTAAGCTGAGGAAACAAACTTTATGAACTATTTTTATAATGACCAGAGGACTTTATTCTATTACTATATATAGCAAAGAATGTACAGTATTAATGCAGTACATAAGGAATCAAATTACCTGACTTCATAGTACTCAGAAAGGCAGACTTCTTTTGCGTAGAATCTTGTCTAATGGAGTAATTAATATCTACCCAAAATACTAAAAGTTCCTTGGTAACCTATTAATGTTAAATTTGGTTTTTTAGCTGAGATGAAAAAAAACCAGATTGAATATATTTTCAAGTATACAACTTTAAATTTCAACAAATACATAAACACAAGGTTTATAAACACAAGTCTGGTATACCTTCCCCAATATTTGGTGGACAAGGAAAAGCATCTGCTACTACTGCAAGCTTAGTTTATAAAAGATTAGCTATGGAAATATTTTTCTGACATCAGCATACATACATACTTTCATTAGAACCTGTTATGTATGTAGGTTTAAATGTTATTGGTTTATTTGAACTGGTCTTGTAAAATGTCAAATGGTATTGGTTTAAATAGTGCGGGAAGAAACCCTGCACTCCCATTGGCTAGCAGCTACGGCTGCAGGCTATAAGAAGCAGCCGTAGCCTTACCCGGACGGGTCCATTCGAGCTGTTGTCATTAATAAAGCCTTTTGCTGAACTCTCGCCTGACTCTTCATGCAAACTTAACACTGGCGACGAAGGTGGGATTTCCCTGAAGAAAAGACTACAATTTGGAGTAAGTGTGGCACCTGGCATTTTTCAAAGTCTTATGGAAAGAATGTTGCAAGGCCTGCCAGGGGTAGTGCCTTATTTTGATGATGTATTAATCTCTGCTGAAAATGACACTCAGCTTCAAGAGAGACTCAGAGAAGTCCTTACCAGATTCAGAAAAGCAGGTTTGAAAGTCAAGGAAGACAAATGCACTCTCAAAACAGACAGAGTTGAGTTTCTGGGGTACATGATTGATAAACAGGGCATCCATCCCACTGATGCCAAGGTTAAAGCTATCAAGGAAGCCTCTAAACCTCGTTGCAAGTCAGATCTGCAAGCCTTCCTTGGCCTTATTAACTTTTACCACATGTTTCTACCTCACAAAGCATCTATTGCTGAGCCATTACATCGTTTACTTGATAAAAAGGCTGCTTGGATCTGGGGGCGGAAGGAACAGTCAGCATTTAACAGTATTAAGAGACTAATCACGTCTGATGCTGTGTTGATTCAATTCTCTGAGAATTTGCCGGTTGTTCTGACTTGTGATGCATCCCCTTTGGAGTGGGAGGGTTTGGCCACAGGCTTCCCAATGGCCGGGAAGCCCCAATTGCATTTTACTCTCACACGCCCAAAGCAGAGAGGAACTACAGCCAATTGGACAAGGAGGCCTTAGCAGTTGTTGCAGCTGTTAAGAAATTTCATGAATATCTGTATGGCAGGTCATTCACCATTGTTACAGATCACAAACCTTTGCTTGGCATCGTGGCAGGAGACAAACCTACACCTATTATCCTGTCACCAAGGATGCTGAGGTGGACTGAATTTCTTGCAGCTTACTCCTACAAACTGATTCACAGGCCTGGCAAGGACATTGGACATGCTGATGCACTGAGTCGTTGCCCACTACCTTGCCACAAGGAGGATTTTGAACTTGAGACTCACACCTTCTTCCTGGAGACCGTTGCTAAGCTTCCAGTCCATGCTGCTGAGATTGCCAGAGAATCTGCCAAAGATGCTGTGTGGCACCTGTTATGGGCTGGATTAAGAAAGGTTGGCTCTTCAAGATCTACCTTACTTTGCCCAACCTTTCAAATCCAGGCAAACTGAATATCTGTATTAAGAGGATGTATTTTGTGGGGTAACAGGGTGGTTATTCCTGCAAAACTGCAAAGGGAGGTTTTGGAAATGTTACATGAGGTCATCCTGGGATTGTAAGGATGAAAGGTTTGGCCAGGAGTTGATGTATGGTGGCCGGTATTGACAAAATGGTTGAAAACTGGGTTGCCTCTTGTCCCAATTGCCAGGTAGTCAGGCCTGCCACCTCATGCCCCCACACGGAATGGGAATGTCCTAGGGGCCCATGGTCTAGAATCCACATTGATTTTGCAGGCCTACCAAGAGGGCCACACGTTTCTAGTAATTGTAGATGCATACTCCAAATGGCTAGGTTATTCTCATGACTTCTACTACTACTGAGGCTGTTATCAAGCAGGCTGAAGCTCTTTGTAACCCATGGGTTACCAGATGTCCTTGTCTCTGACAATGGCCTCAATTCACCGTCTAACATTTTTGAATCCTTTCTAGCTCAACAGGGCATCAGACATGCCCTCACAGGCCTGGGCCCTGCTTCGCCAACGGCCGAGGCTGAACGTATGGTGCGCTTACCAAAAAAAAGCTTCAGCAGGTGGGTCCTGGGGACATCACCTGAGAAGCTTGAAAAGCTTCTTAGTGTTCAGCACATCACTCCTAGCCCATCAACTAACTTATCCCCAGCAGAGTTGTTAATGGGCAGAAATTAGGTCTTCCTTGACCGACTTCATCCCACTTATGCACCCAATACACCACTGGATCCACTACACAAAGTTCGTTCTTTTTAGTGTGGGAGATTCTTGTTCAGCAGATTGTAGAGCAAAGCAACTGCTTGGATTGACAACCAAGGAATTGGGATTTTTGTCTACAGTTATATTTCTAGAACTGTAAACAGACTGCAATCTTCTATTATGGAGAAATGGAGGCATAACACAACTTTATAGCTGAAACACTCTCAATAATACGAGAGTCTCACTAGTAAATTACAAGAATGTATAATTTCCATTTCTGTTATTTTTCATCTTCACTGATATGTTGGCAGTAAGCAAGAGTTATTTTGCCACTATTTATATTTTCCAATTTTATAATGTTTGTATCATAAAATTCTGAACATGTTGCAGGTAAGTATTATTTAGATATGTTTAGTTCTTTGTTCTTGATATAAATAAATCATAACACGCAGGTTATTCAAACTGCAAAGATGTACATAACGTGTCAATTATAAATAATATATCATTTGATTAATCTAAAATAAAATTCATACAACTGGTACAATTCTCTGGCTCTTTGAAAATGTGCAATCACTTTCTTGAAAAAGCAAGGACTTTAATTAAATAGGCATAGGGCAACAAATACTTTGAAAGAAGCCTTAATCATTTTGGATATGGTAATGCTTATCCATGTGCAGTATACCTGTAATTTACTACATATTACAATAATCTTTAGAAGAATTTTTAAACTCTTATAAAACACCAAAAATGAGCATGTATTTTTATAATATAGGTTATGTTAATAAAGATTCAAATCAAACAAGAGTGAGGCAATTCTTCAACTAATAATACTTTATTGTCATTATACGTATATACGCAGTATACACATACAACGAAATTCACATAACACCCAGAGACCAGACCCAACATCACACCCACATGACAGTCCCCAAACACACCCCCACCCACCAAATTCCCCAGCCCCTAAAAACACCCAAACATCCACACAACAGACCAAGTAATACTGTCCAACAGCTCACTGATGGTGGTCCTTAAGATCATTGTTAAGTGCAATTATAGCTCTGGGATAAAAACTGTTCAGAAAACATGTGGTCTGAGTTTTAATTGCTCTGTATCTTCTGCCAGAAGGCAACAGTTCAAAAAGATTGTAAGCAGGATGGGAAGAGTCTCTGAGAATGTTGTATGACTTCCTCAAACAGTGAGATGTGAAGATGTTTTCCAGGGCTGGTAGCTGTAGCCCGATGATATTCTGGGCAGTTTTGATGATTCTCTGTAGAGCTTTTTTGTTCGCTACAGAGCTGCTCCCATACCATGCAAGAATGCTGTATGTCAGGATACTCTCAATGGTGCTGTGATAGTAGGACAGAAGTAGATGCTGAGATAGTTTTATCTTCCTGAGCATTCGCAGGAAGTACAGCCTCTTCTGTACCTTCTTCACAAGCATATTAGCATTCATAGTCCATGAGAGGTCCTCCAAAATGTAAATGCCCAGAAATTTAAAACTACCAACCCTCTCCACCTCTTCGCCATTTATGTACAATGGTAAATGTACATCTCTCTTCCTCCTGAAGTCAATTATAAGTTCTTTAGGTTTTTTTGGTATTACGTGTAAGGTTATTTTCTTTATACCACAGTGTCAGCCCTTGTACTTCCTTTCTATAAGCAGACTCGTTGTTCTTATTAATGAGCCCCACCACTGTTGTGTCATCCGCAAATGTGATAATTGCATTGGTGTTATACAATGGGGTGAAGTCTTGTGTGTACAAAGAATAAAGGAAGAGGCTTAGCACACAACCCTGAGGGTCTTTCATGCTTAGTATCAGAGTAGAAGAATGGTGAGATCCCATCCTTACTTAATGTGGCCTGTCAGAAAATCCTTTATCCACAGACAAATCTTCTGATTTATACCCAAATTGGACATTTTAAGAAACAACTTGTTGGGTAGAATGGTGTTGAAGGCAGTACAGAGGCAAACAGTAATATATATTACTGCAAGCTATAATGATGGTCACTAATTTGAATGTCTTTAAAAGGGAATCAGATAGTTTTATGGAGGATAATACTATCATAGGTGCTAACCATGATGGCCAAATAGTTCCAATATCAGAGACATTAGGCCTGTTATTAGAAAATAATAATGGGAGAAAGCTACTGCATTATTCATAGTAATAGCTGACCAGAATGGGAATAGAGTATTTGACTCCAGGATGGCTTTTAACTGTTAAGAATAGAACACTTTAATTGGTTAACAATTAATATTAACTTCCTTCTTTTAGCATTTGATTAGTTTTATTATTATATCATTATATAAAATTAGGACATCAAAGGTAAAGATATAAGAAGTAAGATATGATGTAATAAAAATATAAAAAATAAGTATTAAATAGTGCATCGAATACTTTCCATCATTTTTAAAAACTTTTTCAACCATTACTGCTTAGATGTTTATACTTGATTAAAATGTTTACTGTTAGGGTTAGGGTAATTTCTCCATTGCCACATGTTCTTTAATATTAGTTTCCCATTCTTGAATCATGGGCAAGGCTTCTCTTTCCAGTTGTGACAAATTGATTCTTGCCACAGTAGCATGTGGTGTATCTTAATAAACTGTGATACTTTTCACGAATACTCTCTGAAATAATTTCTAATAAAACTATTTGTGGTTTCACTTCATATTTCTTTCAACATTCCATTAATGTCTTGATGAATTTCTTTCTAGCACTTTGCATTTTTATTTTTTTTTTCATACCATCACAGGGGATATAATGTTCCTCCTCTGTTATGGTATTGCCAGAATTTATTATTATATGATTTGTCCATCTTCACAATCATCAACACAAATCTATACCACTTGCAACACATTTTACCTGAGGTTTTTTCTTTAATTATATTTTGAAATAATTTTATTGTTTTTTTCTATAACTCTTCTTTTGATCCACTGTGATCCATATATTTTATCAGGTAATTCTTTTTATTTTTTCTGTCTCCATATCATATTTCTTAATGAATGATCTTGGTTTTATATGAATGTTCCAAATGCTCTTGTATTTCTCAAGATCCCTCCTTTTTGAAGTTTTTTTTAATCCTTGAAGTTGTCTGCAAATACATTAATCATGATGTTGTTCCTTCATGCAGCAATTCTTGAGGTTTTTAAATTACTTTTCTAAATCTGAATATATCATATGTGATTAAATTTTTCTTACTATAGTTATTATAAAGTATTTGACTGTGATGCTAATGGTGAGGCTGCTGGATTAACGATTGTTTTTAAGATTCCAAATGTTTTAACAACCTTTGTCTTATACTTTGTCCCTTCAGATTCTTTTCTTCTTTTGTTTATTTATACCAGAGTTATCTATAAAGGCCATTAGCTAAGCTTGCTGCTTCTATAATTGACTTGTTGGGTCATCCATAAAGATATTTGTACAGTATATAAGCTTCCTCAATGCACTCAACAACAATGACAGAACTTCTAATGTTGTGATAGATAATTCCTATGGAGGGGGAGGTGGTGTGATGGACGACAATGAAGCAGCAGTTTCCCAGGAAGGAGGGAGCATGTTGCAAGGAGGGCAGTGAGAAAGAGGCAATACTGCCCAGAACTGGATAAGAGCAGAGGAAGAAATTTAGGATAGTTAATCCCTAGGACCGTGATGGCGAACCTATAGCATGCATGCCATAGGTGGCACACAAAGCCATTTGTACCGGCACACGAGCTGCAGGCAAACTTACCTCACTGCGCATGTGCACACCTCACAGCTGATTTTCAGCCGGTTTGAGGCCTTTTTTGGCCTCCCAAAGGCTTGAGGAAGGCTTCTACAAGCTTTGCAAGCCGAAAACTAGCCCCGTTTCATCACTTCCGGTATTTTTGAAAAAAACAGGGAGTGATGAAATAGGGCTAGATTTCAGCCTACAAAGCTTGTAGAAGCCTGCAGAAACCTTCCTTAGGCATCTGGGAGGCTGGAAAAGACCTCAAACCGGCTGAAAATCAGCTGTGAAGCACAGTGCAGATAAGGGGGCAGTGGGGGGGGGATTGTGCGCACATGCATAGGGGACGTGGGGGGGCACGCGTTGCCTTCTGGGTGCTGGCACGCAAGCATGAGCATGCAAGCGCACACACAATTTTTGGCACATGAGCCCAAAAAGGTGAGCCACCACTGCCCTAGGATATCTAAGGTTATGTCCATTGGGGCAAGAATAATAAAGATTTAGTCTGGCAAGATTCTATCTAAGCAAATAAAAATTATACTTTGGTTTAATTGCTCTATGTCATTCTTCGGCAGGGTTTGACAAATATACTACCTTCACTGGAGAAGCTGGGCTACATTCAGAGATGTATCTGCCTTGAAAATATCCCATGTTGAACTGTATAGCAAAGTCAACTATCAGCACAGGAAATGTTTATGACATTTTACATTATGTCATAAACTATTTTATAATGTTTATATGGCAGAAAATGTTTTGAATGGTGCAGTGGCCTAGAGGTGGATCTCTTCCCTCACAATCAGGAGGCTGGGGTTCGATCCTAGGTAGAAGCAGTTATTTCTCTCTGGGCACAATGAGTATATACTCTACTGAATAAAATTCCACATTGGTGACAGGAAGGGCATCTGGCCAGTAAACACTCAGTTCCATTCAGTTGCCCAGACTCAACCCCGCAAGGTATTATGGGGGTCATTAAAAGGAGATGATGGCATCATTAAATGTTTTATAAAATTTTCTAAATTTCACTTCCACTGGAATCATGGGTCCCAGTTTTTGGAACTTTCTATGGAAGTTGAGATACATTGGTTCACAAATTGTTGCACCATTTCACCCAGTTAAAGTTATAGGAACAAGATTTTTAGTAGTATACAGAAATGGTATTTGACAGACAACTTGCCCTGTAACACAATTTAAGATTGGGAAAAGCTAGGCTTATTTCTTGAAAGATTTAAAATCTTGTGGGTTTTTTCCCTACTTGATGGATGTTATGTAATCAGTAGCATATTTCATGTTTAAAAGAGCTCTTAAACATTTCTGTGCTGAACAATAATATAACAAGTAAGAGCTATGTTTATGCAACATCAGAAGGACAATAATTAAATTTGGCATTAAAGTCTTATTATGGGCCAACAGAGGGCACAAAAGAAGCTATTAAATGGAAGAGTAGCTATTACTAGCATCCTATACCTGTAATAAATGTTTGCATACTCCATTCTGCAGAGTAAATACATTTATTTATCCCACTGGTATCCTGTATGCATCTTATAAAATATGTTAGACAGAGAGACAGTGAACAGTTCAAAATTGCTCAGTGTCTTTCATAGTTAAGCAGGGAATTCATATCATAGCTTCTACTGTCAAATTGAGCATTAGGTCCATCATGCTAAAGTGCTGGGGTGTAACAAACCATGGGCAACAATCTGGTCTCCAAATACATTTGTACTCTCCTCTTGCTCTTTAAATTTAGAGGTTCTCTATTTATACATGTATATTTGTATGCATTGTATTTGTATATTGTTTTGTATCTGATTGACATATGGTTGACCTTTAAAGAGACATTACTACTATCATTTCCAATTATGCTATTATACAAATCTTGAGTTTAACAATTCACTTAGCAGCTACAGACAAATGATGGTGTGAAATTCCACGTAGATGCCATTGAGTAAGCAGACTAATGGATGAAAAGCAGACTTTGTATTTCCTCCTTCATCTGTGTGATTTACTCCCATGATGATCATGAATAATGGAATGCCCTAACTCAATCTCTCACCTTTTAGATAGCTATTTCTTTTACTGAACTGTTCATGGCGAATGACTTATATTTCCATGTTTATCATAGGCATGAAAACTTTTCTCTATCAAAGCATGGCGATACAGAATATTAATGTCTTAAAAGGCTAATCATTTTTCAGAGCTTATTTACCTAGCTGCTTTATTTCAACTTCTCACACAAAACTGGCTGTTAACTGTCTTATGCTATTTCCATAAAGGGTTTTGCAAGATTCCAGAATTGCCTCTGAGCCTGAATGCCTATGTTCTCATGTTGCTAATTATATTCAGTAGCTTGTTTAGTGAATAATAAATAAATCCCATAAAATTTTCACTCTTGGGTTTCAATACACCATTCTGCTCTAGATCCTCAAAGTAGATGGGTTGATTTTACAGGTTTACTTTCAAGTCAATTGTTCACTTGTTTTTTGCCTATGATCAGAGAAATGAGCATTATCTTGTTAATTTTACTTTAAAGCCACATGTAGGATTGACTGGGCCTTCATTATTTGCAAATTCTGCAAATATTCTTGTAACAGGCAAAGGAGAGCAGGGGTAAAACTTATATCCATTTGTTTTTTCTTTGGTAAAACATCATATCCATTCAGATGTTCACGTGAGTGTCTAGGAGGGAATGGGAGATGCTAAAATTGCCTTCTTCCTTTCTTTCTTCTCACCTCCCCATCTCTTTCTTCTCTGCTTTCAAGAAACTGTGCCCAAGCCTGCCCATAAGGATTATGAAGAATATAGCTCTTACAAGCATATATATGAAACATAGGTTTCATATATTGGAAATAATATTAGCTGCAACATTTTGGTACATATCTTTTATTTCACTTCTACATGTAACAGAGGGATGGTGGCATGGTAACTTTTTTCCCCTACTTGATGGATGTTATGTAATCAGTAGCATATTTCATGTTTAAAAGAGCTCTTAAACATTTCTGTGCTGAACAATAATATAACAAGTAAGAGCTATGTTTATGCAACATCAGAAGGACAATAATTAAATTTGGCATTAAAGTCTTATTATGGGCCAACAGAGGGCACAAAAGAAGCTATTAAATGGAAGAGTAGCTATTACTAGCATCCTATACCTGTAATAAATGTTTGCATACTCCATTCTGCAGAGTAAATACATTTATTTATCCCACTTGGTATCCTGTATGCATCTTATAAAATATGTTAGACAGAGAGACAGTGAACAGTTCAAAATTGCTCAGTGTCTTTCATAGTTAAGCAGGGAATTCATATCATAGCTTCTACTGTCAAATTGAGCATTAGGTCCATCATGCTAAAGTGCTGGGGTGTAACAAACCATGGGCAACAATCTGGTCTCCAAATACATTTGTACTCTCCTCTTGCTCTTTAAATTTAGAGGTTCTCTATTTATACATGTATGTTTGTATGCATTGTATTTGTATATTGTTTTTGTATCTGATTGACATATGGTTGACCTTTAAAGAGACATTACTACTATCATTTCCAATTATGCTATTATACAAATCTTGAGTTTAACAATTCACTTAGCAGCTACAGACAAATGATGGTGTGAAATTCCACGTAGATGCCATTGAGTAAGCAGACTAATGGATGAAAAGCAGACTTTGTATTTCCTCCTTCATCTGTGTGATTTACTCCCATGATGATCATGAATAATGGAATGCCCTAACTCAATCTCCTCACTTTTAGATAGCTATTTCTTTTTACTGAACTGTTCATGAGCGAATGACTTATATTTCCATGTTTATCATAGGCATGAAAACTTTTTCTCTATCAAAGCATGGCGATACAGAATATTAATGTCTTAAAAGGCTAATCATTTTTCAGAGCTTATTTACCTAGCTGCTTTATTTCAACTTCTCACACAAACTGGCTGTTAACTGTCTTATGCTATTTCCATAAAGGGTTTTGCAAGATTCCAGAATTGCCTCTGAGCCTGAATGCCTATGTTCTCATGTTGCTAATTATATTCAGTAGCTTGTTTAGTGAATAATAAATAAATCCCCATAAATTTTCACTCTTTTGGGTTTCAATACACCATTCTGCTCTAGATCCTCAAAGTAGATGGGTTGATTTTACAGGTTTACTTTCAAGTCAATTGTTCACTTGTTTTTTTGCCTATGATCAGAGAAATGAGCATTATCTTGTTAATTTTACTTTAAAGCCACATGTAGGATTGACTGGGCTATTTCATTATTTGCAAATTCTTGCAAATATTCTTGTAACCCAGGCAAAGGAGAGCAGGGGTAAAACTTATATCCATTTGTTTTTCTTTTTGGTAAAACATCATATCCATTCAGATGTTCAAGTGAGTGTCTAGGAGGGAATGGGAGATGCTAAAAATTGCCTTCTTCCTTTTCTTCTTCTCACCTCCCCCATCTCTCTTCTTTTCTCTGCTTTCAAGAAACTGTGCCCAAAGCCTGCCCATAAGGATTATGAAGAATATAGCTCTTTACAAGCATAATATATGAAACATAGGTTTCATATATTGGAAATAATATTTAGCTGCAACATTTTTGGTACATATCTTTTTATTTCACTTCTACATGTAACAGAGGGATGGTGGCATGGTAACTACATTGCTACCACCTTATTTGCAACTTCTTGCTATACCTATTTTAGAATATCTTGGTTTTTCTTTAGATTGTATAAATCTTTCACCTTTTACTCTAGAGTGCTCTACATAGTGGCCACAACTTTCTTGTCCCAATCTCATTTCATTATCATATGAATTTGACTGCCAATCTAATTACTTTCTACATTGAAGTAAATTAGTCCCAAGGCCATTCAGCCAAAGTAATTCAGACAAATATAAAGACTAAAATTTTAAGTTGTGTCCTGATTCCTTTCTTTATCTTGAAATAAAGACTCCTTTCTCAGCTGAAACTTTGGATTTTTTCCCCCAGTGCTGACACAAATGCAGGATTTTTCTTTTAGATGTTTACTATCTGAATTACAGCTACTCATTAGGGAAAAAAAGAACTTTCCACAATTATCATTTAATTTCAATTACAAGTAGAATAGAAAGCCTCAGATTCAGATTTTATTTGAGTTTATTTTGAGACCTATTATTTGATGCAAAGGAAATCCTGATATTGGAATCATTATTGGTATAGAAATCAGTTTTGACACCTGTACTTAATGTCCCAACATATCTATAGAAATTGTGTGTGTGTGTGTGTGTGTGTTTGTGTCTGGCTCTATGTGTGTATGAAAGGTTACATTATGGTATAATTGCAGTTTAAAATTAGTATATAAATCTATTTTCTGAGTAATCCAGTCTTTCATAATAATATTATTTTGGATCAAGGGGGTCCCAGGGAAGCTGAGTTTAAACACATTTAAAATTAAGAATTTAATTTATCTCAATACACTGTTGGATAGTTATGTCAACTTAAGTATGTGTTATTGGGACTATAGGAACTTAAAGGAAAATGAAATTGATTTAATTATTTACACACCTTTGAAACTGGTTATTATAACTCTGGAGCAATAATTATACATACATACATACATACATACATACATACATACATACATAGTAGAAGATCTGAGGAATAGCCCAGGAATGAGATTTTAGTTGCCATTGCCTATTTCCATGTAGATTGAAAATCATTACCCATTGTTAATAAGAGAAAAGGAAAAAGGGGGAATCAATAGTTGAGTATGATCACTCAAACCTAACCTTCACTTTCATGAAGCATTCATATATATTTTTCAGGTTTTTGTATACTAATCAACATTATTATATTGTCAATTTTCTTTGTAATGCATTGTTTATACCATTACAGTAAAGATACATTCCACAAGAATTTGATTCCTGGTAACTACACAGAAATGTCCTTATAATTAGATTTAGGAATTATTAGATGATGATTCTTCCAATAGGATGGATGGATGGATGGATAGATGGATGGATGGATGGATGGACGAACAGGTAGACAGAAAACACATATAAAACAATCACAAAGAGGGTGTCTTGGGAAAAGTTCAAACTGTCAAGATGATGAATACAGTTGAATGATTAATGGAACATACAGATATTAAAAAAAACAAAATTGGATGCATCTGCCATCTTGACTTTTTAAAGCCTTTTCTCTGACCCTAGGTTTCCTTTCCCGTTGTCTTATGATAAGGGAATTTTCCCTATTCTTTTTCCATACTGAAATATGCACTGTCTTTACCTAATGAAGTGGTCTGATGTGTGCCTTTTTGTTCTCACCTTTCCAGTTTCAGTTCTCACACAATAATACAGACATTATTTAGCTTCTTTTGGGATTATCTTCTCCCCCATTTCCCAGTCAAACCCACAATTATGAAATTACTTGGTAGTCTTGTTAAGTGCTTACCATGCCTAAGTTTTAGTTTTTTTTAAATCAAACAAAATCAGGTGTTTAATCCAGTGGTGGGATTCAAATAATTTAACAACTGGTTCTCTGCCCTAATGACTGGCTGGGTGGTCATGGCTACGTGGTCATGTGACTGGGTGGCATGGCCAACTCAATGTTACTCATCATACCCAGCCCTGCCTCCTGGCTACTCTCCCTTTCCCCAGGCCGTGGGCCTATACACAACACCTCCAGAAATGAAAGGGTTGACCAACCCTCACTTTCCTGTTGCAAATGCCTCCCGCAGTGAAAGATGGGGAGAGACCAACAAAGCATTCTGCTCCCATCACCAAGGAAAGTAAGACATTGGAGGCTGAGCTTATTAAAAAGCAATATATTATGTCATAACAGCCAACATTTCACACCTGAGGTAGCAGAGGCAGTAAATCCCATTGACTCCTCAGAAGCAATTTACAATTAAAGCCCATTTGCACCCCAAAAATAATAAATAAATAGCGGAAGAAGGATTGACAACTTATGTGCAGGAAATTCTGAAAGAGACTAAGCTAAAGCTGGATTAACCCCTTCCTTCCTTCTCTCCTTCCTTCCTTCTTTCCCTCCTTTCTTCTCCTTGTTGCCATCTCCTTCATTCCTTCCTTCCTTTTTTGGCCTGTTTTTGTGGCATTTTTCAGACATTTTTCGGGCTGTTTTTCACCATGACCGGAATGGCCAGAACGGCCTGGAAAATGGCCTGAAAAACAGCCCAAAAATGGGTGGTGGCAGGGCCAGCCAGTGGTGGGATTAACCGGTTTGCTGAACAGGGCAGAATTTTAACAACTGGTTTGCCTGAACCAGTCCAAACCAGCTGAATCCCACCTCTGGTTTAATCCCAAATCATCTTAAATTATTTCAAATTTTGATTTATTTGCTCATTATTTTAGAAATTCAGATATTATTACACTTTTCAAATATATCAGGCCTTGTAAAAGCAAATTCAAGGTACAATCCAGCTGGCTAAACATTTTTAAGTCTCGTTATTTTCATGTAAGAATCAAAGTGCTTAACGCTACTGTTCTCTAGAAACAACCTGTTTATATACATGTTTTAAGTACTATATTTATACCCAGTTTTACTTCCAAAGAACTGAAGATGCCAGTCATAAAATTTCCCATTTCATGTTGTCCACCCAGAAATTCTGAGGGAACATGTATGATGGTTCCTTGAGATCAGCAAGCATGGTGGAGAGTGGCAATTTTAATAAATGTCTGAATTGCCGATTATGGTTATTTTATCTGTCAACTCATGAAGCTTTACTGATCTGCTTCCGATTTGCCATAGGCAGGAAGATGGGAAATCATGCCTTGGAGCTGCACCAAGGAATTCATACCTCAGTCAAAACAAAACACAGCCGCCCAAAGCCAAGGCCATCTCTATGGAGACTTGCAACAGCTGGAGGGAGTGACTTCTACAACCTGCAAAATTGCTTCATTGGGAAATGTGACAGGACACTTTGGGGTGGGGAGAAACAGGATCAGAGGCAAGGTCCAAACTGGGTGAAGTCAGAGCTGGCTTCACCTAGGTAGTGCCGACATGGTGCTCCTAATAAACAATTGGATTTTTCTTGCTTGAGACTCCTAATTTTATTAGGACATTGGTTAGAACCCTGACATTAGCTTTGACTCAAGCTAATGTAAAATGTAGCCTGCATTCTCTAGCAGTACATAACGAATTTTTTAAATAGCTAAATTATGTGTTAAAAAAGTGGTTTAGTTTACTAAGAAACATGTTAATTACAACTACATTTGGGAAGCTAAATGATATTTACATTTGAACAAGTCAAGGACTTTTAGGTACTTAGAAGTCAATTTTTAATAATATGAGGAATGGAAGTAATATGTAAAAGACATATTCAACCCTATAAAACCTCTAATGCTATAATATAATTTGCTACCTGCAGAGGCAATAATTTTGTTCCTGGAGTAATAAAATTATTTAAAGCTAATGTTAGGCTTCTCTTGACAACATTGCAATTGGCAGCGGACAGAAGCAGGCATTCAAAGATGTAACACTTTGGTAAGTATGTTTATTGTTAAAGAAAATAAAGGCATTATGGAAATATTCCAATGACTGCTATGTCAAAAGCAAACCCTATTTATAATTAATCTAATGTTTAAATTGTTGCATCTATTTCTCCCACACAAATAGATGAATGGGAATGTCTGCCTCTCTGTAGGTCAACTAACCAAGCCACAACACTGCTGCTTCTATTTACAGAGTTGTTCAGTGATGTAAGGAATGTATGTTCAAGCTTACAGTCTTAAAGATCAAGCGAAGGATGGAACTGGGGCAGGAATAAAGATATCAGATTGCCAGGTAGAAATGGGAGTGAAGGTCACATGAAACAAAAACTTCCAAGCTTCTATGAAAAATGCAACACCCTCTATATTCTGCATGCCAGACATGTTCTTTGAGCCTTCTTGTCTATAGTCATGCAGCACTGGATTAAGTTTCCAAGGTGCCTGGAGTGTCCTGTCAAATTAGCTTACCCTGAAATTCATCACATAGGTTCTTTTTTAAATGGTTGATTGACATCAGGTGATTTCACATCCTGAGCAAGTTGAAACTCAGACACAGTTGATTTCACACAACGCTTACCTTGTCACAGTTGCTAGGTGTAATGGTAGAGTGTTTTTCTGTGATTAAGTGCAGTTGTCAAGCTGGCCAGGAAATTAGTATAATTGTCTAGAAGACTGCTATATTCCAGGAAGGAGTTGCCCATTTTGCATCTCCTGTTTTAAAGAGACAATGATAAATCTTATTCAGGAAACTCTCTGGGAAACTCTCCCAGTCTCAAAAAGATGTATAATTCCCAGCAATGATCATAGTGGATCCTAATATCTAGAGACTTCTACCACACTTGTCAAACTAGAATCAAGGACATATTATAGAATATGATATAATAGAAGCCTTTGGCAATTAAAGAACTGATTGATTTATCCAGTTGGTTTGGTATTCCATCACTTGATTTTTTTGATATCATGCCACATCGTTCTGCTGTTGGAGCAAAGAGTAAGCAATCTGAGCACTGGTCATTAGTGCTACAAGGAGGCCAGTCACGATGGTTTAGTTCTAGAAGCTTGTTTGTCCCCCACTACCGTAAGAGTGGGAGTCATAGTCATTGGAATTCCTGTCAGGTTTCCTTCAACAACACTAAACTGGAAGCAGGCACAAATAGGCATTGAGAACATAGATAAGTAGGTTTTAAAAAAAAGTTAATGAATTATTGTGAAAGAACTTCAATGACCTATGTATAATGCAAGCTCTAATTCTATGGAAAGACTTGTTTAAATTCCTATATTTTTTCTCCTTTCTGCATGGTGCAGTGGAGATTAAGCATTCTCTAGAGCAGGGGTGTCAAACTGGCGGCCTGTGAGCTGGATGCATCATGTACAGGCCATGCCCACCCGAGTTCCATGAATAGAAAAAAAGTTGTGAAGTGTCACGTGATGGCAATGTGATGCCGCAAGTTTGACACCCGTGCTTTAGAGAATGGAAGGACTAGTTCCCACGTGTTCCTTATGTTACTAATAGACCTGTTGTTTTAAACTGCTTCTGACTTAGTGAAACCTGCGTGATACCACAAAGATGTTGAGCCTGTTATTCAATAGCTCACAGCTCTCTGGGTTTAAGTTTAAGGTTTAAGAAGCAACTCAAATTAAATTTGTTATGCTCCATGCTCCTTTTGTATGTCAAATACTGTTTTCTGCAGCAAATGAGAATTTACCAATTATACTATTACATAGTTTGTTAAGAGGATTCCTTGGATGTCTTAGTTCCTTTTTGTCTATTTGTCGCTTCCTAGGAGAAAGAATGGACTCATTATACAGGATGTGTTACTGTGGCTTTAGCCCTCTCCTTGTCCCTTTAAGAGCTTTAGAACAGGCCTGGGCATTTTATGACGACTTCCCCCCAGGCCATATCAGACCCTTTGGCTGAAACTGTCCACCCCACTTGAGGTCAGCTGGAAATTAGAAATCAAATGTAAACACCACAGACAATACTGCTACCCTTCAAAAAGACCTCGACTATGTATCAGAATGGTCAAACAAATGGCAACTTCAAATCTCAACAAATAAATGCTCTGTCTTACATATTGGCAAAAAAAAATCAGAAAATAAAATACAAGCTGAATAGTCAAGACCTTGATGATCCAAACTCTGTCAAGGACCTTGGAATACTCATCTCTAATGACCTAAGTGCTAGAGCCCACTGTAACTACATAGCCAAAAAGGCATTAAGAGTTGTTAACCTAATCCTACGTAGCTTTTTCTCTGGTAATATCACACTACTAACTAGGGCATACAAAACATTTGCTAGACCAATACTCGAATACAGCTCATCAGTCTGGAACTCACATTACGTATCTGATATTAACACAGCAGAGAAAGTCCAGAAATATTTCACAAGAAGAGTTCTCCTCTACTCGTTGCAGAATACCTTATGCCACTAGACTTGAAATTCTAAACCTAGACAACCTAGAACTACTCCGCCTTCAGTCCGATCTAAGTATAGTATATGAAATCATACATTGCAATGTCCGTCCGGTCAATGAATACTTCAGCTTCAACCATAACAATACAAGAGCACACAATAGATACAAACTCAAGGTAAACTGCACCAAACTTGATTGCAGGAAATACGACTTCAGCAACAGAGTGGTCAATGTCTGGAATACTCTACCTGACTCTGTGGTTTCTTCCCCAAACCCCAAAAACTTAGACTGTCTACTATTGACCTCACCCCTTTCCCAAGAGGTCTGTAGGGGGCGTGCATAAGTGCACTAATGTGCCTACCATCCCTGTCCTATTGTTTCTTTTATTTTTCTTATATGTATTCATTTCATGTATTCACAACTATGTTTATCCTTATACTTATTATCTTGTAAGCGATTGACAAAATAAATAAATAAATAAAATAAATAAAATAAGCACATCACAGGGGTGGGAAAAGAAAACAAGTCAGTCCAGCTCTGCAGAGTCACTATGCATTCCTTCAGCTGACTGGTGGCTGTGGAAGGGTGAGGAGAGAAAGTGCTTTTCCGCACCTGTGCAGCACTCATCCCTTGCTTGGAGACTAAGAAGACGATGGTAACAATCATCATGTGAGAGGATCTGGGCTCAACTACCCACCCCACCTTGGTCAAAGCACAGCTGGGAGCTATTGGTTCAGCCCTCCACAAGAATCCATTTCCCATGTGGCCCCTTGGTAAAATTAATTGGACACCCCTGGAGAGAGAGGGGGGAGGGAGAGAGGGAGGGAAGGAGGAAGAGAGAGATGGAGGGAGGGATGGGAGGGAGGGAGGGAAGGAGGGAGGGTGAGAGCGGGAGGGAAAGGGAGGGAGAGGGAGAGAGTGGGTGAGGGGGAGAGGGAGGGAGGGAGAGAGACAGAGTAGTGATAAAGCAGTATATACTTGAATCTGACCTACAGAAAGGCAGCATCTTATCTCATTTCTGTGTAATGGTGGCCTTTGCAGGAGACTCTGTATTCAAACCTGCTACCTCATTAATATTTTGTCAGTCCTTCATAGAAGAGTGGCTAGATTTAATGTTATCTATTGTTTTGCAAGAGAGGTGTGATAATATCCTTCTGTAATATTGCTTGCACTTCTACTTGGAAGGTGTGACTGAGTCATTTCATACTGTACTGCTTTGGCCAAGTACAAAATGTGATGTTCTAATTTAATAATACCCTTGTTAGTTAATTTATTGACCTGACTAGATGAGGAAAATACACTTATTTTTAACTGCCATATAAAGGGCTTTTCTGACTAATTATGAAACTGCTAATTTGGAAAATATATCCAACGTTTGGATATTTATTACACCATATTTTATTCATTTTTTATTAATTTTATTTTATTTTGTTTTATATTTTATTTGCCCTCTATTGTTCATTGCTGTATATTGGGCTATTAGGCCTTTGACTAGGAACAGCCTAGGTCTGAATACTGAAGACTTTTCAATTAAAAATAAAAACACTGTGAATAATGTGCAGGTTCATATGATCTATTAAGCCAAGAGTGACATTACTGTTTTGAATTTATTTAATCATTTGTGTTATACCAGATGGCAAATCACCAGTGGTTTGCTAGTCTGACTCCATTTTAACTGTTAACAATTAAATCAGCACTGTCAAACTCCCGGCCCATGGGCTGGATGCGTCACATGCTGACCACGCCCACACCCGGTTTAGCAAGTGGGGAAAAGTCCTGATACATCACGTGAGCTGCTGTGATGACATCAGGGTGACACCCCTGAATTAAATATTTTTTTCATAACTGATATTTACTACATTGTTGTGTTTTACCTTTTACCTTTAAAAAAGAACTGAGAACAGAATGAAAGAATACTGAGCTTCCTATGGTTCCCCCTTGCTCTGCCCCCACAATGAGCAATGAAAGTGCAGTCGATGTAACCCCTGCTTCTCTAACCAAAGGCCTGTTTCTATTACTAGGGGCCAAAAAAGGGAGATCATCATAGATTTCATCATCTGATCATGGTTTATGGTTTATTTGGACTTATAAGCCGCCCTCTCTCCCGAGGGACTCAGGGCGGCGTACATAAAAACAGAGAATACAAAAGTTAAAACAAATTAAAAAAATACTAAATCAATGCCAAATAACCTATCGAATTAAAACCCTGATCCCCTGTCAGTCCAGGCCGGATTGTAAGAATAACCATGTTTTGAGGTCACGGCGGAAGGAGCGGAGATCAGGGGCCAGGTGCAACTCAAGGGGTAGTTTATTCCAGAGGGTGGGCGCCCCCACAGAGAAGGCCCTACTCCTAAGGGCCGCCAGCCTACACTGTTTAGCTGACAGTATCCCCAGGAGGCCCTGTCTGTGGGAGCGCACTGGACGATTGGTATTTGTCAACGGAAGGAGACGTTCTTGCAAGTACCCCGGACCCAAGCCATATAGGGCTTTGTAAGTTGTCACCAAAACCTTGAATCTCACACGGAGAGGAACCGGCAACCAATGCAATGCATCATCATAGAGCCAAATATATCAATCAAATAAGACTGATTTAGATGATTCCATTTACTAAATATAAATATTTGTAGCCCAGGGTTGAAATGCGGGATCCTTGGTGCTCTCTGAATTTGCTTGTTTTCTTGCAGATGTTTCATTACCCTAACTAGGTAGCATCATCAGTGCACTCCTTACCCTCCTTACTAGCACTACTTACCTAGTTAGGGTAATGAAACATCTGCAAAAAAACAAGCAAGCTCAGAGAAATCCAAGGACACCCCCCCCACTAAATATAAAGCCTAATGCAAATCTGATATATTTTCTTTGTGCTTAACTAAGACCTGGTGATACTGATATACACACACAAACACAACACTCAGGAGTATATATGTGCATGTATGTGTGTGTATACACAGTATATGTGTATACATACACATTACACACATACAAACACATATGTTTCATATGTTCATATGAACATTCATATGTTTTCAAATTATTATCTTTTGTCAGGCTACATCCTAGATAAAATTGAATATCTTTGGATAGTAAGTAATGCTTCTTTTATTCCACAATTCATTTATTTTTACCTTGCTGCTTTGTTTAGAATCCATTGTAGTCTTCTTATTTGTGTAGTATTTCTCATTCCTGGGTCAGTCTGAATTAATTTTTCATTGCACTAGGAATATAAAGATCATATAATTGAATCTCCTTAGGGTGTTGCGGTTCAGAATAAATGGAAGGCAAGGTGATATGTCAGAACAAATGGTGCAATATATTGATTTTCACAGGGAACTTGGAAGCTGACATCAGTGGTACTTTATTTTAAAGAATTAGAGAAATGGACTCTTTGATAGACAAGGATCCCAATGCATCTAATATTTCATTGTTGGAATAGCTACAAAGGATAGATTCAGTGGAGATTTTATACTGCTATTAACTCATTTTAAAAATTATTTTATTAAATTTTACAAATATAAAGTAAAAAAAACCTAATTTACAAATGCAAAGATATAAAAATCTAATGCAAATTAGAAGAATATAAAAAGCAAGAAAAAGAAGAAAAAAGTGAAAAAAGAAAAAAGACAGAAAAGTGAGAGAAGATATATAAAAGATGACTGCTACTCCATCTAGACAAGTAGAAACAATCTGGTTAATTTAACATCTTCTATAGCACTTCAATTTAAAAAAACCTCTTTTTGTATCTCATTCCTTATCAGTTGTCAAATTATAAAAAATCATATTGAATCCTGATCAATAAAAGTCTCATCATACCATTCTGGTTCAAAATACAACCTATAACATCTACCAGAAAGCATAACATACAGTATATATTTTAATACATTTATTAAACAGATTCACTTTATAAATCTTTTCACTATAAAAAAGTTTAATTTTTAGTACCATCAAATAGTGTGTCACAAGTTGATTTCTTATCAGTATTTTTTGCCTCCTTTCTGGAAAAACCTGAGCAGTTCCTGTGTCTCCTCTCAGAGTTTCCTTGGTTCCATAAGTTGCTTTTATACATGCAACATAAGGCTTTCCAAGTTATTCTTCTGATTTATATTTGTATGTCCCCTCTAATCATTAAAGTATTAACTGGTGGTCCCATTCATAAATCCATTTTGACATCATTTTCCATATCACACTTATATGCTAACATTTTAAAATCCATTTTCAGATCCACCATATTATTCTACATTATTTTTATAATCAGCATTTGTTAAAACTCCAAATCCACCTTCATCAGTCTTAGTCTTGTTTAGGCAATAAAATTTGCTGTTCTTCTATACCCTCTGCTATAGTACTACATGATCTTGTAAGTAACTTCTGAGTAAATTGCTCCCATACAGACTTAATTTCTTCTGTAGTCAAATAGTTTTGCTCCATTGTACTAATGGGTTTGTTCTCCTTTAAAAGTAATTCTTTGTTCTTTCTGTTTCCCTGTAGCCAGCCTTTAAGCCCCCTCTTTTTATCTGTTTATTTTCCAGTCAGTAAACTTGCCCACAAGAGGATTTCTTACCGTTAGACTCAGAAACTTCATATACTATTTTATACATTCTTAAACACCCAACAAGAAATATTCCTTCAAGTCCTTCTAGCCCCTTTCCAAAATCAAGTTCGGATTCTAGTCCTACATTTGCTTTTTTCCAAACAAATTAAACCTTCTCTTGTTAATTCTTAAACTTAATCTGAGCTTCTTTCTTCCAGGATGTAAAGAAAATCTCCTGGTGTAATACAGCTTGTCTTTCAGAAGCTTCTTAACTCCAAAGAAATCAGTAATAAGCAATGTCCTAAAGTAACTAAGCAAGTAGGCAAATGCAGTATCTCTTAAAAGTTGCTGAGTGTGGATTAGGCAAGAGGAACATTCCCTTGATCCCACAGACCTCTCAAACTTTTTGGAAAGTGTTGTTTTGTGATCTCTTCACAGGAAGAATCTGTGTGGAGACAAACATGGGCAATAGCTTCATTGTCTCCTATTTCAACCACAGGTCCTGGTTCGCCAGCTGCACCCGTTTCTGGACCGAGATGCCCTGCGTACAGTCACTCATGCTCTTGTTACTTCCCGACTCGACTATTGCAACGCTCTCTATCTAGGACTGCCCTTGCATACCATCCGGAGATTGCAGCTGATGCAGAATGTGGCCGCATGGGTGGTGAAGGAGTTTCCCGATTCTCCCATGTTACACACCTCCTGCGCGACCTGCATTGGTTGCCGGTTGCACTCCGGGTGAGATTCAAGGTTCTGGTATTAACATTCAAAGTCCTACAAGACATGGGTCCGGGACATCTATGGGAGCGTCTCCAGCCGATATCAAGTGCCAACCTCCCTGTGTGAACACACAGGCAGGGGCTTCTCGGGGTCCTGTCGGCAAGTCAATGTCGCCTGGTGGTGCCCCGGGGCCGAGCCTACTCTGTGGCGGTTCCCGCCCTGTGGAACCAACTACCCCTGGGGCTCTGTCTGGCCCCTGACCTTCGCACCTTCTGCCACGACTTGAAGACCTGGTTATTTGAACAGGCCAGGCTGTGCTGACCTCCTGGGGGGGGATTTTTAAATTTAATTTTAACTGAACGTTATAATTATTGGGCTTGCATCTATTTAATTGTTTTTTAATTATTTATTGTTGCTGTCTGGTTTTAGTTGTGAGCCGCCCCAAGTCTTCGGAGATGGGGCGGCATACAAGTCCAATAATAAATAAATAAATAAATAAATAAATAAACAAACAAACAAACAAACAAACAAACATTCATCAGCTCTGCATAGAGTTGTGCTCAGTTTGCCATGTTGCCCTGGAAATAAAAAAATCTGTTATTAATGTGTGAATGTATCATTGTCTTGTACTATTACTTTCACAATGCTGAGACATTTGTTTCCCAAGGCAAATGTTCTTAAAATAAAATTCATATGACAATCAACCATTTTTGGATGAATCTTGCAGAGTGAAAACAAACTATCTCAGAATAAATTGACCTGTCTATCTTTATTAAGGCTAGATCAGCCCACCAGTTACAATACTATGAGGCATGTTTTTGAAAGATTCTTGGCACAATGGCTGATTAATTTTTTAAAAGGCCCAATGTAAAATTAATTGCTAGGTTATGCTGGAACTGAGTCTTCCCATTTCTACAATCGTGGAATATTTCTTAATGCTACAGAAATGGACTATTAATACAAATTGAGGTTTCAAGACAGATACTTGGATTTTGTGAAGTGTATATCAAAGTTGATAGTAAAGTATCAATAACGTAGTTCCCATTCTGATTCTTATGTCAAGTGGCATCATAATCTGCTATTTTAGAAGAGAAAATTATTTTTAAGGTTTGCTGCAGCTGAACAGCATGCTGTACATATCACAGTCTAATACACATTTTCTGTACTAACTGTGCTATTCTTAAAGCCTAACACTATGCATTTGTTTCCAGTAGATGGAAAAATCCCTAAAAATATATTCTAAATTTTCTTTTTCCCATGTTATCCCAGACCAATTCACATGCTAACTACTTACAATCCAATTCATCAGTGGCTAATGGGTGGTCCATATGTACCAGTAACATTCAGTAACTTAATCTCTCTCTATTAGGCAGGAACTTAACTTACAACAGAAACCAAAATAATGCTCTCATACAGGTGCTGTCAGGATCAATAGCCTGGTGCATTATGGGTTGAGGTCCACTGCATCTGAAAGTGGGTCAGATGAATGAAACACAGATAAGAGGCATTGTACATATATACAGTATTAGTAAAAGAAAGCTGAAGAAGTCGTTTTCTTAAGACTTCTTGCTCAGTGGTGATATTAAGGCTTCTCTTTGTGTCCTTCAGAGGAAGACAAAATTACAACTTCCTTTATTTCCAACAAGCATACAAACTGGCTACCAAGGCTGAAATAATGAAAAGATACAACTTGAGGGCCACAAGTTTCTCTAGAGCAGAATTGGCAAACTTTTTTCTGTAAAAGAACATCCCTCCTTTGCCTCCAGCTCATGAGTCTGTAGGTTAAGGGACAGGGCAGCCACTGGATGGTACCAGCTCACCAGCAAAGAGGCTGCTGATAGGGTGCCTCTTCCCTGAATGTTCCATCCCCATCTTTCTGCCCCACCCTCACTCTGGGAGCTGACCTGAGCTCTAACCTGGCGATGTGCTGCTCATAAGTCGTGCAAAAACATGTAGTGGACTGGATTTGGCTAGTTTGTGAATCTGCTCTATAGTATCAAAATGCAGTATTTAACTTCCCTTTGGTGATTTATGTTTAAAACAAATTTAAAAAATAAAAGTAGATGAACCTGGTAGATACCAAATAATATGTTGGACAGAGTAATACCCCATTTGAGACCCTGACCTGAAGATTGAGATCTATAGTCTGAACAAGCTCACAAAAGTCCCTGCTATTTACACGTTAGAGAGTCTTTTGGTTTAATGGGGAGCATTTCAGTTTCTTGTTTGAAGCTCAGGCATTGAGAAACGTTTCCTGAAGTATAGTGAATGCTCCTTGATGAGTGCCAAATCATATGAATGCATAAACCAGCAATTTCAAGAACTTTTAACAGTAACTCTGGTGGGACTTTGAAGGCATCAGTTTTATTTCTTGCTGCATATATCCTACCTTTACGTTAATAATTTCAGAGTAGCTTGCAAGAGAGGTCTTTAGTTCAACTGCTGATCAAGTTATTGTCAAGAGATCAAAAACATTCAAAGGGATTATCTTTCTTGGCAAAGACCATTATATAACTATTAAAGTGATGCCTTAGTATAGCTTGTATACTATGTATTACTTCTCATTTTCAAAAGTCTTGCTTAATCTGAGGAGGAGAAGGAGGAGTTGATATTGTAGTTCCATCCTAATAATTCCCAAAATATTTTTTAAAGTTTTCCAATGGCAGGATTGTAGCAACTCACAGGAAAAAGAAAATTAATGACCTAGAGAATCTTCTAATTTTGAAAGTGTGTGATGAGTCAGGATGTGAGATTATGGAAAACTCAGAAAAAATAGATAGAATGGTAGAACCTCTCCTCACACTTACCATGGGATAAGAAGCCATCTTGTAGCCTGATGTTTCCCAAATCTCTTATGTCATATTTCAGATAAAGTCATTAAAACCAATCTTTACCTCTACAAGGCAGCTACTATTCATTAAAAAAGTATGACAAAGCTATTTACATGTTGATATTCTCCAAACTGTAACAGAAAATTTAGGTGTATATACAGATTTTTATCTCCAAAGATACAAGTGTGAAGATGGAGTAGATGGAACTTGTCAAAAGATTTATTAATGTAGGATTGCTTCTATCATCCTGTTTCTTGTATAAAGATTTACAGCATCTTCTATTGCTACTATCACAGAAGAACTCTGTTAATTTATTATAATATGTTGATTGCATGCTGAGATGACCATTCTTTATAAAACATGATAATAAGAACAGTTTTATTGTAACAAAACTTACTTTTTGTAGGCAAACAAGAATATTGTTATTCACTAGAAGGAAATTATTTCCTTAAAAAAGATAAATTCTTTCTATCCTTAAAAAGCAATCGTCTTGATTATTTTTTGCTTGTGAAATAATGTACTGTAGTTCCCAGGCCAAATGCTGAACTATTATAGTTGCTGAGGAATTATGGTCTTTAATGGTAATTAGTTACCCATCCATTTTCTGAACTCTGTTGTGAAAAGATAGATCAAAAGCATATATTTTATTTGTGCTCTGGATGACACAGAGACAGTGTGACATAGCCATATATTAGCATATGTATGTTCTTTGCCCCCTGGAGTTGAGGCAGAATGATGTACAGGTAGTTACGACCTTTGCAGCATCCCCTAATCATGTGCTCAAAATTCAGATGCTTGGCAACTCGTTCATACTTATGATAATTGCAGCATCCCAGGGTCAATTGATTATAGACACTTTTTCCCACCTTCTGACAAGCAAAGTCAATGGGGAAGCCCAATTCACTTAACAACCAGGTTATTAACTTATCAACTGCAGTGATTCACTTAACAGCTGTGGCAAGAAATGTCATAAAATGGGGCAAAACTCACTTAACAAAATAAATTTAGGGCTCAATTGTCGTAAGTTGAGGACCAATTGTCCTCAATTGTTGTAGTCTCATGTTGTACATCTTAATGTCATCCAATCCATGCTTTCTTGCACAACGTTATCTTTTGTTTAATCAACTACACCATACTCAAGGATAAGAAATTTCTGAAGCAGTTATACAAGAAGAGTAAAACAACTTCCAGATACAATAAAGTGCACAAATTTTAACAATTAAACCTTTTACAGCATATATTTAAAAAGAAACACTGAACTTGCAGTTTCTTGCAGACTTTTTATTACCCAAAGCAATTAGCAAGTGATGATGTTACCTAGTTTGGGTAATGAAATGACTGCAAAAAAGCAACCAAAATCAGAGAGCACCAAGCACCCTTCATTTCAATCCTGAGCTACAAATATTCACCTTTAAAAAGAACACATATATACTCCAATCCAGCTCAGACAGAAAAGCCAGGTAAGAGATGCTAAAAGGACTTCATGGTTGGTGCTCCTCAAAATCCCAGAAGCATCACAAAAGTAGTTGTTGAATGAGGCAAAATTCTATCAGTTACATTTGAAGTGGATTGATATGATTCTTGCATGGAAATTGTCTTCTGTCCTACTTCACTGGCTCCTCACTAAGCATGTGGTTACAACTACGAACTCTTATCACACGGCTTTTGTTTTATAAGAATAGCACATTACCAGTACTATGATAATATGAATTCACTGCAATGGTATTGTCCACTGCTGTAAAGAAAATTGTTGGAGATCTTCTTTGAGTAGCAGGAATAACTTAACAATAGGATAGCATTTGTTATTATTGCCTAAAGATGCAATACTCCCATACGCCACTTATTTTCTTTGTTGGGATAAAAATAATATTTGGTGTAAACAATTCCCCTAGTGGCACCTTGGAGAGCAAGGCATAATTGACGACCAGACCAAGGAACTGCGCCTTGAGCACTAGCATTTATAATGTAATCATATAAACAGTAAGAGTCAATTTTGCAAGAGCAGCATGACAGGAGCCACTCTCTTTGACAGGTTTGATTACCCCTGAATTCCCTGGAATTAATTATAATAATGTGCATGGACCCTAGTGAGAGTTCTAACTAAAAAGGAAAGTGGTTTTCTATGAAATTCTCTGGTTGCTTAAATGCATAAAAATTCTAGCTGTGATGAGAAGTTATAGGGTCCATCACTCAGTGATAAATTCACACATTAGTACAAGAGAATAAGACAATACAAATACAACAAACAGTATAAATTATGAGAAAAATATAGATTGCTGATTGTGAAAGGAAGTTGAATGAAATGTTGAATCTTTCAGCGAGTTATTTTATGGTAGCACTTATTTATATATGTAAAATATGTTGTATTTTATTAAAATTAGGGTGGAACAAAACATTATTAAAACATGAGCTTATTACCAGTCAATCTGACTTGCCTCAAATGTGCTGGGGCCTAGACCAGTGATGGCTAACCATTCCATCCTTGCGTGCCAAAAGTGCACGCGCATGTATATGCATGCATGCATGCGTGCCAGCATCCATAAAGCAATGCACACAGGGCCCCCACGTGCATGCTGCGCATCTCTGTGCATACATATGCAACCCCACGTGCCACACATTTCTACGCATGCACACGTGTCTCCTGCATGCCCCCCACCCTTCGCACATGTGCAGCAGCTACCCCATGATCAGCTGATAGGCAGGCAGCACTCACACCTGTGCAGTGGACCTGCTCTGGGGTGACAGCTCGCACACCAGTGCTTTGTGTGCCACTTCCAGCACATGTGCCATAGGTTCACCATCATGGGCCTAGACTCTGTAATTCCTAATTGCACATTCCCTGTCTTTCTTGTAATCCCAACACATCCAAGGCCCCAGGCTGAGATGCTGTCTTTTAGGTATCCCTGCCTCTTATCATCTAGATCAGGGATGTCAAACTCAATTTCATTGAGGGCTGCATCAGGGTTGTGTTTGACCTTGGAGGGCCGGGGTGTGTGGCTGCGTGTCCTTGGTGGGCATAGCCAGCTCGATGTCACTTATGTCTGGGGCACCTGTGGTGGCCAAGTGCTAAGGCAGGACTTTCCTGAGACCCTCCCTCACTCTCATTATAATCTCCTTCCTTCCTTTTCTTCTTTTTCCCTTCTTCTTCTTTCCTCTTCATTCTCATTTCTTCCTTTCCTTCCTTCCTTATTTTTCCTTCTTTGCTCTCTTCTCATCTTTTTCTTTGTCTTCTCTTTCCCTTTTCCTTTCCTGTCCCTTCTTGCATGCTCAAGTGCAAAAGGGAAACATTTCCATGCCCTGTTTTTGGCTGCAATGGCCTCTTGCAACCCTCTGCCAGTGAAAACGGTGCTCGGGGGGCTGCAAGAGGCCATTGTGGCTGAAAACAGGGAGTGGGGGGGGCATGTGCCCTCCACCCCCCCTGAGCTCCATTTTTACTAGGAGATGCACCGCAGGCTGGAGCTTTGCTGTTTCCAGGCCGGCCCCATGGGCCAGATCTAAGCACCCCACAGGTTGGATTCAGCTTACAGGCCTTGAGTTTGACACCCCTGGTCTAGATATATGGAAAGGATGAAATAGATCTCAGGTAAGGATAAAAAAGAAAATGAGAAACATAATGATGTTAGGATACCAAGCGTTAAGTAGTAGGGAATAGATAATTGCCCATGGATACCTACTGAATACATTTGTAATAAAAGGTTTGGTTTTATTTATTTTTAAGAACTCATTTTAGTAAGACAAAGGAAGAGCCTGAGCCTGGTAGTTGCTTAAATCAGGCTTATTTTTTATAATTTTCTGGTATGTTTTTACCTTGAAGTGTAAATAATTATAAAAGAGAGAAAACAAAATAAAGAAACTGTTATTCCTTAGATGATGAAATTTGCTTCCTAATGCTGTACTGAAAGACCAGGTTAGAAATAGAACACATCATATAATGTGTTTGGTAAATCCTTCCCCCTCCAAAAATGTTTTTGTTGTTTCAAAAAGACCTTCAGATAAATATTCAAAGAACTGAAGTGGCCATGCCAGAAAAATAGTACAAATGCACTATAGAGTACTCTATACATGGGACAAAGAGAAAAACAGGAGCAAAGTATCTTTTCTCCAACTTAAAACAGGCCTTTCTGATCCAAAACACCCCAAATTTATTATTTCCATCATATAAATTCAGCAACTACTAGTTGCTGCTGATTGGGGGCTGATATGCATTTATGCAATTTAATAGAAGTGGAACAAAAGGATGAATAATTTATTGCATGGTAAAACCAGCACTAAATTTTACAAACTTTGGAATTAGTATTTTTATGTATACTTGGAAATATTTTAAATGGGTACATACATTCTAATAAACAATACTTTCCAAATTTAGAGTCCAGATTTATAGACTAACTAGGTAAGATAGCATAGCCACTGACACAGACATATCTATTCTTCATTATATTAAAAATAACATTACACACAGACAAGCACTATGAAAATTAAAGTGGCCACAGAACTTCAAGAGATCATCAGGTGGTCATATCAGAACTGAGGTTTTAATAGATTTTCTATTAACAACTTTGACACACACAAAATAAACACATATGTTTAGGTTACCATAACAAATTGCTTTTTCTATGCTACTAAGCCCATAAACTGTTTCACTTTGAGTTATATTCTAACCAAAGTGAATGTTCATTCAAACACTTCCAAGGCAGAGCTAATTTTTCATATATGGGACTACAAATAATTGTCAGACCTATCCTACAGATTTAACTTGACATTAGGCTAAGTGTTTATGTATTCACTTTAGTGAAATGGTTATTTATTCTCTTAATGTGGAAATATACATTGAACCATCACATTAATAAACTGCACTGATGAGAACTACTTCTAATAAGTATGAGTAATTGCCTTTTTAATAAGACCATTTGATTATTTTCTCATATTAACTCTACTGGTGAACTGTCTATTTCAAAAATGATTTCTTACTTTAATCAGGGGAAACATCTAAGGGACAATAGCTGCAAAATGAAGAAATTATTATCCATATAATACAGGGAACTATTTATCCTAACAAATAGTTGAGCATCAAGTCACAAACAATTATCAGGTTTTTTTTTTAGATTCCCCCCCTTTTTATTGGTTATTTTTGGAAGGCAGTCATCAATGTCTTCCAAATTTGTATTAGGAATATCAGTATCAGACTGTGACATTCATCAATATCAGGGAAATAATTTTGGGACTCCCAAGGATGGTAAAAAAATAACAGTTCAGAGCCCAATATTTCTTCATAATTCAAGAGAAATCCTATATGAAATCTTAAAATCACTGAGTTGGAGAAGACCATTTAGACCAGTGGTTCTTAACCTGGGTGATATTGCCCCCCAAGGGGCGATTTTGTTTTTCAGGGGGGCAATGGAACGAAAAGGGGCGACATGGGGGCGAAGGAATGGAAGGGGGCGATATGGGGGTGATGGAGCAAGATATATTGGGAGAGAGAGAGATCTATATTGGTAGATAGGTAGGTAGGTAAGTAGACAAGAAGACAGACAGGTAGGTAGATAGGCAGGAAGGCAGGCAGGCAAACAGACCTTTTGGATGGATGGATGGACGGGCTCCAGTTCAGGTGCGGTACAACAGTCAATGGGGTGAGCCTGCAGGGCTGGCACCTCGAACGCCCCCCTGCCGCCTCTTAGCGTCCCCAAGGGGGTCGGCAGAGAGGTGCTAAGAGGCGACAGGGGGGTGCTTGAGCTGCCGGCCATCCCTGCAGGTTCACCCATTGACTAGCACTGCTCCGGAGCCGGCACCTCCAATGCGGAAGCAGTGGCACGTTATGTGCTGCCGTGGCCGTTGACGCGCTGCCCCCTGCCGCCTCTTAGAGCCCCTCTGTGGCCCCCTTGGGACACTAAGAGGTGGCAGGGGGGTGGTTATGTTGGGGGAGGGGGGCGATGACAATTTCCTCAATGGCTCAAGGGGGCGATTCTTTCAAAAAGGTTAAGAACCACTGATTTAGACCACGGGTGTCCAAATTTATGGCTTGCCAGGGCTGCATTGAGTGCACAAGAATTGTCTTGGACCACATATAAAATATATGATATCATTAATGTATATAAGTCACATAATAATGATAAAAGTTTACAATCTTATGGGGTTGCATTCCTAGCTATCTAGGATTGTATGCAGCCTGTGGGGCACAGGTTGCACATGGTTGATTTTAGACAATCAGGATGAACCCAATGCTCAGTGTTACAACCCATATTAACATATCTATCACAAATCTCTATCCATTTTCGCTAAATATATCTCAGCCATATAATTTCATTATACATTGGAGGAAATTCTCCAAGTTAATTTCTTTCAAAGTGTTCTGTATCAAAAGAGGGTGAGGTTGAAATGTTTGTTGCTTTTAGCCAAATCTTCTGGGATGCGTGATATCCCAGATATGTGAGGTAACTAACTACACTTTGGAGAATTTTTACTGCACAACCAAGAAAGAACATGCCAACATGAGGCATTATACAAACAAAAATCAAAATACTGAGTTTCATAAAAATTATGTCTTCCCCAATGTGAAGAATCTTTACTCTTGATCTAAGAGCATTTATAAAACACAATGCAGGCAGGAGTAGTTTTTCCACCTCACTGGGTTTACCAATATTAAGCTAATGAAAACCTTATCATGAAGAACACTTGCCATTTCTCTAATTTTCAGTTGCTTGTTTTAGTTGCATTTCTCCTCAGTGCATTTAAATGACTTTTCTTGTTAATTTACAGAAACAAAAAACTCAAAAATCTCCGAAATGTTTCAGTGCTTCATTTCAGATAGAAAGGAAATCAAAGAATAATGGGGAAATGTTAGTTCCCTTAGAAATAAATTAAACTCTCATCTCTCTGAGTTTAAAGTTCATTACCAAAATTCTAGGCTGTCCAAAATAGGCAGTCCAGCTAGAAAGATTTCAGGAACAAGTAGCAGAATGATAAGGGGGCACAACCTGGGTTTAGTGGCATTATTGCTAGTGGTCTTCCTGAATTTTAATTATGCTATAGGCTACCTTTAATTATGCTACAGGTGACTAATTATGCTATAATTTTCAGGATTCTAGCAGCCCCAGTTTCCTGGATAGTCTGTTGGTTGGGTTATATACTCCCTCATTTAGAATATTGAACTAGGTGATTGATTAGTTCTCTTCCAGTTTGAATTTTCCTTGGCTGCTGCTTGGTTGATCATGATGACTCTTCCTTCATCTCTAAGAAAGCCCGTATACTATTTCTGGGGCATCATGAATCAAGTTCATCTCACCTTTTTTTTTCCTGTTTCCTTATTTAGTCAGTTTTGGCTGCACCATTAGCCACACATATTATACAACCACACCTTCTTTATTTGGCTGCTTTAGCTGTGCCACAAAATGCTTAAACAGTGAAATTGTACACCGCCCAGAGCCCCTCTCTGAGGATATGGGTGGTTAAGAAGTGTGAAAAATGAATCAATTAATCAATCATGTAACTATGGCTTTCAGCCCATACATTTTAACTAAAGCCTGAACCAATGTTTAATCTTTTATATTCTTTTCCCAATGTAAAGCAATGATCAATACATAGTATTCAATAGTGCTCTCAAGCAATGTATATTAAATGAATATTATTCCACCTATCTCACTCTCCAGTTAATTATTTTTACTGTCAAACAGCCCTTACTGTTTAGTTAAGTTTTCCTGAATGTTTGTCCAGTACCTACTTTCCAGTAATTTAAATAAATTATTCTGTGTTCTGCTCTTTTGGATTATACAGTTTTCTCTATGTGACACCCTATAGATATTTGAATAGAATTATCATATTTGACTTTAGTTGTCTCTTTCAAGACTGAACATACCCAGTTATGTCAATCTTTTCCCTTGGTCTTTGTTCTGATTATTATGAAATCTTGTAAACAAACACACAAAAATTAGTGATCAGTTTTTCTCTACTCTGCACACACATTCACATAAGCAAAGATGTGGATGTCTTCTGTAGTATTTGTACTTAAATCTAAATGTTTCTGTTGCTTGAATTGTATTAATTAATATTGAATAATTTAAATTGTCACATATAAAAATGCATGAGTTTTGAACTGCATTAAATTTAGGATTAAGCACCATATAAAAGGCTGATTTTATAAACACACACACACACATACACACACACACACACACACACACACACAGAGTTCATTGGAGAATCATTACCAACATTTTAAAGTGAACAGAGATAAATAATAATCATTCATTCAAATGTCTTTAGCATTAATATTTTACCTTTCTTTATAATAACAAAAACAATTGCATTTATTTTTTAAAAAATTAAAAATTGGTGACATTTCAGCTTTGATCTAGACTAGAAACCAGATGCTAATTTTAAAATGAGAAGACTGTGAGTTCTAGTCCAACCTCAGGCATAAAGTCATCTAAGTGACTTTGGGCCAGCCACCCCCTCTGAGTCCAACAGTCTTTTCAAGGCTATTGCTGTGTAATTAATGGAAGGTAGAAGCATTACATGTCACCTTGAATTGGACAAAATGAAGGTGGGAAGTAATTGGGAAGAGCTCAAAAAATAAATAAGAATGCAAAATGCAGTAGCAACATCTGGCTGACTGTACAATTAACCAGAGAAATGCAGTAATGACTATTCACAATGCATTATATTCTTATATGATATTGATAGATTATATCAGCCCAATAAAAATGGAGGTAGAGATTTATTTCAAGTCAAATAAACTGCTGAAGAAGAAAAGCATGCATTTACTGATTATGTAAAAGTTAAAAGTTAAAAATAGTAGCTTATTGAATGTATGGGAAATAAAACACAAATATTGAAAATAATATAATAAAAACAAAGAGAATGCTGGCAAGGAAAAGCATTACATCATCAATTTCTACAAAAGATTGAGGGAAAAGTAGATAAAGATAAAACCTGGTAATGGTTTACAACTGGAATATTTTAAAAAAGAAACTGAAGGCTTGATTTTGGCTATGCATGAGCAAGCTATATGAACTCCTGCAATAAATGCTGGAATTGAAAAATCATGAAATAATTCAAAGTGTAGATTGTGCAAAGAAGAAGAAACAGTAAATCATATATTCAGCCTATGCATGAGGATTGCATAAACTGATTATAGTGACAAAACACAGTTGCCAGAATGGTTCCCTTGAACATCTGCAAAAACTATCAGGTCCCAGTAATGAAAAATTAGTGGGAACTTATAATTGAAAATGAGCATGTTAAAATATTATGGGATTTCTGAATACAAATTGATAAAGTCTTGGCACATAATACAACATATGTAATTGTGGTTAAAAGAAAAAGAATGTGGATAGTTGATGTAGCAATACCAGAGGATAGCAGGAGACAAAGAATTGGGAAAAATCACAAAGTATCCAGTGGTCATCCCAGTAATTATTGGCACACACACCCAGTGTTGAAACACCTTGGATGACAGAAAACCAACATATTGACATTTGACAACATTTCCATTTGACAATTATAAAAGTTCACACTGCTTGGATTTACACATATACTATACTAATATATTACGATAGCCTAGGTTCTTGGGAAAAACTAGATGTAAATGAAAGTCAACACCAGATAAATAATTGGCAGCTATGAATATTTGTGCACTTATGTATGCCCCCTCTTAAGTGTGAAGTAGGGTCTACAGAAGTCAATTTGCGACTAAAACTATGAAAATTTGTAGCTGAGACAACTGTATCAGGTAGAGCATTCCAGACTGACAACTCTACTATAAAAGTTGTATTTTTTACAGTGAAGCTCAGAATGGTTTACATTGAGTTTATAATGGTTGTTCATGCACGTATTATTGCGGTTAAAACAAAAAAGTCATTTACAAGTAAAACATTGCCATGCACAATTTTGTATACAATACCTAAGTCTAACTGCAAGCCACGCAGTTCCAGGTTATCCAAACCAAGAATTTCAAGCCTAGTAGCGTAGGGAATTCTATTATGTACAGAAGACTACAAAACTTTTCTCGTAAAAATACCTCTGAACCTGCTTGATTGTACTAATGTCAGATATATGGTAGGGATTCCAACAGTTGAACAGTACTCTAAGATTGTTCTAACATAATTTTTATAAGCTCTAGTTAGCAATACAATGTTACCAGAAAAGAAACTTCGTAGAATTAAGTTTGCAACTCTTAATGCTTTTTTAGCAAGGCTGTTACAGTGAACTTTGGAGCAAAAATCGTCAGAGATGAGCACACCTAGGTCTTAACAAAGTGAGGGTCACCTGCTAGATCAATACCACCTAGCTTATAGTTGACATTCTGATTACATTCGTCAATATGTGAGACAGAACATTTATTAATCGAATTTGAAGATGCAAGATGGATGACCATTCAGACATATAGTCAAGATTACTTTGCAAGACAACAGAATTATCTGCAGTATTAAATAAGTCATAGGCAAAAAGGACACAATTGCTTTTAAGTTGATCACATAAATTGTTATAGAGCAAGAAAAGCATGGGTATATATTATAATAATAATAATAATAATAATAATAATAATACAGCTTATATTCTGCAATGATACCTTTAATATCATTAGTCAACAACAGCTGCTATCCTAGGTCCTTTGGATGGACTCAATAGATGGATAAAAATCCAAATCCATGTACAATGAATCATAATAATAGAAGGGATAAATAAGATTCAACCAAAATTAATAATTAATATTAATTTCAATAGTAGTGAATTTTATATTTTTCTAACTTTCAAAAATAGTTCTTCTGCTATAGAATCTGTAGCCAGAATGTTTGGAAGAATATAGAAAAGAAAAATTGAAAATTGATTTGTTAATTGGAAGAACACCAATGCATGTTCAATACCTAATGGATAAATAGGAAAAGCTGATAAGAACCTCTCATTGAGTTCTTTTGAGATCAAGAGTTTACAGAAAGAAACTGAAGGATTTATTTTAGCACTTCAAGAACAAGCTTTGCCAACTGTAATTGCCTGAAAGTGAAATTTTAGCATATAGCAATAGTAAATGTCACTTTTTTTAAAATTACATTTATATGCCGCCCTCTCTGGGGGGCGGCTTACAATTTTTGGGATACAACCCAATGCGCTCAGCAATAGCCTTCATTCCATTGTATATGCCTGCTTATTACTAAGCGGCATTTTTACAAGGTCAGCTAATTGCCCCCAACAATCTTGGGTCCTCAATTTACCTACCCCGAGAGGATGGAAGGCTGAGTCAACCTTGAGCCTGGTGGGATTCGAGCCTACAGCAGTTGTAGGCAGCTGGAACTTAAGTGCAGGCAATTAACAGCCTGAGCCACCAAGGCCCTTTTGTTGTCACAAAGATAAAATAATTTACCATTTGATAAATGGCTGCACCAAAATTACACAAACTGTTAACATGCAGCATCTTGATTGAATTGCCCAAATTATTAACTGGAAACTTTGCCAGAGGTTTGGTTTTGAATGTAGCAAGAACCACTGCAACCATCAAGTTGAGATTTTTTTTGAAAATATGTGGACTAAAATAGTATGGAACTTTAAGATCCAAATAGATTAGCACCTAGTTTATAACATGCTTGATAAAACAGTCACTATAAAGAAAAAATCTGGTTCATTAGTGTTGCTATATCACATGAGGTTAGGATTGAGGAATATAATTGAAAAAAAATTAAAACTACCAGAATTTGCAGATTAAACTTGAACACTTTTGAAAGTTTTCCTCCCTGGAAGTTTTAAAAAGGCATTACAGCAGTATGTATCTTTTTGTGTGCCTTAATAGAAATTACAATATGACAGAATATAAATTTGTCTTTCAATATTACTATCTTTATAAGGATAGAACTTTTCTGCATATGGAATTTTACAAAATTTCTCTCCAATTAATAGTATAATATTACAATAATATAACATTATTATAATTGTAATTATTTAAATTTGGACCTAAATTTTATAATTTGGTATCAAAAATCCTGTGCTTAAGTACTGCAATTGCCTGATTACAACCCAAGGGAATGAGTATCTCTCTTGAAAAACCCAGTTTATTTCATTATTTTCCAGAAAGAATATTTATTCATTTAATATTAGCTGAATTGAACCTCGTGGTTGGAAATGAACAAATAGCCAATATTTAAACATATAGCCATACCCTTGTAAGTTCTGCCTTCAACCATAGGGCAACAGGGATGCATTTTGCCACTTGGAATATCTTTCTTATAAATTTTTACTGTATCTTTACCAAATACTAATAATTAATTTCTTGGCTTGTGTATTACAGGTAAAGCTTAAGAGCAACTGGTACATATTAGGCATCTCTAGAGAAGTAGAAAGAATTGCTGGAAAGCAATGCAGTGTGCATAGAATAAGGTATGTATTTAAAATTATAATATCTATTTCTCAGAAAGGAAATTTGTTCACATTGAAGTAAATGCTCCAGGTATACATACAAAACCAAGTCTGTTTGTGGGTGTTTCTAACAAACATTCAAATGTATTTGCTGACTCTACAAAGTATAATGTCATGAATCAATTCAGAAAGCCAATATAATGAAGAAACCGAAATGACAAAATATAAGCCAATCCTAAACAATTTGCTAATAAATGTGCTCATATTTCTTAAACTACTTGAAGTTATGTCACTTTAACTCATACACAGGAAATGGTATCAAGGTATATATATCAAGCAGAGTTATCCTACTAGAATGAAGAATTCCATTTTCTTTCCAACCTGTGTGCCTCCATGATCTTTGACAGATAACAAGCTAATCATATATTTGAATTTCTAAGTTAATGATCTGGAATTTTTAAACCATACTTATCTTCTTCCAATCTAGCTTCCCTCAACATACCTTCTGCATATAAGTTAATAAATAAGGGGAAGCATACCATTCTGTTTCACTTGTTTGCCAATCTAGTCAGTTTATTCCTCAGGTTTCCTAACCTGTGTATAGGCTTTGCATAAGGACAATGAAATGTTTTGGATTCAATTTTCCTGAGCAATATTCTCAGTAAAGCACATATTTTTGGTATTATTTGGCTTTCACAATTACCTTGTGTACATTAGACTTTTATATATATATATATATATATATATATATATATATATATATATATATGCAGAAATATACCTTTACAAAGTAAAAAGGATCTTTGTTTGTCTTATTAAGTATTAGCCAACACAGCGATGTATCCACAAAAAAAAGCAAATGTAACTCTAGGCTACATAGTGTCAAAATCAAAAGAAGTTGCTCTTCTTCATTATGCATTAATCACTCCCTAATCACTCAAAACAATTCAGTCATGTCTGCAAGTTCTGCCATTCCTTCTGGAAATCCATTCCTCCATTGTGAATATTTCAGTACTCTTCTTTATGCATGTAACAATTCTTTTCATCTCTATATCCAATGTTTCTCCACAGACAAACAGTTTTAAACCATATATATTTGATTACAAATAACACTCATGTTTTTGTATTTAGGCCAGGACTAGTCCTAATATTAAGGCAATTATTGCACATATAGTTTTCCTGCAATGCAAAGCACAGTGGTAAAAGTAGTGTTTAGTTGGAGCCATAGTCCCACTGAAGCTTCTGTACTGCTGTTGCTGCAATACTGTTGTCCCTATTGAAGTATTCATTTGTCTGTCCTGTCAGCTTTGCCACAGAGTTGCCTTGTGGTAAGATGGGTGGTTAATAAATTTAATAAAGTAATAAAAATGAAGAATGAAAAGGACACCAGCTTGGGCTTGTGAGACAGTAAGAAGACAATTAAAAGTCTTTTATTGGCTATGAAGAAACTATCTTTACTGAAACTGTCTGGAAATAAAATATTATTGAAATCTGTGGATTATTCTATTTCTTTCTGTATTTTTATGTATTCAGGAAAAGGTGATACATAGATAATAAGAAGTTATGTCAGATGGGCTACATGGCATTAACTATTTTTTTATAAAGCTCAAACCTCAAATTAAATTCCCCCTATCAACTCATTGATATTTATTTCTAGTAAAGTAGGCAATGGCTATTCTTGCCCTATTCATTTTTACCAATTAAACACTGAAAACATACACTGAATTGAGGTATAAAGAATTTTTCTTGTTACAACCATAAAACCAAATACCAAGTGAATTATAAAGGGTACATTTCTGAAATAATTATTTTAAACTCTGTATACAGAAAAGAATAGGAAAATGGATAGTACTATCATGTATGATGGACTTGAGGGAAAGCCCAGGAATTCTGGCATAAAATTCAGAGCTGGTTAGAGGAAATTGGTAGAATCAAACTTGAATACAAACTGGAATTTTTCTTACTGGGAATTAATATAGAGAAATATAATAAAGATATGATGTACCTAATAATATATGTGATTACGGCTGCAAGACTAGTTTATGATCAAAAGTGGAAACAAGGAAATTTCAGATGAAATAGAGATAATTAAAAAGATATAGACATGCGCAAAAAGGACAAATTAACATTGGAACTAAAAAATTAAGATGAATCTGAATATTACAAAGTATGGGAAAAGTTTTACCACTGGTTGGGAAAAAGGAAGGAGATAAAATTTAAATTAAAATAAGATAAGGATGTAAAGATGATAGACTAGGAATATGTAAGAATTGTTGATATTGATGTGTATAAGATTTAAATATGTATTACTTATTATCCAAAATAGCTATGTAAGACAACTAGATTTGTCAGGATGATGACACCACGTTCAATGTTTTTAAATGTATTTTTTCTTTTTGTTCAATAAAATTTTGTAAAAAAAAAAAAGAAAGAAAGAAAAAAAAAAGAATAGGAAAGAGCTGTGAAAGACCAGCAAGCAAAAGGTGGCAGTAGTGAGTTTCTTTGACATTAGAGTTTACTGGCAATTACCAAAAAAAGAAAAAGAAAAAAGAAAAAAAATACATATCCCAGTACAAAAATAAAATTTAAAATTTTGCCTTATGTTTCAAAAAGATTTAATTGTTATCTACAATTGTTACTTTAGAAATCTTTTCAATAAAATATTAGAATATTGTAAAGGTACACCTAGTTCTTTCTACCTAGCATACAGTGTACCTAAATCCCATGTTGTTGTTGTTTTAAAAAGATAGAATTGGATTAGACAGGAAAAAGTCTTTAGTGAATCCTAAGGTGATCCCAGTCTTTCAGTATTGGCTTAAAGCTTTGTTGCAGGGAATTAATATATGAGAGCAATTTTCTAAAGCATGACACAACTGCTTTGATTTGGAGATTTGGTGTCAAATATCGCGTGGGGTTTGGGAACTTATATAGCGCCCTAATGTGTTAAAATCTGCACAATTTTTATTTTTCTTCAGCTCTTTGCCAGACGTGTCACCACGGGGCTTTGAAAAAAGATTTGAGGCGGCATCACCGCTGATCGAGAAAGGAACAGCGCTGGATTTACTAACGCCTTTCTTTGAGACAGAGTAACTCAGCTGCTGTTGTGGAAGGAGCAACCGGGGGGGTTGCCTTTCCTTTCCTTCCCGAACTGCCTAGCAAAAACTGCCGGCCAAAGCCTCCATGCCAGAAGATGCACAGACCTGGATGAAGAATACAATTCAAGGGCAATGGCTACATCCTTGGTTCTACAACCCATAGCCGCTGCTCTCGCCTCTGCTTGCGCATGCAGATAAACGGAATGCGCGCCTTCCAGAACCGGCGCCTCCGACCTTCAAAGGACCGTTAACTTCGTTGGGGATTCCGTTCTTTCTCCGCCTTCCTTTGCCTTAACGGCCAGCAGGATACGCTACTTTCTACGGAATGGCAAGTTTTTGACTTTTCCTGCTAGAAAGCCCCGCGCGAATTTCTGCAGGATGGGGTGATGTTGCGCGCCTAACCACGAGAGGGATTTGCCCATTGGCTCCTTTTGGTTACGGAATTAAGAAAACGGCTCCCAACGACTGAATTTGGTCTGAATTTAGGATTTAAAGGAAGAAGCTGCCGGTCCACTCAAAGGGCACCCGCCACACATTGTGTAAGCTTAGGACTTGCTGGGGTTCTTTCTCACCCCTTTACTCGGTGCTCGCGCTTTGCTCGGACCAGCGCAATTCGAACATTTCGGGTGCCTCCGCCGCCTCCTCCTCGCCCATCGCAGGTGGCGGCGGCGGCGGCGGCAAGCGGCGGCGCTTCGCTGAGGGAAAAAGACAGCGCAGCCGCCTTACTTGCTTTCCCGCCTGCCCGCCCCAGCCGGCCTCAGGAGCAGCAGCTAGCGGCGGCGGCGGCGGCGGCAGCAGGCGCGCGCGCTCCTGCCGGCGAAGGGAGGAGAGGCGAGGAAAGAGAAGCGCGGCGGCGGCGGCTGTCACAGTATCGTCTCATAGCGGGGCAAGGCTGGCAAGCTGAGGTGGCCGCACCAGAGAGCGCCGCTGCCGACCCCGTCGTGAGGATAAAGGAGCGGGATAGACATTCAGTCAGGCGTCAGCCTCGGCTAGAGAAAAGAGCCAGCATCTCGGAGCACGCCAGCGTGTGTGTTGTCTCTCTCTCTCTCTCTCTCTGTGTATGAAAGAGCTCGCTTCGCTCGGAGCGTTTGGCGAAGCACGCGAGTTTCGCAGTCGGAGAGGAAGGCGGCGGCGAAAAGGACGCGGCGGCAACGGCAGGATGCTGCAATTGGGCAAGGTCAGGACCTTGCATTGAAGCAGCCCGGGGGGCGCGCAGCCACCTCCCTCCAGCCCACCTTGAGGATTTGCCTTTTGTTGTTTGTATATGCTCGGGAAGCAGCAAGCAAGGGCGACGGCGTTGGGTGAGTCGTGCCATTGCCAGCAGCAGGAGCATCATGGATGGTGCCCAGGCTTTCTCTCTCTCTCTCTCTCTTTTCCCCTTCCTTGTGCAGAGGGATTGCCACTGGCAGCAGGCAGGAGGAGGGGCCCGCATTATAGAGGTCTTTCTCTTCTCTCCCCCCCCCCACCTTCCTTTCTCTCTTCCACTCCTCCCTTTCTTTTTTTAAAAATCCTCTCTTGGGGTTTGGATGAAATGCCCCCGATTGTCTGGGGTTATAAATAGGTTTCGTTTAATTTTCATTTCGGGAGGTTTCGCCGAAGAGGCATATGAAAAGCAGGCTTATTCTACCGCCTGTTTTCCCCATATTTGTCCCCCATCCCCTTTCTTTTATACGGTCCCTCCCTCGCTGGTTTTGTGTAGGGCATCGGCGGCAACTCGGCTTTTCTTATCACCTGGCAATAATATTCTCCCTAGAGCTGTGAAATCGTAAATACGTACCGGGGGCGGGGTGGGGGCAGCGACAGGCGGATGGGAAGTAGAGCTCATTTAGTCTCGGGCTACCGCGAAGCATGGCATTCGGATCTTGCAACGTTTCATGTACGTGGAACCGATATTGAAGTCGTTACATGTATGTGTGGGGCTTCGTCTGCATTGAAAACGGGGAAGGGGCCACCTCCCACCTAGCCCGTTCGGTTCAGAAGGGATTTTAAATAGGGCCATTTCAGAGGAATCGTCTCCCGACTTTTTCGGGCGTGTGCGTTATATCACAAACGGAACGGAGGAGGTCCTGGTTTTGCATCAATGCCTGTGAAAGGGCTGCCTTGATATTTGGCTGATTTATAATTAATGGCTGAAAGGAAAGACGCCTCTCATTCGATCCATTTCCTCCCCCTTCCTTTTCCCCCTTTCTGGTGTGTAATGTGCTTGCATCGATTGCTTCTAACCTAGTCTCCACTGTGAGTCAAGTCGCTACTGAGGAGGTGCAGCAGACGAGACAGTAAATGGTGATGCACATATTCAGCCTTGCTGGAAATGTTGGAGAAATCTTTTCCCAAAGGGGTTATATTAGTAACTACGTAAAGTTTTATTTTTATTTTCGAAAAAGCGCAAACATCAACGTGGAAGAGAAGGTGCATCTTATGCAGGGTGCATGTTGAAGCACACTTTAAATGTAAAGGCTAATTTTATTTAGCTGAGAAATGTGTGGCTAACCTTAACCATCTCATCCAGGAAACTTTGCAGTAGCTTGCTATAGATAATTGGGAAAAGATTGATAAGCCTGTTATTAGACTGTCAGCTATTAACTTTTATGAACTGCAAGGAAGTGTATTTAGAAGCACTTTTAAAGTGTTTGTATGATTTCTCATGGAAAGCAGTTGGAGAAGCAAAACTTTTCGATCTCAAAACAATCTGAATACAAAAAAAATTATGTGACATTATGCAGCTTGGTGCATTTGTATGTGTGTCTTTGCAAGATATATATAATTAAAAGGATTTTCCCAGTACACTGAAGAATATATTATCCATTTCATGTTGGCATGAAATGCAAAGTCTTAAATCCTCATCCTGTGCCATATTTTTAATTTAAATAAAGATACAGAGTTTAACTTTCTGTCAGCTACATATAGGGATATAGTGCTTGATTGACTATCTGTAGGACTTTAGATACTGTTTTTGAGAATAAATACATTACAGATTTCTCAGAAAATAGCTTGGAATTTTCACCATGATGTAAGTCCCTTCTTGGTCCATGGATTATTTGGTGGCTATAAGCACAATTGAGTTTCTCCAGTTTTTACAAAAATATGAAAAAATATTTGTTGTTTTGTAATACATTTTTGAAGTCTTTAGATGTGTTTCTTTAGAAATCTGGGACAACATCAAATGTCCTACATTTGATTGAATTCACCCTTTTCACAGTATACAGTGAAAATGACTATTAAAATTACATTCTTCAAATCCATTTGTGTGGACCAGATTAATTAAATGGGCTTACACAATACTTTTGAGCTTGTTGTATTTGAGAAACTGTTTCCTATTCTATTACTATGTGACTACTACAATATAAAAACATGAGATTCCATCTTGAGCATGCCTTCCAGACATAGTGTTTTACATACTGTTAAGTAAGAATTGTTTCTTTTAAAAAAACTAAATATAAGCAGTTGCTAGATATAATGCTGCTTAAAAGTACTATACAACTAATCACTGAAAAATATAAACTTTAACCATTTATTGCATTGCATTTGTCATAGTAAATTATAAATACTAGATTCCAAGGTAGTATTACTATTGTATCTGTATTGAGGTTGTACAGATACTATTGTATCTGTATTGAGGTTCTTTAAAAAAAGTAACAAAACTATTTCAGTATGGGTTGAAAATATCTATCAAATATTCCTAAATGAATGAATGTTTGTTTTTATTCATAAAGCTTGGCTTATTCTGCATACAGCTGCAGAGAATGAAATTTTATTTATAAATAGCAGCATAATTTTTATTTGAATAAATTGCTCTGAGTCACAGCAATTACTCTGATTTATACCAGTGGTAAAAATAAGTTGTTTATGATTGAGTATAAGTAAAAGCTCTGATAATATCAAGGAACATGAACCAGGTTATTCTTAAATAGTTTTAGATGTAATCTTAATACAGACCTGGCTCTGTTAATAACACATTTTTGCCTACAGTGTGATATTATAAAATATGTCTGTTTTATTATGGTTATTTTTGTATTTAATTTGTAACAAGTTTCGAAATATTTATTTATAATAAATAAATATAATACCAAATGTTAATGGTTTAAAAAGAGATGAAAAAGGTGTATAGTAACAGAAGCATATTTTGCTTACTTTTTACCCTTGAAATAATTTATTAGTATTGAAATACTATCTTCAACTATATTGTTACAGTGAATTCCAGAAAAATAAGGTAGGTGGAGGAAGAGCACTTTTCAGCAACATTTCTTCCATGCCATTTATATAAAAGTTTTTAATGGGGTGGGAAGTAGCCATTCATATATCTACTCCTGCATTGATGCAGTGGCCTGTTCCCATGAAATGTTTAACTGGGTGAGGATATATTGTGAGCACCAAAATGGATTAGAAGATGGCCCACTTAACACAATCCCAGAACATTAAATTGAGCCCTAAGCAGGTCCTTTTTTTGCATAGGTTTAAACTTAGCCCACCAGTCAGCTTTGTCACAAAACATCAAAATCCAGTTGGTTGCCCTGTTTTGCTTGTATACTCCTTTCAAAAAAATAGCTGAAAGGGAAGTTGACAGCAGGGAAATCCAGCCAGAGTGTGAGTTATACATTTTGATATGAATTAGACTTAGGCATTGCCAGTTTCCTTTTCTTCCCATCCACCCCATTTTCTTTTTCGTATTGTCAATTCTTCAGGATAGGCCAGATCAAGATTTCATATTGTCAATTCTTCAGGATAGGCCAGATCTCTGTCTTACATATTGGCAAAAAACATCAGAAAATAAAATACAAGCTGAATAGTCAAGACCTTGTTGAAGACCCCAACTATGTCAAGGGCCTTGGAGTACTCATCTCTAATGATCTAAGTGCTAGAGCCCACTGTAACTACGTAGCCAAAAAGGTATTAAGAGTTGTTAACTGCACAGCTTTTTCTCTGGTAATATCGCACTACTAACTAGAGCATACAAAACATTTGCTAGACCAATACTTGAATACAGCTCATCAGTCTGGAACCTGCATTACATATTGGATATTAATACAGTCGAGAAAGTCCAGAAATATTTCACAAGGAGAGTTCTCCACTCCTCTACTCATAGCAGAATACCTTATGCCACCAGACTTGAAATTTTAGACCTAGACAACCTAGAACTACACCGCCTTCGGTCCGATCAAAGTGTAGTACATAAAATTATATATTGCAATGTCCTACCTGTCAATGAATACTTCAGCTTCAACCACAACAATACAAGAGCACACAATAGATACAAACTCAAGGTAAACCACACCAAACTTGATTGCAGGAAATACAGCTTCAGCAACAGAGTGGTCAATGTCTGGAATACTCTACCTGACTCTGTGGTTTCTTCCCCAAACCCCAAAGACTTTAACCTTAGACTGTCTACTATTGACCTCACCCCTTTCCTAAGAGGTCTGTAGGGGATGTGCATAAGCGCACCAACGTGCCTACCATCCCTGTCCTAATGTTTCTTTTTATTTGTATCCATTTCATGTATTCATAACCATGTTTATACTTATATCTGTTATCTAATCCTTGCTTGACGAAAGAAAGAAAGGAAAAGAAAGGAAGAAAGAAAGAAAGAAAGAAAGAAAGAAAGAAAGAGCATATTCCAGAACTATAATTTATTGAGCTGGGCTATAATAACAAAATCCTCCAAGCCCTATTGCTTTTCTCCTCCTGTTCCTCTTGTATCTCAATAAATCATGGAGGAGTAATCCTGAGTCTCTTCTTCAATCCCAGAAGTTTTTTTTTTTTTTTACATTATTGCTGACCATCTCCCTGGCTCTCTACACATGCTGCCTGCTGCCTCCTTGGCCAGAGGGGACAGGTAATCCTCAGCTTACAACCACAATTGAGCCCAAAATGTCTCTTGCCAAGTGAGATATTTGTTAAGTGAGTTTTGCCCCATTTTATCACTTTTCTTGCCTTAGTTGTTAAGTGAATCATTGCAGTTCTTAAGTTAGTGGCATAGTTGTTAAGTGAATCTAGATTCCCCATTGACTTTGCTTGTCAGAAGATCGCAAAAAGTGATCACATAATCCCAAGACACTGCAACCATAAATATGAGTCAGTTGCCAAGGAGCTGAATTTTGATCATATGACTATGGGATGCTGCAATGATTGTGAGTGTGGAAAATGGTCATAAGTCACTTTTTTCAGTGCTGTTGTAACTTTGAACTGTCACTAAATGAACTGTTGTTAGTCGAGGACTTCCTGTAGTAACATGGGAATGGGTTTCTGACCTCAGGTACATGGGATCCTAAGCACTTGGAGAGAAACCCAGTTAGTTCAATTGCAGGTTGCTAGGACCATTGGTGAAGACATTTATATGGATTAGAAATGGCTAGGTCAAGGATGTTATGAGCCCAGGGCTACTTGGGCAATTGAAAATATATGACAGTTCATAGTGCAGACAAAATTGACAATCATAGGTAATATAAAACTAGGTGATGTGAAGTAAGCTGGACTTGAGTGAATTTATTTATTCTTGTTTCGATACTCAACATGAGACTAATTTGAACTAACTCTTCATTTTAATTTTAATTCAGTAAAAATTATTTCTAAGAAGTATTCATAGCCTCAAGAATGTGAATTTCTCCTGCAATTATTCAACTGATTGTTACTACTATAGTTCATTTTATAATGTGAAGCTAGAGTATGATGCTCAGGATGGCTAGGTAAAGAGATACTTTGCTTTCTTCCAGTTATGGAAAGGACAAAGAAGAAATGTAAAAAAATGTAAAATCACCAAATTGGTGGTTACACCAGTTGGATCCCACCCCTGTGTACCATACTGACTCAGGGTGTTAAAGAGTGTCAAAATATCTATAACTGGCAAAAATGTAAGGAGGAGGAGGGGGAGGATATTCAATCAAGTCTGACTCTTGGCAATTATATGGGCTAGGCCTCTCTATCTCTTTCAATCCTGCAATATTTCTTTTAGTTTTTCTATGCTCTGGCTGCAGTCAGCTTTGATGGTGTCCAGCCACCATGTTCTTTGATGACCTGGTTTCCTTTTACCACTACCTATTCCAAACATAATTGCTTTCTCCAGTGAATTCCTCTGCATGACTTGGCCAAAGCAAGTGAGATGCAGCTTCTTAATTTTGCCTTCTGGTCATGTCTGATGTTATGTACTCCAATATTTGCTTGTTAATTACCTTTTCCGTCCAAGGAATACGCAGGAGCCTTGTCCAGCACCACAGTTCAAACAAGTAAATTTTCCTCCTGTCTTGCTTTTTTTAGGTCCAGTTTTCACAACTATAGGTAGCTACACCAATGGTGCTTTTCAAAAGGCAACTAGACTTTGTTTTTCCTTGAGCAGCCAGGCTAGTCCACTTGTAATTCCCCAGACTTCTTTTTCCCCTCAGAGCCCAACTAGCAAATCTCCAGGCCAGGCCCTTCTAGCCTTACCACCTCCCCAGCTTTGGAAATGGCACAGAGAGATAAACTCGGTTCTCATGGTTGCAAAACCTACTGGGATATGACTGGGAGTTCAAGGAAGAACGAAGTCCAGTTGCCTTTTGGGCCAACCATGGTCTGGATGACTGAGAATCTCCATAGACATAGGTAGCTGTGTGAAACACAATAGAGTGAACTAACCTACATTTAATTGCCAAGCTGATGTCTTTGCTTTTCTGTACTTGGCTCATGTTCATCAATGCTGTCCAACCCAGTGCAATCTCACATTTTATTTCTGTGCAGCATGCAGTATCATCAATTAAAACATCTTTTGGTATCTAGATATGAGCAGGCAACCATACCTGCTTCAGAACTTCCTTTAATAGTAATAGTACAAAATTTATCATGTTTTTTCAAAAGAAGATATCCATAATAATAATGAATATAATGCAATAAATTAGATATTCAAGAGAAAGGCATGGAATTGGTCTTATACATAAAAATTGATCAGATACCATCTTCTATCATTATTTCACATGTTACTTTAATTTATTTTTAATTTAATTTAATTTATTTTTATTGTAATTGTATGGTTTTTTAATGTTCACCACCCTGAGTCCTTAGGGAGAAGGGTGGCATACAAGTCTAATAAATTATTATTATTATTATTATTATTATTATTATTCTGACTAATTATAAATATATTATTTTGAAGTATATGTCAACAGAAAACTATTAGAATGATCATTACAATAGTTGTTGCATGTTAAAAGCTGTAAAGTAATAGCTGGGTGTGGAATATTGAAAGTACACCAGACAGTTTAAGAAGAAAGAAGGGCATTGGAAAATTATCTGAACATTGGTGAAGAAGATGCACTGATGCACCATCAAGACATACTGGTATTGGCGTAATGGAGAAACCAAACTGGCCTACAAGAAAGAGCAAATGAAGAGTAGAAAGGAGACATGGCAAGGCAAAGTATTACATGTCCAGCACACACACAAATGTGTACGGGGGGGGAGGGAGGGGGAGAGGGAGAGAGTGCAGTTATCAAGACCTGAGCATGGCAAAGAGGAGGAAAGCTGGAGACAGAGGGGCATAAGACCAAAGACCAAGCCTTAAGAACAAATGCATACAAACCCAGAATTAAGATGGCAACAGACAGCAGATGCCACCTCTTCAAAAATGCTGAAGAAACAATGGACCACCTAGTCAGCTGTTGCAAAAAAGTCACCTAGACTGACTATAAGCAACAGCATGACAAAGTATCAATAATGGTCATTTTTGCATCTGCAAGATATATATATACCATTTGCAAGAAATACCATTTACTTGCAAACAAGAACTGATAGGACAAGCTAAAGTGCTGTGAGATTAAACAGATAAGCACCTGCCATTAACACCCTAGATTTAACTATTGTTAATAAGAAAGACAAAAAAGTCTGGATAGTGAACATAGCAGTACCTGGAGACAGCAGAGTAGAAGAACTGGAGAAAATCACAAAATACAAAGACCTGCAAATATAAGTAGAATGTGTGTGGCAAAAGAAAGCAAAGGTAATATCTAATAGTGATAGGCACTTGGGAAGGGGTGGGATTCAACTGGTGTTACTACTGGTTCGGTGACTACGTTTTGCACAAGACTCATTAAACAATTGAAATGTTTCTTGGGGCATGTGAAAATATTCACATAAATCAACTTTCCATTTCAAGTTATCCTTAATATGAACTATTCATAATCTGAGTTAATTGCTTTCTATATTTTTGAATGTATGCCAGAGGAACAGTTTATTTTAATATGAAGTATTAAACATGTTGCAGATTACTATTTTGTCATGAATTCAATGTTAGTCTATCTCATTGACTGATAATCTATTTTTATTTAGAGAATTCATGTACAGTAATAAATTATACAAAAAAGCAGATATAGTATGAAAGGGGAATAAATAACTTACAAACACCTGTCAATTCATTTTTAAAAGCTAGCCTGCATTTGGCTTTTAGTTAACAATGGCCATTGGATTTGGCCATTTCCAGTATATAACTAAGGCTGGGACAGATCTGAACAAATTTTCCCTTTACTTAATGTATGAAAATAGTGTGCTTTTTAAGATCTCTTTGATATAGAACTGTACTGGAATAGGACATAAATATACTGCATTATATGAAGCATGTGTCTTCAGAGTAGTCCTTATGATCTGACCCCCTTGTTACCTTCTTATAATTCTGAAGGATTTCTAGATAACTTTTTATTTATCTTTTAAATTTCTTCACACTTATTTTACTGTTCTATCACAGTGGCCTGATTCGTGCAAGCTGAGCCATAAAGTGGGTTTTGTCTTAGTTTTTATGAACCTACACTTTATGGATTGCAGAACCTACACAACTTGAGTTTTTGAATTTTATTTAATCAACTATTGTGATTTTATTACATCCATCATTATGTGTAAGTCCAATCAATCGTTTGTGAACTCTCTGCTTGTTCGGCCTGGCTTAGCAACTGGTTCAATTCATTTTTCCTACTTTTTCCTCAACCCTTGTCAGTCAGTTTCACTAAATTCCTGAAGGGCAGTACAATTCCTTATGACCACTTGCGGCATTTTCATAAAAACTCCCAACACATTTCTTTGTAATTATGGTGTTCGTTCCATAGGGACTCTTTCATTGAAAATGTAGCCATATACTTTGTTCTAGCATTCATTTTTATGAATGCTTTTTTTTTTACAAAATTATATTTCAAAAGCAGCATCGGCAGGGGTGGGATTCTACCGGTTCTATCCGGTTCTATAGAACCCCTTGTTAACTTTCTAAGCAGTTAGGAGAACCGGTAGTTAGAAGCAATCTCCATTTGTTTTTTTTCCACCCTTATTACATTCTTGGCAGACAGCCTTGACTTGCTGTCTCCAGAGCTTGTGAGGCTTGGCTTTCTTAAAGGGGAAGGGTTGTTTTGAGATTTTTACGCTGCTGTTGGGAGGAAATACTTCCCTGGACAATCAGCACTTTGAAGAAATCATTGAATAATGAAGCAGAGCTTTTAGTGACAGGGAACCAAGATGAGTGACATTCAGCAAGGCTTCTTGGCTAGCTACAAGGAATGACATTCAAACATGAGTTTACATACCCTCTCTGAGTTTTGGTCTAAAACTGGTTTTTGGTGAAGCTAATTCTGTGCTTGGTGAAGTTTAATCCTGTGTTTATTGATGGGATAATTTTCCCTATTCAGCTTCAACAAGCAACAGCTACTGTTGTGATTTAATTATTTGTATTGTGTTTGAATTTTTTCTTGCCTCATGGGTTTTTTTTTTCTATTTGGGGAGGGAGTCTTCCTTCACTGCTTTAATACTATCTGGCACTGTCCTTTTGGGGTATACTTCCAAGAGGCAGGATGCAAGCTTGGCACTGATTTTTTTTACTGCCTTTCTGTGGGACATGTGACCTTTCCTTAAATCTGGGTGATTTCCTTAGAATATCTTGTGAGGTGAGTGAGACCAGCTGGTATTTTTAAATGGTGCAAATGGATCTAAGTATTATTTTTCCTGGGTCTGCTTTTTCTGGAGAGCTTAAATGATCTCTCTGGTAAAGGGTTTCACTTTATGAGCAAGAGTTGGCTGTTTGATAGTTATCACTGCATTTTAAATATTTTCATTCCTCAAGGTGCTCTGGCACCCTGCCTGATTTGTACTCCAGCTTGTAGGTATTTTTAAACTAATAATTGTTATTTAGGGCAGCTTTTTGCAAGCAAAGAAGCTTTTTGTATTTTTGTACAGGTAATCCTTGACTTACAACAGTTCATTTAGTGACCATTCAAAGTTACAATGGCACTGAAAAAAGTGATGTGACCATTTTTCACACTTATGACCATTGCAGCATAACTGCAACTGTTGTTCTTGGTTCTGATCTGGTTAATAACTTGTGATCCAATGTAAGAAGGATGTTGAGGAACAAAGTGAAAGGGAGCAGAAGTATTCATCCAGAATTGAAGGTTGGGCTCCTGGGGAGAAGGAACATCTTTGGGAATGTACTGTAGATACAATAAGAAGCATCAGGTGGGTCTAGGAAGGGTCACCAATCTGAAATGTTAAAGGCTGCATGATTCTGCAGCCCTCAGTAGGGTGGTTTCTTGCCTGCCTGCCTGCCTGCCTGCCTGCCTGCCTGCCTGCCTGCCTGCCTGCCTGCCTGCCTGCTATTGCCTTTCTTCTGGGCTGTTCTTATTCTATGATACTGTAGAACTGGGGTTGCTCTGAGCATCCTCTTGTTTCTAAGCTGCCTCATTTGTTTCTGTTGATTGCATGTATTTTTTTAAGACCCTGCACAAAGATTAAAAAGCACAGTCCCTGCCTGCAGGCTTATTCTCTGATAGGCAGAGTACAATAGACCAGGGCCAACCTGGGAGAATCCCACCCCTGGGTGTATGTGTATGTGTGTGTTTCAGGTGGGCTTCCTAGCTTTAGAAGGAGAGAGGGAAGGAGGAAGGGACAGAAAGAGAGAGAAAGAGAGGAGGGAGAGAGAAAGAGAGGGGGATACAGAAGAAAGGAGGGAAAGAGGAGGAGAGAAAGAAGAGAGAAAGAGAAGGAAGATACAAGAAAGAAAAAGAAAAAGGGAAAAGAGGAGAGAAAGGAAGTGAAAGGAAGAAAGGGGGATGGAAGGAAGGGGCAGAAAGAAAGGGAAAGGAAGGAAAGAAGATAGAATATAATGAGATATCATGGAAGGACACCTGAGCAAGCAGCACAGCAATCTAGGGCTGACCTGCAAGGGATCTTGGAGGTCATCTAGTCCAACCCCCTGCTCCATCAGGAGATCCTTACAGAATCAAAGAATAGCAGGATTAGAAGGGTGTGTGTGTGTAGGTGTGGCTGTGTGTGGCTGTCAAAACAGCAAAAACAGGCCAAGTAGCTCTGTGGAGATCAGTTGTAAATTAGAACACTTGCTAAGCAACTGACCATTAAGCGAGGACCTGGTCATTAAGTGAGGACCACTTACATTTGGTTTGCCAATCACATGGCCACCTGCCTGGGCCTCGCCCTGCCCTCTCCAGGGCTCCCCAGGCCTTGGAAACTGGCAAAAAACACTTGCTAAGCAACTGGCCATTAAGTGAGGACCTGGTCATGAGGCGAGGACCAATTACATTTGGTTTGCCAGTCACATGGCCACCTGGCCACGCCCACCCCAGTCACATGACCACCTAGCCATGCCCAGTCAGCAAGCCACTCCCACCCCAATCACATGACCACCAAGCCACACCCACAAATTAGGCCACGCCCACAGAACTGGTTGTTAAGAAATTTGAATCCCATCCTGAGCATCGGCAACATCTGTGAAATTTGACATGATCCACTTCGTCCCATTCGAGATATCATTCTATTCTTTTGAAAAACCTTTTGCATTTTTTTCATAGCAGTTAGTTTTTTTCCCTTTGGTGTTACTCCTGATTCCTGAACTTTAATTTAACTTCCAGAGAAACTCAGTTTGAGCCATTTCTAGAGCTCCCCCCTTATTTATTTAAAATGTATGTTGCACATTCCCCTAATAGTTTTGGGCAGCTTAAACAATATAAAAATCATGAAGCCACATTATATGAAAACTTAAAATACTTAGGCAAAGTGATACATTTTGAGAAATCTTTGTTAAAGTAGGGTAATGAGGAAAAATCTCAACTTGCAGGACTGTTTGTTCTACAAAATGGAACTTCCACAATAAAATTATAATTAGCTTTCATTGTTAAGTATGTTTCTAGATTGCCAACAAGACATATCCAACATGTTTTCCCCCCTCCTGTTTTCCCCACAACAACCACCCTGTGAGGTGAGTTGGGCTGAGAAAGAGTGACTGGCCCAAGGTCACTGAGCTGCTTTTCATACCTAAAATGCAACTAGAACTTATTGTTTGTTTCCTGTGTTCTAGCTTAGTGCCTTAACCTGTAAACCAAATTGGATGCTTCAGGGGAACAAAACATTTGAGGCAGCACAGCACTCAGTGCATAAAGAGTTGAAAAAATTTGAAAAATTAGAGTTACCCATAAGAAGAGAGAAGGGGAGCCTGGGTTATGCAATGAGGATTATTCCCAGACTGATGTACAGTGAGTGACTTCCAAAATCCCAAACATAGCATAGGATTTTATAGGTTCACGATACAAAGTATGCATGGTTTTAAACCAACTTTCTACTTTAACAACCACTATTTACAGTACATAATAATTCACCTAACATGCAGATTCTGTGGTGGCTGATCTCTGTTGTACTAGATATGTAAATAATTTGCTTCTAATTATCCCAGATGCAGGTATTACCTCCTCTTAATGATGGATTTAGGTATATTGTACTTTTAGGTTAATTTTTAATCCTCATACAGTCATTAAGAATGTTTTCTGTACAATTCCCTGTACACAACGATTTTGTATATGCCTATAGCCTACCCTTTGCAGTCTGGAGACATGAACAAGTTTTCAAGATATCCATTCCTGATTTCATAAACATATAGGTGGATATAATTTAAAGTTTGCTGACAGTTAATCCATTTATGAGACTTCTTGGTGTCTTCATATAAACAGTAAATAACAGAGAAAACTGAATCCTGTGGGACTATCTAGAATCCAGTTGGATCCATTAATCTTCATGGGTATACTTACTTAAGTTAGTTTTTGACTCTGCAGAAGGTAGTTGCTGCATTTGTTCAGCCTTGCCAAGTAGCGGCAAGAGCAATAACTAGAATTATTGCCTCCACTCAACAATTCGGAACAAGATATACACTTGTAAAAGTAGTGTCATATTTTATCTTTCACACAAGGCCACTGGATAAGATCATCCAATACCGTGGATGAGGTATTAGCAACATACTGATGATGCTATATCTCTGAGGGGGTGACACAAATGTTGCTGTCTCTGCCCTCCCTCAGTACCTGGAAGCTGTAGAGGTCTAGATGGGGTACAACAGGCTTCAATTGAAGCCCGATAAGACTGAGTGACTATGGGTGTATGGAGCCTTGAGATCCACGAGCTTAACAACCTTAGTTCTGGATGGGGGTTGCACTGCCCTAGATAGACCCTGTATGCATCTTGGGAAAGAACCAGTTGTTACACTGGTTGAATCCCACCCCTGCCTGTTACTCTGACTGAAGCGCATTCTGGAGAACAGTTTTTTCTGCCATAGCTCCCACTTTGGAATATTGTGCCCCTTGAGGTGAAATTCGTCCTCACCCTCTTGACCTTCCAAAACCTGGCTCTACTGGCTTGGAGCCCCAATGAGGGTATCGGATTCTGAAGATGGTTAGGAGACTAAGAAGAAAATCCTACATCCACCCTGTTTATATATATATATTTTCTTATCTAGCGGTTTTTTTTGGTTAATTTTTAATTGTTTAATGTTTTTAACTTGCTAATTGTTTTATAATGTTGTTTTATGATGTTAAACCAGCCATTGTTACACACAGTGAGATGAGTAACATATGAATTTAATAAATAAATAAAAATTCTACTGTCAGGAGTTGAAATGGAAAGTTCAATATCTATATACTTCAGTAACATCACCTTTGAAACGAAGCCTGTACTAATCTTGCATCAAGTATCCGGCTAAAGCAAGTGGTCCCCTGCCAAGACTCTATGATACATATCAGGTTGCTCTTTTATCCAAAGAACACGGATGGTACAGGTAGTCCTTGACTTATGACCATTCGTTCAGCAACTGTTCAAAATTACAGTTCTGAATGAGGAGACTTGCGACCTGAGCCCAAAGCCATGACTATTGTAATCCCTCACCAGTCACACAATCCAAGTTTGATCACCTGGCACTTAAAAGGGGTGTTGCAACTCCTTCCACCTGTCTACTGTATCTCCGTCTCCCATCTACGGTATGTCCTTTAATGCCTGGGAAGGCAGGGCAGGGCAGTGAGAATGGCTGGGTTGGAGCATCCTAACATTTGGGCTTCATGAAGAGAAAGGAACTGCTTTACATCCTTAGAATCTCCTGGGCATTTGGAACTTTCCTTTGGAGTTCCTGGCAGAGCAGGTACTTTGCACCCTGCTTTGGAGGCTTACTGGGAGTTCAGACCTTGTGGATGTGGCTGCTTCATGCCCCACTGTGGAAGCTTTCCAGATATTCTGTGCTTCCTGGGCGAGGTGTCTTTTCACTATGTGAAAATGCCATACATATAATTTCAAAACAACTAACTGTTCTTCGTACATATACATGCTATTTGATTTATTTACCATCTCTGTTGGTGATTTCAGGAGACACTATAGATTGCTAAAAAAAGAGTTTAGGAACTGCTGATCTCAAGCAATGCATTACAGTGGACTTAATTTTCTGCATTAGGTGATCAAATTTTTAAAATCTGTTTTCAGTGGCTGATGAACATAGTTTCCTGAGATCCTTTTGGGAATTCACTGTAGTTTCTTATTTCTCTTTGGCACTGAGAGATGATTTAGACTATCAATATGATAATAAAATTGCTTTGAGATTACTTAATGGGAAGCAGCAATGCAGATAAATAAAAATAATATATTCTTGGCTCAGTCAGAGAGCTCTACTAAGTTCTTGGTATTTAAAGAACTGAGCACTATGAAATAGCTTGATCCACAAATTGAAGCCCAGGTGGCAAAATATGAGGACAATATCATCTTGAAGCTGAATTTGTTTGATGATGGCAACCAAAAAAGATGATTCCAAAAGCAAGGGTAAATTATAAATCATTTTTCGAAGGCTATTGTAACTTTGTACCATTGTTAAATGAATGTTCATAAGTTGAGGATTACCTGTACAGGGCCTTAATGAATGCATGATTCAGTTAACAACCACATGATTCATGTAGTGACTCAGTAATAATAATTGGATCCAGTCATCTGATGATTCACTTTATGACTCTACCAAACTATGATGGAAATTTGAAAACTCAAAGTCTACTTGTATTCTAATTTACAATTCTCAGTTTCCATAAGATAGTAAACTGTAGGATTCATTTAGCATTGGCTATGTTATTTGTTTTGACCAGATATATTGCTGTCTTAGGAACACCTGCCTTGGGAGGTCCTTTGGGAACACCTATGATTTGAATAAATTACAGCATGTTTTTTTAGAAGCTAAGCCAATAATTTTTAATTTAAATTTCTACAATTTTTAATTGCAAGAATTGCTTTTTAGAATGAGTTAGGCAGCATATAAAATGAATAAATAAATCATTTATTGGTGATTAAAACTTTATACAAGAAATTCGATATCAGAATTTAAATTTATTGTATTACTGAACCAGTAAGCTCTGATTGTTAACTAATTTTAATTTTGTGGTTTTTCTAACAACAGATTTACCAAAACATTGTTTTTTGAATTAATCAGATTATTTTGCAAATGTTTGAAAAAGATTGGTTGTTGACAATCATATCCATACATGGTTACTGAAAAACAATATTGACGAAACAAATGAAAGACTGCATGATAAAATGGATGCAAAGTTTCAAAGAAGTAATCACAATCGATGGGGATCAATGAGGAAAGAATCAATAACTTTTATGTCAAGGTATAATACAAGGGAAAGCTGATGTAAAATGTATTATAGATGGCATATATGTCTGTTGATGATCGCCAACATAAACAAAACATAACAATACATGCTGGAAATGCTATAACAAAGTATAATATTCTGTTATGCAAAAAAACTTGAAAAGTACTCTAAAAATAGATCAAAATATTAATATATTCAAAATATTCATGGAATTTTGAAAATAAAATTTAATTGAAAATTAATATTTTATTAGTAATGATAACTGAAAGCATAAATGAAAAATATCACAATTTTTGTGATATATGTTGTCAACAATAAAAATCAATTTAGCACAATTTTGGAAAAGATAAACCTTGTTGATACAAGATTGGGAAACCAAAATTAGAGAATATATGGAACAATGGAGAAATTGATTGCATATATTTACAAAAACAAGTTTAGCCAAATTCAAGTAGAAATTGCTGTCTTTCATTTTACACAGCAAGGCAAACTAAGATATTTAGAATCTGACTTTTGAAGAAAAGAGAGAAATTGATTCAAAAAGAACTGAAGTAATAAATATAAACATCACTAGATTTTAGGACAGGGGGGAGGGAAATGGTAGTGTGTTTAGTATTGCATATATTGACCTTATATATTTTAAAAAACACATTCCTTTTAAAACACATTTCTTCATTTTATATATAATGAACCACTTAACACAGGGTTTGTTGACAGAACAACTTGTGGATGATCATGAATACACTTAAATCAGTATGAGGAACAGATAATGAAATGGATAAGGGCAGTGTTTCCTCATGTGTTCAGCAAGAGAGCAACACACACAAAACAACCTATAGTTTCAATATACTAAGCTTAAATATACTAAGCTTATACTAGATTATACTAGCTTATGAGATACAAGCAATGTAATATTAAGCATATTTAAGATATATTTAAGACATGAGATTTGTATCATTGTAATATTATGCTAATTTGGTATGGGACAATTTTTTTAAAATTGGATTTATATGCCGCCCCATCTCCGAGGGGACTCGGGGCGGCTTACACGCAATATATAAACAATAAATACGTCTTTATCAAATTCAATCCAATTATAAAATCAATTAAAATACCCTTAAATTTAAATTCCCAACCCTGCTCAGTCCAAGCCAGCCTGCACAAACAGCCAAGTCTTAAGATCACGGCGGAAGGAGCGCAGGTCCGGGGCCAAACGCAGCTCTAGAGGTTGCTGATTCCAAAGGGTGGGCGCCCCCACAGAGAAGGCCCTCCCCCGGGGGACCACCAACTGACATTGTCTGGCTGATGGCACCCCCAGTAGGGCCTGCCTATGGGAGCGTACCGGGCGATTGGACCTCGATGCTGGTAGGAGACGCTCCTGCAAGTACCCTGGACCCGAGCCATGCAGGGCTTTATAGGTTAAAGGAGGGCAACCGGCAACCAGTGAAGGTTGCGCAGGAGGGGTGTCACATGGGAGAATCGGGCCGCTCCCATCACCGCCCGTGCGGCCGCATTTTGTACCAGTTGAAGCCTCCACATAGTCCTCAAGGGCAGCCCCAGGTAAAATAATCACCCATGGCAGCCAGTGGGAAGGAGTTTTAGTGTTGTTGTTTTGCTTTGTGCCCTCTTATGCAATATTCTTCTGTATGTTTACAATTGTACTGTGGTCACAGAGTACCTCTCCAAAACATATTGGAATAAATTCTCTCCAAAATTTCTCAATATAGTAAAAATATGCAATATGTTCATTTAATGGCTGCATCAGGGAGAGCAGGAATGGGGTTGTTAAGCATTCATCAGTTTTTCCTCTGACCAGACTGGTCAGCTTTGCCAGTTTTATTTTTTTTATTTGTTTTTCCTATCTCTTATTAATATTTGTATAATCAGTACCTAAATGTTTAGAAAACAAAGACTATTCCAGCATGCTTCTGACAGCCTAATGGAAACTGAAGCAAGTGTTATCTTTTCTCACTTTTAGTATATTGTTCCAGGGGTGGGCTACTATGGGTTCGCCCGGGTTCGGGTGGACCTGTTGCTAATGTTATGGCTGGTTTGGCAAACTGCCAAATATTACCCCTGGCTGTCCCTGTCCACCCCACTATTTGTTCTTGTTTTTATTATCCTGTACCATCTGCCAGATGGTAATAATTCAAAAAAAAGGGTGCCCAGGATGAGATGGATCTTTAAGAATGTTTTGAACTTTCTTAAGGTAGCGGGAGCTATAAAGCTCTTCCAAAGAGGGGAGAGGGCAACCAATGATCCTCTGGGCAATGACGTTAACCCTCTGGAGTGCTGTCCTATCTGCCACTGTGTAATTGGCAAACCATTCAGAGGTGCAGTAAGTTAACATACTCTCTATGATGCAGCGGTAGAAGGTTACCAGCAGTTTTTCATTCAGTTGTTGTTTTCTGAGAAGTCTCAGGTAGTATAATCTCTGCTGTGCCCTTTTGACCAGTGCTGCAATGTGAGTGTCCCAGGTCAGGTCATCTTTTATGATAACACCCAGGAACTTAAAACTGGCCACTTGCTCCACTCGGTCTCCATTGATAAGCAAGAGCTGGATGTCTGATCTATTCCTTCTATAGTCCACTATAAATAAGCTCCTTGATCTTATTGGTTTTAAGGACCAAGTTATTGTCTCCATACCACAAAAACAACTTGTCCACCTCATCTATAGGCAAACTCATCCCCCCCAGAGATAAGTCCCACCACTGTTGTATCATCTGCAAATTTAGTAATAGTATTACTAGCGTGAGTGGGAATGCAGTCATGCACATAAAGAGTATAGAGTAAGGGACTCAACACGCAACCATGTGGTGTACCAGTGTTAAGAATAAGGGCTGAAGAGATATGATTATCTAATGATTACCTAATGATTACCTAATCTGATCCTCTGAGAGCGGCCAGATAGGAAATCTGTAATCCAAAGGCAGATTGAATAAGAAAGTCCAAGATCCATAAGTTTAGACACTAGTCTATGTAGAAGGATTGTGTTAAATACAGAGCTAAAATCTACAAAAAGCATTCTCATATAGCTCCCCCCCGCTGTTCCAAATAAGTCAGAGCAGTATGAAGAATGATGGCTATAGCGTCCTCTGTAGATCTATTTCTTCTGTATGCAAACTGGTGTTTATCAAATGTGTGCAGAAATAATATCCATATCTGAAATAATATCCATATCTCTTGGAATTGAATTCATTTGCCCTAGGAGATTTAGATGAGTTGTTCTTCAGCAATTTTCTTGCCATCCTATTTTGCAGGACACTTTTTTTTTCTAGATTAAGGAAAAGATAACATTGTTTTTCTTCTATCACCTTTTAATCTCACTGTGTCTCATTTTTTCTTTGACATGAAATAGTTAGAAATCTCTTTTTGCAATTAAAACTCCTCAGTGGCAGTTCAGTTCAAACTATTGTAGTTGAAGTAGCAAGCTATTTAGGGGCCATGTAGATGCAGTTAATGATGCCTTCAGTACCAGTGTTTATTTATTTATCAATCCATCCCTTTTAAACTTCTTTTTTCTCATTCAGAATGTTTTTGATTATGGAACCCTACATAGCTTTTCTGAGCTCTCTAAGAACTTTAATAAATAATTAATCCATTGGATCTGCTGCTGTTATACACTATTATTTTTTAATGTTGTATGACAGCTGGAAATTCTGGAGATTGAAAACTAATATGGAGGTTGGCAGTTTGTGAAATGCTGGTGAAGGTTCATCTGTTTTAGGATTTTACCAATGGACTTTTCTATATTCTTGTACAACCTTTCCTCCATGTATGGACATAACCATGAAAACATCACGAGCTGAACTTAACCCGATAGCAACCTGTCTTTTTAATCATACTACTTTAATCATTTAGATGATATCTTGCTCATTATATCCTGGACTATATGTAGAAATAATTTGGGAAGACATTCCAGAGTTGTTGTTTAGAGCATTGAAATTAATGCATTTGCTGCAAGTTCAGTGCAGCTGTTTTAAGATTCTTATCTAGTCTTATGAATATGCAGGTACTTATATTGGGATCATTATTGAAGGAAAATACATTTTGCACATGTATGTATCTGTTCAGAGTATCAGGAACTGGCTGCAAAGCAACCATTCCAAGCTTTAAAGAGAGGTAGCAACATTAATGGTTTGAGTAGCAATTACAGTAGTAGGATTTGCACAATCTTAATATGAGTGCACATTCTACATATATGAATTTTCAAGTAACTTTTCAACAACTCTGTCTTTCTATATATAAAGTGTGTAATTGTTGTATTGTTTCTTTTTTCCTTTCACTATTGTTTAATAGAACTGTTCTATTACATAAATAAAACAGAAAAGGAAACATTTCTGAAGCAGTATGAGAGGATGGCAATACAGTACATATTGTAGATTCTGATACTATACATTTTATGACTAGTTGTGAAAAATTTGATCTGTGGGGGTTTTCTTTTCTATTTTTAAATAATAAGAATTTGCTATGATTTCATGATGTGGTGGTAATGATACAGTTCTCAAGGATAGTATATGAATTGTCTGCCTCAATGGCAGAAGTTTAAATATGTTCAGGATATGAATTATTTTGTGCAGCAGAGTATTTCTTTAATTTTCCACCCTTTTTTCTGTTTTCTTAATGATGCATTTTTAGATTGGTGTCTTTGACTATTTACTAATGATCTGGTGATACAATATGACAAGTGAAACTTATTTTAGAAGAAACAAAACTATAATTTTCTCTATATATTTCCTCTCTGATGAAATGATATGTCATATCTTATGAGCTTGATACTATTATATTTATTAGTCCCCTCCTTCTTTTGGATTATATCTACTTCAAATAAACCAAACTATTTTCCTCTCAATTCATGCTTGGAAATGATAATTGTACTAGTCAAAGGAAAGCTAGGACAAACCTCTAGAGGGTGCCAAAAATCTTAGTTTAACATTAGAATTGATAATTTGACATCTTAGTTAATATTTTAAAAAGTCACATCTTTTATGCATCAGAAATACAGCAAAAATCACTTGAACAACTTTAAAAAATTGTTTTAATTGCTTTTATTTATTTAGAGGGTAACTATTTGTGACTGATTATATTATTGTGGAGCAGCTTCCCTATTATTTTTATTGAGGCAAATTTTACTGAGTCTTCGGAGAAGGGCGGCATATAAATGTAATTTAAAAAAAATTCAATAGTTTTTCTTACCTTAAAAAGTATGTGGATAGGAGTGGGATCTCAGTTTGATGAATTAGTATAAGATTCCCTTCAAAATTATTTCAGTAAAACATCCAAGAACTGCCCATAAAATGAATTCATAATTAAAACTATATTACATTAAATCACACCAATCTAAAATCATTTTAAAGTTTGTTGGTTTTAATAAAGTTGGTGCATTTTAACATCTCTGTTGACAATTACTATTGAAGAATTTGAAAGGTTTATAAACAGTTTGAAACAATAGTAATACCACTGAAGATTGACTGCCTATGTGTTCCAAGATTTGTAAATTGGTGCAATGCATTTTTTTATCAATTCTAGGTTGATTATTGCAAAAACTGGAAAACTAAAGTAATTCTTTCATTTGATTATTGGTATTTGACTGTGTGAGAAATAAAATTGGTAAAACATTCACACAAAATCCTTAAGAACCCCTCATTTTAGGACTATTTATTTAAATCTGGTATCCTATTTTATACATATTGATGAAGTAGATTAATTTCTGCTGGACAAATATATTGCATATGTTTGCAATTCACTGTATTTTTATTTGAGATTATACACAGATGAACACATGGCACCTGAGTGCTCATGCTGCGCCCATACACACACACACTTACACACAGAGTCAGATATAAATATGCACACAGGTTTAACATTTTGTATTATTTTCATTTTATTTTTTCTTTCCGTGTTTATTCTATATTTTAAATTTTTGATGTATTTGAAATTAAATATTATTTAATATTAAATAAAATATAAAAGCATTAAAGAATTTACTTCTACATATAGATAACATCACTGCTTGTCAATATATATATATATATATATATACTGCACAGTGAGGGTAGTTGGATAGTACTGTAAAGTTTGATTTTTTTTAGTAAAATTTAACACTCAGATTTTATTGTCATATGCAGAGGTACTGCTTTGCTTATGGTGTCTTTCTTTTCACAGTACTAAGTGGTAGGAAAAAAAAGCCTCAAGAATGCGTAGAAATTGGGAATCAAAATATTTTACATTGATTTTGAATAAATAAAATGATCATCGTCTGTTCTAGGAATCTAGAAAATAACCTGCAAGCCATCATTTGTATGTTCCTACCACTTCAGAGAAAAATGTAGTACATTGATAGGATGAAAAGATTAAAAGTCAATGTATGAATCAATATAGGGATATGCAGAAGCAAGGATGATTTGTGAGGATAGGGTCAGGGCTGATATGAAGATGTGAAAAGTTATAAGGAATGAGATTTACAGTGTCTATATTTATCTTCCTTATTTTATGACTTTTATTTGGTTAGCTTTTTTACTTTTTTCTCCATTTTGAATAATGGTGCACTTCACATACCTCAAAAACTATGGCGCGTATGTATTTGTTTATATACTTCTGTGTCATTAATAAGTGATCCTTTTGACACTATCCTTGTCTTAATAGATAACAGGTAATCAGAATTGGAAGGGACCCTGTAGGTCATCTAGTCCAACCCCCCCCCACCCAAGCAGGAGACCCTACACCATTTCTGACAAATGGCAGTCCGATCTCTTCTTATATATATATATTCATCATGATAATTTGGATTTCACTTCAAATGATTGGAAGTTAATAATGCAACTGCAAAATCAATATTTATCTCCTATAGGAATGATCTTATTACATGCACATACATTAAATTTCTATGAGGTTATTACTTATAGTAGAGATAAAATTGAAATTTAAAACAGCCCAAAACACTAATTTAGAAACTTGCATTAATTTCTGCCTGAAAACTTAACTTTCTAAGAGATAAGATGACTAACTATTCTTTTACTCCATAATCAGAGGAAAAGTTGTTTATGCTGTACTTCCTTCTCCTTTAACATACACATCTAACAAAAAAGTAATTGCTGGCCATGGTGCTAGTCTGCTTGCTATAATACTGAATACACGCCTACTTCTCTACTTTAAAAACTCATTGTGTATATTAGATTAGTGATGTCATTCTTATGCAGATGATACCTTATCTTACCTTCTTATGTAGCTTATCAGTAAGTAATTCATGGTGGAGATGACATAAAATCCAGCACCAGTTGGAGTATGGTGTGGGTTGAAAGATCAACTTTTATCATTCGTTTCTTCTTTTAAAAGAGTTTTATACCTGCTTCAAAGCAGTGTGAACGTTGTCCTCCTCTTCTCTCTTCTAGTAAACAATTACTTCATCATGCATTGCTATCTATGATGTATTCATCTTATCAGGATTTTTAATTTCTTCATCAACCTAGAAGCACAGGAAGTACACAAACAACTGCTTGGAAATCTAACAATCTCCTTGGAATCAATAGATACAACAAATAAACCTGCGAATCTCCACACACTAATAATACTGAATACTTTTCCTCTCAAAGATTTCATGTAAAATGAACAGTATTTCATTTAATATCTACAAGAGACGGCTAAAAGGGATTATTTAACAGTTTGGGGCCTGGCACCAACTATATATGAAAGGATGCCATTGCCATGTAACATGGTTTAGTTTACTTTATTGTCATTGTACCTCATACAACAAAATTAAGTGCCGTCTTCAGTGTACATCATACATAAGAAAGAAAACTATGAAAATAAAACAAAAACACACATCCTTTACATTCTATACAATTGAATTGAAAAGCCCTGATACTATATATGAAAGGATGCCATTGCCATGAAGCATGGTGACCTAGTCCTAGTGGACCTAGTGAAGACACTTGCCTCCCATTTGGAAAGTTGAGAGTAAGTGATCCCAGGTGTGCAAATGTTGAGAGTTGTGGTCCTAGGTAGTGGCACAAAGAAAAAAATCTGTTGTGAACTGCTGTGGTGTCAGGAAGGGCATCCTGCCAGTAAATGCTCAGCTCCATCCAGTCACCCCAAGTCTACCCCAAATTAAGGGATTACTTGGTCATAAAAAGATTATATAAGGATACTCAGCTGGGTATTTCTACTCCTTTGATCAGCTTCAACTAATGCTCCAATTGAGGCTATTTCTGGAATGTAATTTTTTTGGCAAGAATCACTCATGCTTTTATTGCCTTGTGAATGGATGTGCTCTTTAAAGCCACTGGGAAACAGTTGCTAAAGAATGCACCTGCCTGTGTGCAAATGGAAATACGTTACTTGCATTGGTTCTGTTTGTTTCCAGGTGCAATTCAGTGTGCAAGTAGAAACTTACAAAGTTCTACACAGGTCAGTACCTGTGTACAGATAGAATCTCCCCAACAAAGGTTTTTCAATAGACTGTGCTGAGAATCCTCTCTCCGTCCTCTAAACAAGGTTTCCTGGGAGAAGATTCAGAAGCAGGCATTTTCTACCAGAGCTATCCTCCTGTGGAACCATTTGCCCCCAGAAATAAGACCAGTATTTTGAATATTCTGTTTCTTGAGAATCTAAAAGTAAAAATATGTTGTACTTAGTGGATATATCAAATTGCATAATTGATTTATATTTATAGATTCTAGGAAACATGCTTTAATGGTTAAGTTGCAAAATACTTGACTGTTCCAACAAATATTAATCCATTACACAACTGAATGGGGATTATGTGCTCTCTCAGCTATATGTATCTATCTGAAGCCAGCATTTAATAGGACAATAAACATGTAACAGTGACTATAGAAAAGAGTGCATGGGGTGGAAGGCATGAAGTGTGTTTTGTTATATTTGTTTACTTATTACATGATTTATATCTTGGCTCTTTTAATAAAATTCAAGATATATATATATATATATATATATATATATATATATATATATGTTTGTTACACGGGACAAGACCCGAATACACCAAGACCTATATATATATATATATATATATATATATATATATATATATACGAAGAAATACCTTAAGGTATTCTCAATCTTACACAGGACAAGACCCGAATACACCAAGACCTACATACCTTTACCCGTGAAAATCTACGAAAGCATATATATATATATATATATATAGTGTACTTATGTCAGGAAATCTTTATGTAAGTAATAAAGATTCTCCATTATTGGTATTACAGGCAAACTGTTAAGTGAGTTCTGTGACTGTGGATGTTTTGATCATGAAAATAATGCTAGCAATTATAGAAAAAGTTAAAGGTTCTTTGAATAGATACATTGAAAAAATACATTTCCTCATTAACAGAGAACAGATTATGATTAGCTATAGGAAAGGTTAAAGTAAAGTGAATGGATTTTCCTAAAATATTTGCATTCACAAATTCATCAAAAAGTAGAAACCTGTGAGGACACCAGTCCCATTCTTTGTTTGGTTGCAATTTTCCTATTTCAATTGTCATGCTATGCATCTCCACTTTTCCAGTGACTTATAACAGTGAAACTCATTACATGTAATTCATTAAAGAAAAATGAGGGAGGGAGAGGGAGAGGGAGAGAGAGACCTTAAAAAAGGGTGTGCTGAGTGGCAGGTTAATCTTTTTCTCCTGTCAACAAACACTTGATTTGGGCCTACAAAGCTGGTTCTTTAATGACACACACCTCAGATTTGAATGGGAGCTACTAGGAATGACCCAAGATGACTCTAGGATGACCATGGACTTACCTGGGAAGAGGAATCTCAATAGTTGCAATTTTTGGTAGGAGTGACCAGAGGGTGGGGTCTCCATCTTTTCCTTTCTGCTGCATGTTGGTTTGTTTTAATCATCCCTCAGTTTTAATTACACATTTTGAAGGTTCTTTTTTATTTCGATTCTTATGTTTAAATCTTAATCAACTGATTGTTGATTTATTCTGACCCTGCTGGAACATAATGTGAATTTTTAACTTTTTTTTTACTGCTTTATTTTGGTGTTGCACATCACTTTCGCTTTCTCTGTATGGTGTAAATGGCAACTTTCTGGGTAGTGAAAATGACCTGATTGAATGTACATTTAATTAGATTTTCACTACAGAGATTTTTCCATTTTATTAAGCTTTAAAAGTCTGGTCTTATTTTTTCAACCTCAGATGGAGGTTTCCTCTTTTTTTCCATTCATTTTTATTTGTGAAATATTAGCTCACCATTCTCTGTGGTTATTTTGGTATGGGTACATCTAATTCCCTTGTCCTTGAGAAGAACTGTTTGGTCGTAAAAGCTGAGTTACAGGAGAGTCTTGAACTATATCAAAAATATAAACAATGCATCAACTTAAGGATAAAGCCCACTGGGAAGCCTTTGAAAACAATGCTTTTCAACCTACAAATCAAATTGAAAACAAAGTGATAAAATAACAGTGGTTTTAAATCAATCCAAAGATGATACTCAGATACAAGTAACAGCAGTTAAACCAGACTTACAATTGGATGGGATGGAATGGAATCTAATTTGTTGCTGGCAAATTTGAAGGAGGAGTTTGGTCTGAAAACTGCAGACTTGTTGGAAAGGCTGCAAGGGGCATGGATTCTGAAGGCTCAGAGTTGAGAGAACTGATGAGTGATGAACTGGACTTCCTTATAAAGATTGGTGCAAATTGGGAAATTGACTTATTATATCCAAACAATTGTTAAGAGATGTTGAGTTTCAACCTGTAGTTTTTGCTGGTTTTTGAACAACAAATGCTGTGGAGATATCTACAACAGAGACTTATGACTTCGGGGAATGAGATCCAATTGTTGGGAAATATCCCAGTTAAAATTTTAGGGCAAAGCTTTATTATTAAGAACCAATCGACAATATTTGATACTGGACAGGCCAGAGACAAGGTTGTTTGTTTATGATAGATTAAAAGCTATTGTGGACTTTCTATGAGGGCGATCTATAACAATAGATTGTTAACAGGGGGCTTTGAAGTTTGTTATTGGCTTTACTTGTTAGCTATGTTGTTTTATATAATACCAGTAGATACTGTAGATGTCAGGACAAATGGGTTGGGAATGGGTAAACAGTTGTAGAAGTTCATAAAAGGTGGGCCTGTTTCACAAGGGGAAGAAACTATTTTTGAAGTACATTTATCAGTATTCAACTAGGAGGGATAATCTATGTGTATGTTTTTTTCTTTTTATGCACATTTTTTTTGTCTTGCCTAATTTTGTTTTGTTGTTGTATTTTTTCCCCTTTTTTGGAGCTTGTATTTAATGTTCTAAATCAAATTTAACAAAATTAGAAAAAACAATTAGGGAATGGAAACCATGCATGTAAATAAATAAGAGATCTTATTTATTGAGAGAACTCCCAAATTTTTTGATAAAGTTCATATTGGGTGATAGGCTTTATTTATTTGTTCACCTCAGAGAAATAAATGAATGAGGCAGAATTCAAGAAATCCTGAATAGCCCTTATTCTCTGTGTTTTTGAAAAAATATAAAAATGCACTATTCATTGCAGCATGTTTAACTGAATTCTAGTTTACAAAATAGCTAAAGGGTTGCTGCCTTAGAATGTTAATGAAAAGTAGAAAAAGATGTGTTTCCTATACCTTTGTAATAAGTATAACTAGCTCTGTTGGAGAAGCAACACACTGAGAAGTTTGGCTGCAGACTTAATAGATTAAATGTGATATTCCCACTGTACAAATCAAATCCTACAGGAGCATGCTGCAGGCAAAACAATTTAATCTTACAACTTTGATGTGTTTAGTGATATCTATGTCCCTATTTTTTGTTAATCCTACTGCAGAGTATGTATCGTTCATTGGTAATTGTAGATAATATTCAAGTACATGAAAACAAATGATTTATTGATACTTTTCAAAATTATTATGTTTATATATATCGTAACCTTTTCAGACCCCATGGAATCATCACTTGATTATGTATAATAGCCATTTCTGTCCAAGATTCCAAAATCATATAAATTTTTGGGCACTTTGTATCAGATAGTTATGTATATTTCAGATATTTTAGAAAAGAAATTAATTTAATTTGGGGACTTTACAGGTGTTATTTTTAGAACCGATAATGTCACCTCATGGTGGTTTCTAATATGGAGTTATTTGTATAAAGAGAAAGTTTGGGTAAAAGATAGAAAACATTATGAACTATGCTATTCTATTACCTGATAACAGTTGTTTGCTTCTAGCATCAGGGACCTTGAATGTGTTCCCCCGTGGCGATTTACATGTGTCTTAGTGGTCATACTGTCAGTTAAGACTAGGACATCCCTGTCTGCAACTATGTTTTAGAATTGCCTCAGGGTCAGGTGGACTGCCCTGAGTTGTAACCAATTGATGTTGTAGTCCAAATCAGCCTGGGACCACTGTCCCTGGACCATCATGGACTGGAGATGAGCTCCCAGCCATCTCCAATGGCATCAGTGGTCAGAATCAGCCAGTTAGGATCCCAAGGAAAGTGCCCCTGATAACCACCACTGAAAGGACTAGATGACTTCAGGAGGTATCCTGACTTGGGAATGGGAACAACTCCTGCCTGTCCTTTGATAAGGAAGAAGAAACCATTGGAACGCCCTGGCATGCAAGCCTGCCCAGGGCGCTATACAAATACCTGATATCATCTTGCCTAGGAGTCTTCAAAGCCATTATAGTAGAATCTGAGGAATTGCCTATGGGCAGATAGTATAGGGACATGTAGATAGGCTTCCATTAAAACTATGCAAGTGAGGAAGTACCCTTCCCTAATTATTTATTTATTTATTTTATGGGATTTCTATGCTGCCCTATCTCCCGAAGGACTCAGGGCGGCTCACAAAGATAAAAACAGAAATGCAAAAATTAAAAAACCCTTCGGTCCAGGTTGGCAGATCGAAAAAGCCAAGTCTTTAGGTCGCGACGGAAGGAACAAAGGTCAGGAGCCAGCCGTAGCTCCACGGGCAGTTGGTTCCAAAGGGCAGGTGCACCCACAGAAAAGGCCCTCCCCCTGGGAGTCACCAGCTGACATTGTCTGGCGGATGGCACCCTAAGGAGACCCTGCCTGTGGGGAGCGCACAGGGCAATGGGAAGCTGTTGCTGGCAGCAGGTGCTCCCACAAATGCCCTGGACCTAAGCCATGAAGGGCTTTATAGATGATTACCAGATTACATCCAGAATAGACTGGAGAGAATGCATCTTAAACCATCTGTATCTTAGCTGGAGGTTTAGATGCTTCAGGTCCAGAATTGCCCTCCATCCCGAGGTCTTTGATATGACAAACAGGATGGAATAAAATCCCATCCCTTGTTGGTCCTCAGGCACTGGCTGGATTGCATGGATTTCTAGCAGGTGCTGAATAGTTGTTTCCATGAGGACTTTTTTCTCCCTGTCCTTAGAACCAGGGCAACGAATGAAAAACCTCGGGGGTATGGAGGGGAATTCTAGAGAAAGGCCTGATCGGACCATCTCCAGGACCCAGGTGTCTGTGGTACTTCCTCCCAATGCCTGGCAAACAAAGCCAGATGTCCCCCAATGGGAGGGTTGACAGCAGATTTAGCTAGGACGTTGGAAGGGATGACCTCTCCCCCTTGAAAGGGCCGCTTGTTCCAGAACTGGTGGTTTCTGCCTGTCCTGTCCTGCTGTAGCACCTGTCTGGAGGATGAAAGGCCTCGGGGGTCTAGAAAACTTCCCCCAGCTCCAGTCACCCTAAGGGAGGGGCAGCAAAAATAAACCATCGAGCAAAATTTGCCCTTTCTTGACCTGGAAGGCTAAAATCTTCCCCTTGTCTTTGCAGTCCACCAGAAGCCTATTCAGGGCTTCTCCAAATAATTTCTCCCCCTTGAAGGGGGCAGTGGCCAACCTCCACTTGTGCTTCATATCTGCCTGCCATTGCTTGAGCCAGAGCAGATGGCGAGAGGCTACAGATGATCCTATTGCCTTTGAAGCAAACCTGGCCGCACTGAGGGTGGCATCAGCCAAGAACTCAACAGCTGCTAGGAGCTTATTAATCTGCTGATGAGATCTGACATCATTAGTTGGAATTCTCTCCTGCAGTTCATGTAGCCAGATGAGAGATGCCCTATTGAAAAAGGATGCTGCAGTGGAGGCCTTCACTGCCCAGGCTGCTGACTGATGAGTCCTCTGAAGTATCTGTTCTGCCCTCTTGTCTTCTGCTCTCAGTGAGTCTTCAGGCTCACCAGGAATCTCAGAATTGGACTGCAGGGCAGCTACTGTGGGCATTTCCAGGGCTCCGGAAAGATCAGCTCCTACATTAAACACCTCCTATCCAGGGAAGAAGAGCTTGGACCTGATCCAGGAGAAGACCACTGCCTTTGGATGACTGTTGTAAACATCTTTGGTGCAGGGATGACATCTGCAGCTATGGTCTTTTCCCTTGTAAGGCTTCGGCAGGTCAGGATGGGTAGTTCTCTTCCTTGGTTGCTTAGGACTGAGCCTGCGCAAAAGGCTAATTAGCCTAGTTTCGCCCTCTCCGGATGACTCCTCCCCAGTTTATGCTCAGTCCTTAGCAGCTAAGGACATGGGTTTTGCCTCTCCTGCCTTTGGAGTTTTTCAACTCAAAAGGCAACCTTTTAGTGTTGATTTCCCTTTAAGGGGAAAAAAAAGCCTCCATTTGTCCTTTTACTTTCAACTTTGAAGCTCCGCTTCTCAGCTGGGGATCGGAGCCACCAAACAACTGAGGGCTGCTCCGGGAGCTGCCTGTAAAAGTCACGGAGGCTGGTTTTCAGCCCTCTGGGGCAAAATTGACCTTCCAATGACCTGAGTGTCGTTTTTGAAGAGTGGAGGCTTCTGGCTGTTCCAGGAGCCTTGAAGCCACTTATTTTTGCCGATCGTGGTGAAGATAAGGAGTTTGTTTGACCGGCAATTTTTGTTGAGAGCGTGGTCATCGATCAAGCTTCTCTTGCTGCAGGGCGGGAAGCTTTCCCCCTGCAGTGAAGCAGGCAGCCACATAGCCGGTGACTGCTTTATTCTTCTCCTTACTCAGCCTGCTGAAAATCTTAAAGAATTCAGGGAGAACGCTGTTACTCCCTGGATGAAGATACAAGCCTCATGATAGGTGGCCATTTTGAAGACTCCTCATGGCCGGTGGCCATTTTGGACACCACAAGCAGCCATTTTGAAGATTCAGAGGCCATTTACAACTGGCTTCTTCTTCATCTTCCCACCACTCTGCACCTTTGGTCATCATCAGTTGCTGTGACAGTGGCAGACTACATCGAAGGGTAAGCGCTAAAAATTTATTGACTTCCCGGTAGGGATTGGTTTTCCTATTCCAGGGTAGACCAGGACCCTTGGGTCCCCGGCAGGGTCTGGTCTATTCATATTGCCCTAACTGACCCAGGAGGGTTTGAGTCCCAGTAGGAAGAGAAATCGTTCTACTGAAGTGCGTTTGGGCAGAAGAAAGTGGTGGTTGATGTAGGGATAGAGAGTTTTCCCCTGAAGAAAATCTCATAAATCCCTTCGTGTGTTCTCCTCCTGCCACAGATTGGCCTTGCTGATCACGATGTCTGAAGCCCCAAGGGAGACCAGAGCTTCTAAAACAGCCAAGCCTCAAAAGGTGGCTCCAGCTGCTTCCACCAAGGGGAAACAACCGGTGAAGAAGGCCTCAAGGGCAGAGGAAAGAGATGCTTCCAGGCGCCATCTAGCCATCGAGAAACACATTGCCAAAGTGCATCAAGCCTCTTCTCGGGCAACTTCAGTATGCCCTTCTTCTCCTGCTGCATTCAGTGAAGTAGATTTGGAAGAAGCAGGACCTTCTTCCAGACCTGAGTTCCAAACTTGTCCCCCTAATGTATCCGGGAAGGGCACATCTCCAATCCATTCTGAAGGCGACAGTCATGCTGAGGATCTTCAGGGTGATGCAGCACCTTGGCAGGTGCATGGACGTAGTGGTCAGAGGGTGGAACTCCCATTCACTTCTACTGCATCAACATTCTGGCCTATGGGCCCTTCTGAGACTGATGTCCTATGAATCTTCAACTCCTTATAGACAGGGCAATCAGGAAGGGCATATCAGAGGGTTTACAGAGAGCAACCTTTCACTCTTCAGCTGCCTCTGATCTTTCAGAGAGAAGATCCAGGGTGCGGGGTGATCTATTGTCAGGACGTGGTTCTGCTACCCAGGACCTATGTCTGCATTGGCTGAGGGCCTAGCTCCTGCGGAATCAGTGGCTCCTTCATTGGTGGGGACCCTGATTGACCTGAATCCAATATGTCTGCGGATGAAGGTCCTTCACAGGAAATTCCTGTTTTTTCTGGTTGTTTTAAACATGCTCTCTTTAGTCCCTTGTTGTTCAAGGCTTGAAACACCGCCAATTTAAAGAACGTGGATGATGAGGCCGCTCCCATTCTTCCTCCTGAGGAGTCAGATGTGCTGTTTGATCAACCAGAAGCCAGGAAGGAGGTGGTTCCCTTGCCCAAGCTGTTTCTAAAGGTAATTGAGAAGCAGCTCGAAGCCCCTGCCACAGGGCCTAATCCTTTGGCCGCTGATTGCAGATTCTTCAGTGTGGGACCTGAGCTTACCAAGACTCTTCAGGTCCCTACAGTGGACGCTCCAATCGCAGCTTTGGCCTCATCCTCGTCTGCCCCTTCAGATCCGGAGGAAGTCCTCAAGGCAGAGGAAAAGAAGGTGGAACAATCACTGCAGCGATCCCATCTAGCTGATGCCTGGGCTGTCAAGGCTTCCTCAGTGGCTTCCTTCTTCACGAGGACCTCGATAAAATGGCTGAAGCAACTGCAACAAAGAATTCCTCCATCGGATGTCCGGGCCCACCAGGACATTAACAAAATCATGCGGCAGCAGAGTTTACTGCTGATGCCACCCTTCACAGCGCCAGTTTTGCCTCAAAAGCTATTGCTGCCTCCGTAGCAGCCAGGGGAATGTGCTGGCTTCGCAATGGGCAGGCAGATGGCAGGCACAAGTGGAAATTAGCATCTGCCCCGGTCCAAGGGGAGAAGCTTTTCGGGGAAGTCCTTGATCCCCTTTTGATTGAGACCAAGGACAAAAGGAAAATCCTGTCTTCCCTTCTGAAGAGGGCGGAACATCGGGGCGCACCCTGTTTCAAGCATCCTCAGCCCAGAGGAGAGACTTCTTCCAGGTTCCGTCGTCAGTCGAGACCTGTTTATCAGCATCAAGATCCGCCTCCTGATCACTCAGGCAAGGGCAGGTAGCAGTTTGCTTCTAAATGGCCCTTTCGAGGAGGAGGAAGTCGCCCGTACCGTCACCAGCGCTAGTGCTCTCTCCGTTCCCATTGGTGGTCATTTAGCGTGGTTTGCTGACCAATGGGAGGGTATTACTTCAGATGCCTGGGTTCGATCTACTATTAGATCTGGTCTTTCACTTGAGTTCTACTCCACTCCTCCGAGGTTCTTTATTTCCTGCCCAGTATCTAGAGATGCTGGGAGGCGGAGTTTGATGGAGTCAGCCATCCAGCACTTGGTGGACCTAGATGCCATTCAGGAGGTTCCCCATGATCAGCAGGGTTTGGGATTCTACTCCAGAATTTTTGTAATCCCTAAGGCCTCGGGGGGAATGGATGACCATTCTCGATTTGAAAAGACTGAATAAATATGTGTTTCACAGGCATTTCAAAATGCACACTCTTTTTTCCATTCTGGAGAGCGTTCGGCAGGGGGACTTCCTCACATCTATAGACTTGACAGAAACCTATTTACATGTTCCTGTTTGCTCCTCCCACAGGAGGTTTCTTCGGTTCTGTTATGAGGGTAAATATTTCCAGTACAGGGCCTTTCCCTTTGGGTTATCTTCTGCCCCCAGGGTGTTTACCAAAATTCTTGCCGCTTTGGCAGCGCACCTGCGCACCTTTCTGGTGCGTCTTCAGTGTTATCTGGATGACATATTAATAATGTCCTCTTCTTTTCAGAATGCTCAACAGGATCTGCAGGCTCCTATATCAGTGCTGCAGAACCTGGGGTTTCCCATCAACCAGAAAAAGAGTCATTTCTCTCCCACGAGACGTATTCTTCATTTGGGGGCAATTATTGACACGGGGTGTGTCAGGTATTCCTATCCCAAGAGCGGCTGTCTGACCTTCAAGGGATGATTAGGGACGTTCAGACCAAAAGTTTGGTTCCATTGGACCTTCTTTCTCAATTGTTGGGCAAGATGATTTTCTGTACTGGAATTGTTCCCTGGGCCAGGTTTCACGCCAGAGCCCTTCAGTGGTTTCTGCTTCAATTTCAGAAAGCAGGGTCTAGTCACTCCCTGAAGAAAGTCAAGTTGCCTAGCCAAGTATTAATTTCCTTTCATTGGTGGCTGTCCAAGGCCATGTCTAGAAGTCAGTCGTTCAAGCTGGAATCCTGCCTGATTCTTACTACAGATGCTTCCCTATCTGGTTGGGGGGCCGATCTAGGTTCCCTATGGGTCCAGGGGATATGGTCTCTCCAGGAACAGGCTCACAGCATTAACTGGCTGGAGCTCAGAGCTGTTGTTTGGTCTTGAGGAAATTCCTTGGCCAGGTGGTAGAGTCCAATGTCTTGGTTATGACAGACAGTGTGGCCACTAAGGCTCACATCAACAGGCAGGGTGGTACCAGATCCCAGTCCCTTATGACAGAGGCGGAGTCTCTGGTCAGGTGGGCGGAACGTCATCTTCTCTCGATCAGGGCTGAGCACATTTCTGGGGCTGATAATACACAATCAGATTTGCTCAGCGGGATGACAATTGACCATGCAGAATGGCAATTTCATCCTTTCCTTTTTCGCGGATCTCCCGGATTTTTGGTTCCCCTGAGGTAGATCTATTTGCCTTAATGCCCAACTGCCCAGATACTATACAAGGTTTTTCTCCCAGGGTGCGGAAGGCACTAATGCATTACGCTGCAGCTGGCGCTCGGGGCTTCTCTATGTCTTTTCGCCATTACCATTAACCCAGTGGTGATTCGTAAGCTCCTGTTAGGACAGGCCGAGATCATACTGGTGGCTCCCTATTGCCCTTGCAGGCATTGGTTTGTTGATTTGATGGGCCTTTTTGTGAACCCCCCTTGGTGGATTCCTGAGGAAGATGTCTCTCTTCTCCAGGGGTCCCTGTTTCACCTGGAGCCCCAGTGGTTGCAACTGGCAGTGTGGAGATTGAGTGGGGCATGTTAAAGAGCTCCCACCTTTCCAACAAGGTTATTCATACGATCCAGGCGACTGTCTACCATTCTCATTTATGAAGCTACTTGGCAAGCTTTTTCAAATTGGTGTGCCAAGTCCAACATCTTACCTCGACAAGCCTCGGTGGCTGCAGTCTTGGAATTTCTACAGGCAGGCCTGGACAAGGGTCTTTCTCCCAACACCCTCTGAAGGCAGTTGGCAGCCATTTCGTTGGTCTTGTTGTGTGGGAAACTGGAAACTCTGGCTCAGCATCCTATGGTTCATAGGTTTCTCAGGGGGGCTTCCAACCTTTGTCCTCCTATGGTTCATAGGTACCCCACATAGGACTTGCCCAAGGTATTACAATCCCTCACCAGGTCTCCATTTGAGCCACTTCGACAGGCCAGTCTTCATCTTACTCTGAAGGTAGTTTTCCTGGTGGCAATCACCTCTGCGAGGTGGGTCTCGGAATTGGTGGCACTCTTGGTTCAACCCGACCTTTGCAATTTCTATCCTCATTGGGTGGTTTTAAGGTTGGATCCAGCCTTCATTCCAAAGGTCAACAGATCCTTTCACAGGGCTCAGGAGTTGGTGCTTCCAGATTTCTGTCCTCATCCAGTCCATAAGCTAGAAAAGACTTGGCACACTCTGGACATACGCAGAGCCTTAAAAATTTACATTAAACGTACTTCTGACTTCAGATGGACAGAGTCCTTGTTTTGTTCTTTCCAGTCTTCTTCGTTGGGGCGTAAGGTTACTCCATCTATGGTGAGCAGATGGATCAAAGCGTGTATAGCCAGGGCCTATTCCAGCAGGGCTCTGCCGGTTCCAAGAGGGATTATGGCCCATTCCACTCATAGTGCTGCTACGACTGTGACATGGGCTATACAAGCGTCGGTGGAGGAGATCTGCAGGGCAGCTACCTGGACTTCACCGTCACCTTTCATCTGTCATTGCCTGGATGCCTTTGCATCAATGGATACGGCCTTTGGGAGACAGGTCCTCCAACAAGTCATTTCAGAGCGTGCCAGTCAGGACCAGTCTTAACGCTCCCGAGGGCAACCCTGTTTTGGTATGTCCCATCCTGACCTGTCAATGCCTTACAAGGGAAAATGGGCATTTGTTACCTGAGCGCCACTTTTCCTTGTAGGCGAGACAGGTCAGCCCCACCCTTGGACTGGTTCTCTTCCTGGGACCGTGAGGGGGGTGCTACTAACTTCTTGTCTTTTTTCTTTCATTAGAGGCAACCTGGTTTGTCACACAGTTTTCACATAAACCCACCTGGAGTGGGGCAAAGCTAGGCTAATTAGCCTTTTGCGCAGTCAGTTGTAAGCAACCAAGGAAGAAAACTACCCATCCTGACCTGTCTCGCCTACAAGGAAAAGTGGCATTCAGGTAGCCAATGCCCATTCTCTGAGAAGAGTGGATCATTGGGGTCTTCAGAATCATCTGCTGGCTCAGGTGGTGCAGGAGCCTTGCCTTGCCCTGTGGCATTCTTTGCCTTGAAGAGAAGCGATTTAAATGGGGCTGGTTGAAAAAAACCCTGATATAACAAGATTCCAGGCCTTCATTATCCGAGAGGTCTCTCACTATCTCATCTCCCATGTCAGATTGGGCAGAGTGATCACATAGAGAGGGAGCGTAAGAATCAGCCTCAGAATACATGGACAAGTCATCACAAAATTGAGAAGCTTGTCTCAAGCCCTGTCTGGAAGAAGAGCAGGAGGCTGCTGAAGGAGATCGCCTAGATTGCCTTGGCTGCAGATACCCCTTGTTTTACTGCCTCCACTAGTAGAACCTGTATGTTGAACTGCCCATCTGGATCTTTTCCCCCTGCTGGATGGAGACCTGCAGCAGTGGTAGTGAAAGTGGCCTCTGGAGCCACTCTGGTTTTCTGCACACTAGTTGCTAGCTGCTCTGTTGCTGGGCATAGAGAAAAAATCTCTTCCTTCAGAGATGTCAAAAGGAATTTCTGGCTCTTGCCATCTAAGCTGCTGTTCAGCTCCCACTGTGGCCAGTTCCTGCAATTGCCTCCTGTCAGTCTGACGAGACCTGGCTCTTGTTTACAATAGTTGCTCCTCATTTTGGTGGGAATCTATGCTAGTGCTGTTAGGAACAGCTTTCAGGCTTTCCTGGGCTTCTTCTTGATGTCCCTTTGCCCACAGCCTGTTCAGGACCCTGTCCCTGTGACACTCATCCTGTTCTTCTGCCTTGGAGCTCTTTTCAGCCCCTGCAGCTTTGTTCTTAGGCTTGGGGTTTTCAGAACAGGCTGAAGTCTTTTGGGCTGTGAAGCTGGGAGAGCCTGACAGTCTGTGAACCATCTCCTCCACTCCTGTTCACGTGGCTGGCATTTTGAGTGGAATCCACCATTTTGTCGACTGAGCTGTGAAGGAGCCTGTGCTCCCTTGGAATTACTCCTTGCTCAGGGATCCACTCTAAGTTCAGAAAATCTTCTAGGTCTTTTAAATTAACAAGCTGTCCCTCACTGAAAATTCTCGTCTGCCCCTTCGCCAGAAACCGCAGAATCAAACGGCCACCAAAACGACAAGAAAACCCCCTCTTTCAAGCCTCAGATGGCCTGTGGTCTCAGTCACACCAACCATCAAACAATCCACCTTACTTAAATTTGACCGGCCCTTAGTTGATCAGCAGCTTCCGAAACGGCCGAAGCCTGGACCGGTGATCTTTTGACAGCTGGTAGACTGGTACCCGATTGTCGTCCTTAAAGCATTCAGGATTGGATTTGTCAGTTTTTTGCTGTTAAATGTTCTATTTTGCAGAGAAATGGAAAACACATTGTCCTAGCTGCTTGACTGAGTCAATTTCTGGGGCACCCTTAGCAACAGGGGAGTGTCCTCACAGATCTGACAGACTCAGTCCAATTAGTTAGCGGTGACTGACAACCCAATCTTGGATGTTATCTCTACCACAGTGGAGAAAGTTTGGGTAAAAGATAGAAAACTTTATGAACTATGCTATTCTATTACCTGATAACATTTGTTTGCATGATAAAGTGCAATTTCCTTTTCCAGCTACTTTTAAAGTCACCTACCAATAAGTGTGTAGTTCCTACCATGTATATTCAAGGATAAGCCCATCTGTAGATAGATAAGTCAAACCAAAGGTTGGGGATGTATTTTGGAACCTAAAATTCTCAATTTAACTGCAAGTATATATACATATGTTATTTAGTGTTACTTCTGGTTGTAATACTGATAGTATTTATTGAATCACAAATTTTACAGATTTGATATAGTCAGTGAATATCTGAATGATGGGGCATTGGAGGGCACAGTGAATAATATAGATATGGGAAAATCGGTTGGTCAGTACCTCTTGTATGAGGTAGCTACTATTTTTGTTGGTTTACATTACATTTTCAACCATTTGACTTTGACATGGTGCAGTGTAGACATTTTTATCAGTGTTTTATATTTATTTGCATACTTCCTTGCACAGGAATGAAGCCATTCCTTGTGGCATGTTATTATAAAATATGTAATATAAGTGATATTGGTGTATAACTGTTAATTCTATTGTGGTTTTTCATGACCAACAGGGGGATAGTACAAGAAATATACTCCGTAAGTTTTGAAAGTTTTTCAGACTTTATACACACACACACACACACCCCATGCACACACACACACACATGCCCCCACACACAAACAGAATTATTCAGAGCTCCAAATAGCTTGGAAAATAGGTATTTTATCTGAGAGTTCTTGAAATATAGAGAAGTTGTCCTATTGCACTATTTATGTCATTGAGGACAGGACAGTTGAGCTTCATTATCAGGAAAAATTATGAAATAAGTATGCATACAGTAGTCCTCAATTTACACCTAAAGTTACAAACTCCAGAAAAGGTACTTACAGGATTCGAAGTTACAATGGTTCTCCCCTCCTTGGTCACATGACTAAATTTTGGATCTTGGAAACTGACCTTCATTTTTGGCCATTTGCAGGGTCCCATAGTCACGTGACCACAATTTATGGTGTTTTTAATGCAAAACAGTGTTTGCTTTTGGTTTCCACAGACAACCCCCTATAGCAAATAATGGGTTTGCTTAACAACTTCAGTGTTTGCTTAACAACTGCAGTTTCTGTGGTGTTCACTTAATTATCACTGCAAAAAGTTATAAAATAGGGCACGGTCAGGTAACTGCTTAATGAATGTCACACCTTATGATCTTAATGGAACCCGGAGAGATGGCATGGCGGGGAGTTGGGTTGGGGTTGGGGCTCTAAGAAGGCAAAAAAGAGGGTCACTAGGGCCCCTTTAATTAAATTTTTAAATAAATTTTTAAGTAGGCTAGGAGGAGGGTGGGAAATGATGTCGGGGGTGGATTGCAGCCCGGCTTGTGGCGGGGGGGCAGGGGTTGGGGGCCAGTGGGGGCCCGGAGTGCGGGCCGGGGACCGTGATCCCTAGGGTGGTTGGGATCGGTGGGAGACGAGGCATAGGGCCAGATCATGTGTTGGGAGCGTGCCCTCACTATCTTCGAGCGGTGCCATGCTCCGACCCTATGACCTCCTCCCCTGGGGGCAGGGGAATGGGGACCCCTGGGCTCAAGCTGGTGTATTTTAATGCCAGGTCCGTGGCTAATAAGTCTTCCCTCCTCCGTGAGGTGATTGAGGAGGAGGCTGCGGACCTGGCTTGCATCACCAAGACCTGGTTGGGCCCAGAGGGAGGAGTCCCTCTGGTTGATTTATGCCCCCAGGTTTCTGGATTTTGCACCGGGCACGGGCTCAGGGGAAGGGTGGTGGAGTGGCTGTGGTTATTCGGGAGCCCTGATTCCAAGGGAGGTCGATGTTCCTGAGATAGGCGGAAGTGAGACCCTCCTCCTGAGGTGGGGGCCTGGTGGTCGGGTGGGTTTGCTGCTGACATACCTTTCCCCAGCTGTGTGGCAGCAACCCTGCCTGGGTTTCTCGGCGTTCTCGGGGTGGCGGTGGATCTCCGGGGCTTATGGTCCTGGGTGATTTCAATCTGCTTTCCTTGGGGCGTCGGGTTTGGCCCAGGAATTCATGGACTCCATGGGGACCATGGGCCTGACCCAGTTAATTCAAGGCCCGACTCACGAGGGGAAACACTCTCGACCTGGTTTTGTCTCGGAACAGTGGTGTAGTGATATAGGGCAGGTGAGTTGTACAACACTGCCCGTCCCATGGTCTGATCACTATCTCCTGTGGCTGGTCTTCCAACAGGCTGCCCCCACTGCTGGGATGAGGAGCCACTTAGATGGTTCCACCCCAGACGCCTAATGGACCCTGAAAGGTTCCAGGCGGAACTGGGGTTTTTCCCCATTTCCCTTGCCCACAACTCTGCCGAGGACCTGGCGGCTGCTTGGCAGCAGGCTGCTGAGGCTGCCCTCGACAGGGTTGTCCCCATGCGTCCCCTCACCGCGTGGATCCCGGGTAGCCCTTGGTATACTGAGGAGCTCCGGGAGATGAAGCTGTCGGGGGTTTAGAGAGCAGGTGGAGGGCCACCCGCTCCCAAGCCGATCGAGCCCAGTTGAGAGCCCATATAAGGACTTACCTGGTAGCTATGGGGGTGGCGAGAAGGTCTTATCTCTCCACCCTCATAGTGTCTGCAGATAACCGCCAAGCCGCCCTGTTTAGGGCCACCCGCTCCCTCTTACATCCGAGGGAGGTGGTGGACCCTCTCCGGGGAAGGGCTGAGGAATTTGGTCAATATCTGTCGGATAAGATCGGGCAGATTCGGGGCGGGTTGTGCTCCACCTTGCAGTGGTCTGAGGATCGTGGTGCAAGTAGTCTGGCTGATGTGATCTGGGCTGAGTTCGACCCTGTTTCCGAGGATGAAGTGGACAGGATTATGCGGTGTCTGAGTTCCACCACATGTTTGTTGGACCCGTGCCCTTCCTGGCTGGCTTATGCCGCCAGGGAGGTCACCTGCGGTTGGCTCGGGCAGTGGTCAACGCCGTTAAAGGAGGGTGTCTTTCCCTCCGCCTTGAAAGAGGCGGTGGTGAGGCCCCTCCTGAAGAAGCCTGCCCTGGACCCGACCGTGTTAGACAACTTCCGTCCAGTCTCCAACCTTCGTTTTTTGGCGAAGGTTGTTGAGAGTGTGGTGGCTCAGCAGTTTCCACTTTTCCTGGATGAAGCAGACTACCTAGATCCGTACCAATCGGGCTTCCGGCCTGGTTTCAGCACGGAGACGGCATTGGTCACACTGATGGATGATCTTTGGAGGGCCCGGGACAGGGGTTTTTCCTCTGTCCTGGTCCTATTAGACCTCTCAGTGGCTTTCGATACCATCGACCATTTGCGACGCCTCGAGGGGCTGGGAGTGGGGGCACTGTTCTTCGGTGGCTCTCCTACCTCTCCGGGCGGTCGCAATCAGTGTTGACGGGGACAGAGGTCGGCCCCGAGGGCACTCACTTGTGGGGTCCCTCAGGGGTCGGTCCTCTCCCCCCTTTTATTTAATATCTACATGAAACCGCTGGGTGAGATCATTCATGGTTTTGGGGTGAGGTATCACCAGTATGCTGATGATACCCAGTTATACATCTCCACCCCAAACCAAATCAGTGATGCCCTCTCCGTGATGACTCGCTGTCTGGATGCGGTACGGATCTGGATGGACGGAAACATGCTTCGCTCAACCCGCCAAGACTGAGTGGCTGTACATACCGGCATCTCAGTCCAGTCAAGAGTGTCCATCGTTGACCATAGGGGAGTGGTGTTGCCCCTGTGGATAGGGCACGGAACCTGGGGTCCTCCTGGGCTGGCTCCAGTTGGAGGAGCAGGTGGGGGCCGTCGCCAGGGGGCCTTTGCCCAGGTCCAGCTAGTTCGCCAGCTTCCCGTTCTGGACCGAGATGCCCTGCGTACAGTCATTCATGCCCTTGCAGACCATCCGGAGGTTACAGCTGGTGCGGAATGCTGCTGCGCGGGTTGTGATGGAAGTTACCCGATTCTCCCATATTACCCCCCTCCTGCGCGGCTTGCATTGGTTGCTGGTTGTGCTCCGGGTGAAGTTCAAGGTTTTGGCTTTAACATTCAAAGTTCTGCACGACATGGGTCCACAATATTTAAGGGAGCGCCTCCTACCGATATCGGGGACCAACCGCCCTGTACGGGCACACAGGCAGGGGCTCCTCGGGGTCCTGTCGGCAAGCCAATGTCGGCTGGTGGTCCCCCGACGGTGAGCCTACTCTGTGGCGGCCCCGACTTATGGAATCAACTGCCTCTGGACCTCCGCCTGGCCCCTGACCTCCGCACCTTCCGCTGCGATTTGAAGACCTGGCTATTTGACCAAGTTGGGCTGTGATTACCTTACCGGTGGCATGGGACAGTTTTAAAATTTTTAATTCGATTTTATTGGACCTTATAGTGGTTTAATTTCTTTTTAATTATTTATTGTATTTGTATGCTTTAACTGTGAGCCGCCCCGAATCTTCGGAGATGGGGCGGCATATAAGTCCAATAAAATAAAAATAAATAAATAAATAATTACAGGCTCAATTACAGTTGTTAAATTTATTCCTTTATGTATACCTGTATACATAGAGGTATAAAAAATTATCAGTTTTAAAAATAATCTGGCGTGGTATTCTTTAATATTTTTGGTTTTTATTCTTGTGACCAACTTTGTGAATGCCAATTATCTTCTGAAGATAGAAAACAAAATTTCTAAAGTGCTTATATAATAGAATATTAAGAATTCGAGCATGCTATATAAATATTATTGTACTGAAAATTTTACTAAAACTGAGAAGAAGCAGTAGATGGTTTATGGCTAGATTTAATAATGTTATAGTTTGAGCTGGTTCTGTATTAACATTTGTAAGAATATTTTTAGTTTCTACCAATGTCACTCATTTTTTCATTATTCTATTTATTTTTTGCCAATTTTACTAGCACTGATCTATTCTTGGTGGTACGTCTATCTATCTGTCATCTATCTATCTATCTATCTATCTATCTATCTATCTATCTATCTATCTATCCATCCATCCATCCATCCATCCATCCATCCATCCATGCAGAAAAATGCTACTATAAAAGAAAATTTCAGTTGATAGTAAGGCTGTGATGAAAGCTTGACTTCAAGCAAAAAACATAAGTGGAACAGATTTTCTTTCATTTGCAAAGCAGATGGCCCTGGCCCAATTTTTCCAATGCAATTCCTCTCTTTAATGCCGCAGTGGGTATCTATCATCTGAGGAATTCCATATGACTGTGTTACAATAGCTGCATCAAAAAGGAGAGGAAAAATAATTGTTTGTGTAAAGCATCTGAATGAGAAGAGGAAAGGACAGTATTATGTTTAATGACTGACAATCTTCCAGATAAACCAGACTGGAAATACAATTAGATGTGCTAAATCTATTTTATTGTGAGGCTACATTAAGAGAATCTTGCAAATCTAAAAGTGCAAAACGTCACTCTACCTTTTTAACTTCTTGTCAGGCTATAGCAAAAGAAACTGATGCATTAGGGCAGGTTCTTCTTAAATTTCTTTCTCTGGCCATTAAACCACTGAGGACTCCTGCCTCTTTTGTCTGATTGCTTCCTAAGCTTTTTTCTCTGTTTTCCCAAAGTCATTCCCACATTCCATTACAGATCTAACCTCAAATGAGAGGTGACGCTGGCAATCAGGCTACATTTATTCCGCTACTCATAGTGTCATGGAGGAGACTCTTGAATTGCAAAACGAATCCTTAGTTTTACATCATGTTCTACCTTATTATCCAGTCTCTCCTCCTGAGCACCTGTGTTATGACGTTTTATGAGACTTCTTAATGATTAATTTTCTTTTCCATAAATTAAATCAGTTTCTTTTGCTATAGCCTGACAGTAAATGCATCTACATTCAGGAGGAATATCCTAATTCTTTATGAACTTCTCCATTCTGTTTACAAGACCTCCTCAAACTATCAGGGTTTGTTTTTGTTTTTTTTACCATTGAAGGACCGGTTGCAAATATTGCAATATTATGTTGCAAATATTGGAATATTTTATCCCAAAAGAAAATTACTAGAAAGAAAAGAAAGGTTTTAAATTACTGTAGCTTTGTAATCATTGATGAAAGCTGGGTGAGTGATAGAAATAGGCATTGCATGGTGCAGATCCCCAAAAATAGAAGTTGTAGTGGTTATTTTTAGGGCCCTTTTCAGAATATGTAAGCAACTAATGTATTTAGTTAGAATACAGGTAGTCCTCAACTTATGACCATTCATTCAGTGACTGCTCAAAATGATAATGTTGAAAAAATGGACATCACCTGCACTCAATATTGTGTCACACAATGAAAATTTGGGTGCTTGGCAGGTCACCTGCCCTTATGACTGACCATAGGGATGCTGCACCTGCCTCCACCTGACTGTCTTTCTTCCCATATCAGCTGCCCACCCATCAGCAAATGCAAAATTTCCATAACTGTGGAGATATTTTGCCTTATTTCTCACCCTGCAGGTCTCGGAGGAGGACTTGGGTTTGCTTTCTGTTCCACTGGGTTCCAGAAGCTTTGGGTCTCCTCCCCTCTCCACCAGGTCCCATAGACCTTGGATTTTCTCCTACCCTTTCAACACCTGAGAGGTATAAATTGGTCCACTTAACTTTTCATTTTGCTGCAGTTACTAACAGGCACACACAGCCAATGTAACACACAGCCTTCCTACAGAGGCAAGCAGCTGTCACTCTCAGTGATCTGACCTGTGGTAAATCCAGCAGGGTGGGAAGCAGGCACAAGGCCTGTGGACCTAGTAGTGGCAAAGCAGGCCTAACCCTTTAGGTTCTAGTGGGGTGGGAGGAGGCTTGAGCCTCCTGCTCATGGCATCCTTTTGCCAGCCAAATGTCTCTCCAGGCCTCTGCCACCCTCCAGGACATCCTACACTCCTTGTAACAACTGAGGAAAGACCCCCCTCTCCTAGAAGAATGAAATACTGTATTTTGAGAAATCTTAAAAAGGCAGAATATTATATTTCCCTGGAAACATGTTTCTTTTCAGGCAGGAAGCAGACTGACTCTTAATAGTCCTCACCTTTCTTAATAGCCCTTAGCAGATGTCAGCACTTAAGAGATAAAGAGATAGCTAGCTCTATTCATAAGCAAATTCCCTGCAGCAAGGTCTGAACAAAGGTAGGATTAGCCCTTAGCCATAATAGGAATTGCCCAACACCCTGTCAGAACACAAGCTCCTTCATTGCATCATCTCAGTAGCACCACACCCTCCAAACTTCAACCAAACCTGGGACAACCTACAGAGCCAGCTATGACCCTTACAACAGCCAATAGAATATATGTTCTTGAACAGGAAGCTCAAGTTCAAAGCCCAAGAGAAGGTATAAATCAGTGGTGGGATTCAAATAATTTAACAACTGGTTCTCTGCCCTAATGATTTCTTCCAACACTAAATTGCTCAGAAAGTTAACTAAATTGCTCAGAAAGTTAACAACCGGTTCTCCTGAAGTGGTATAAATACCCCTCACTCTCAACTCCATATGGTCAGCTGCCCAGAAGTACCCATGTGTTTCTGCTTTATCATTAAACCATCTTTCCAATCAGCTGCCATGTTTCCAGTGTCTTTCTCCTGGCTTGGCACTGAATCAGATGGATATTTCTCCCAATACAACCCAGCTAGTTGCTTAATGACTGCACCTGAAAATGCTAGGATTGCTATTGTTGAGAGATGTGATCATGTGGGTGCCTTGCTTAATGGCCACAATGACTTTTGTCCAAAGTTCTTGTCTCAATTATCATTATAAGTCATAAATCAAAATGTGCAGCATTTTAACATGAGAACCTGTATGTATGCACAAGCTTCTCTTAGCAACTTGTTACAATAGATTACATCCTGAGGTTTTTTTTTAATATCAGTTGTCTGGCACCTTCCTTGAAATCGTTTTGAATATATCCCCAACCTGTATGAGAGACAGAAATGTTTGTGAAGCTTGTGCAGAGAACCACACAAATTCCAAAGAAAAGGATATGGATTTCTCACAGCACAAATTGCTATGTAATATGAATTCTGAAGAAGTAAAATGCAATTTGTAGTGGACTTTTTCATCATAACTTTCAGGAAACCTATTTATTTCTATCTTTCTCTTCCCAAAAGAAACTGGCCAAGTTTTAGATTGGCCAATCAAATGCTGGAATCATTGAACTGGTTGAAAGACCCAAGGATCACAGTCAAGTTGGGAAATTGCAGCCTGATTCTTATGTACAGCAAAAAGACATGCTCCTGGGATCCAAGTTACAAATCAAGAGCTCTTAAATTAGCAGTCTTTATACATGTGTAAAAGCAAAGGTGCTAGAGGCACATGATCATTAGCAAGCAATAATCAAAAAGCAGTAAATTACTCAGAGTCCAGGTTGGGTGAGGCCTACCCAGAAGTGAGGATTCCTTGCTAAAGTATTGCAGTGGCTTCCTTTCTGTTTCTGACTAATAAGGCTGTGGCTAAGCATGTAAAAACTTTTAACTAATTTATCCACAACAGGAAAAGTGTCAATCCTGAATTCAATGCTGTTCTGGATCATTCTTGGGTAATAACAACAACTTAAATGATTGCTGCGGGAATTTGCAAGGCAGGATAAAGGCCCTTAAGGTAAATAATTTAAGAAACAAGAGTAGACAATGGGATTTCTAATAAAATGGAGTTTTTCTGGATAAAACTAGTTATCCTTGCTTATCATTACCACCCAATATTGTAGTTATCTATTAAATTTGCACTCTATTTTTCTCCAGAATCTCAGAGTAGTGTATATGTGCATCTGTGTATACATACATACATAGTATATGTGTATATGTATACAGTGCCTTACATGGATGGATGGATGGATAAAATATGTATTATATATAGATGTAGATTATATAGAGACACAGTTGGGAAGGCCCTGCTCAATCTCTATCTCTATATCTGAGATAGAGATAGAGCAGGGCCTTCCCAACTTTTCTGCAAAAATAACCCTGTGACTTTTTTTTTTAATTCACATTTATATACCGCCCTTCTCTGGAGACTCAGGGTGGCTTACAATCTATGGAGCACAACCCAGTGTGCTCAGCAATAGCCTTCATTCCATTGTATATGCCTGCTTATTACTAGGGCTTTCCCCCCCCCCAGCGGCATTTTTACAAAGTCAGCTTATTGCCCCCAACAATCTTGGGTCCTCAATTTACCTACCCCGGGAGGATGAAAGGCTGAGTCAACCTTGAGCCTGGTGGGATTCAAGCCTGCACTAATTGCAGGCAGCTGGAGCTAAGTGCTAGGTGGTTAACAGCCTGCACCACCAAGGCTCTTAATCCAAGCTTCTTAAATAGAATAGCAAACAAATGAAAAGAAATAGAAAAATGCATGCATGAAAAGAGTATGGTGACAGGATATTGTAGTTACTCAAAACCTAGCAATGCATGGTCTGTATTCCAAAAAATAGGAAAGTAGAGTAAAGAGGTATTTGGGGGTGTAGAAAGCTCAGAGGCTAAGAAACCCCCTCCATCAGAGACATAGGTTTATGTATGTATATGTACACACACACACACACACACACACACTCATTGCCATGAAGGAAAGGGTTGACAAAACCAGTAGATCTTTTAGAGATACCTCTGGATTAATGGGCTATGATTTATTTTTGAAGAAAAATGATTTTTTATTTTTATTTGCTTAAATTCTATGTTGTATATCCACAGTATCATGAATATATATAACATATAGCAACAAATACATAGCCTGATTTTAAAAAAGGACATCAAAACTGTTTTTTAAAGAAGGAGATGGATGGAAAGGGGAAAAAATTGTGACAGCTTGGACATTGCCCTCATGTGCAAAGCAACAACAATGATAAAAAGACCCAAATTGTAATGCTCAGTGTTACTTGTCCCTCTGTCAAAGCAACAACAACAACAAAAAAGAATTCTAATGTTGATAGATCATATTTTTAGCAGGCTTTTGCTGCAAGCCATGTTCAGATTGGTACTGCCAGTGTTGCATGACAATGCCCTTGGTCATTCTGTGTGCACAAATAAGCCATAGTTCTTGATGCTTGATAGAATCCTTATATTAAGGATGTAGCTAAGCAGGTCATATATGTTCTTAACCAGCATGTATCATTCTAAAGTCGTGTAAACAACCCTACTGATTTCTGCCCCAAAATAAAAATAGTAGTACTGTAAATTATGAGTAAATAGAGGCAGTCCTTATGTTGACTTATAAACATTTTTTCATTGTGTTCAAAATTACAGCGGTGCTAAACAAAGGGATTTACAACCCGGCCTCAAAAGTTATGGCTTTTGAAGCACCCCCCATGATCACATGATAAAAATTTGGGCACTTGGCCATGTCCCTAGCCTTATGACTGCAGGGGGGATGCAACTTTCTCCACTCACTTATTTCTCCCTTCATCTGGGCCACCCTGCACAGTGGCACTCAGCCACAGCACAAGGCCTTAGCCTTAAGTAGAGACTCCAGCAGTCTCAGCCACCTGCCCAAGGCTCATTGTGAGAGCTAGGGAAAAGTTTCAGGGAATTTTTACAATGTGACTGTGAGGGTGTGTGGCATTGGTTATAACTTCGGGCATGAGTCATAACTCCATTCAGTATCATTGTAATTTTAAGTACTCACAGAACAAAAGTTTGTAAGTCAAGGACTATTTCATGTTATTAATTCATATAATTTACAATTAATCCAACTATTATAACTTTTGGGCAGAAATCTTGTCTTTCTTAGGTATTAATATATTAGCTTCTTTCCAAGGCTCTGGCATCTTATCTCCCTGTTAGTTCACTATATTTTGGAGGAGTTGTAAAAGTTCATTCTCAAAGTACTTGTAATAAGAACCTGATAATCCATCTGATCCCAATAACTTTTTCCACTTTATGTTCCCATGACTTTTCGGATACAGATAGGGCATTTTTTTTACACAATGACCAGTGGATTAAGTTAGCAACTTGATCATGTCTAGCTTTGTAGTCAGTTTGTGCGATTTTGCTGCACTCACGTATTAAGTGTGAAATAGTTTCAACTTTGTCATTCCAAAGTCAGCAGTTTGGATTGTCAGTGGATTTTTGTATCTTCGCTTTCATATATTATTGTTGTTGTTATTCTGAAGAGCATCTTCTAGCCCCCATTCTTGCTTTGCAGGTCATCATCATTAAAAAGTGAAAATATTAGGTTGAAAAGAAAGCAAACACACATTCCCTCAAATTACTGTAGTTTTTTTCTTTTGTAAGTCCAGCCCATTATCAATCATGTTAAAGCAATGAAACAAACAAAAGCATTCTCATGTAAGAACTAAATTAAGTTAATGCAATTGAGATTTTTACAATACAGTTTCATAAAAAATTAAACTTTTAAAAGTAAGTCTTGGCCTTCTTTTGTTAATATAACTTTAATAACTTTATTTTATCATCCTTATCCAGCTTTTTGGAAAATATTCAAAATACTTTAAGTCTCTAAATCTTGTTTTCATTTATATAGTCCCAGAAAGAATGAAATAACCACCAAGAGGTACTTATCTGCTGCAAAAGAAAATCTCTCTTAAGCTGAAGAGTAATTGTATTTTGCATGTGATTAAGAAATCAGGATTGCCAGGTCTTTGTGTCAGATTGTATCATAGCCATGAACAGAGTCCTTTGCCTCCTAGTTGCTAAGCTACAGGCCTCCCCCCCCACTTTTCCATTTATTTTAAACAATTCTTGACTCTTTAAACATTTATATATTGTTTTTATGTTTTTAATAATTTATTGCACTCCTCTCAGAGTCCCTCTGTGAGGGAGATTGGACGTTCTTAAATATGATAAATAAAAATAAAATAAATAATGTCTTTGGCTTCAATGTCATCAACTTGCAGGAAGGGAAATCTATAAGATGCTAAAGTATACATTCTCGAGGTAGACTTTTTGGTCTGATTTACTGTACTTCCTGCAACTTTAGAATTATGTGTTAATTGATTTATGTGCCGAACTGATAAAACTACTAGAAATGCACTAGTTGCTGACTGGTACACCAGAAGGAAAACCAGACTTAATTTTAATTTCAGTAAAACACAGCTATAAAAAAATCATTTTTAAGAAACCTAGCTTATTCACAAAAGTGTCGTCCCCCAATTGGGTCTCATCCTGGTGCTGAGGCCAATGAAGAACACCAGACACGAGGTTCAGATTTTGTTTCCTTTTATTGAAGCACTCCCAAGAAAAGAGGTCCTGACCAGAAAATGCCTAGGAACCCCAAACAATAGGATTACGAAAGCTTTAAAAATTTTCACTAAAGCGGATGGCAAGATGGGATATATTTAAAAAATCATCTAATAAACTTTTTAGTAATGATCTAACAATCGTTCTATTGGTTTCTAGCTGTCTATATGCCTAAGCTTGGCTAATGAAGGCCCCAGAAGTTACATTCTATTTGCTCCAGGCCCTCCCTATTCTTAACTTCTAGCTGTGGTATGCAAGATGTCTAACTCTGTTACCAGTTCTCTAACCACCCAGAATTGATACAAGTTTTACACCTGCATATTCTCTGTGAATAAGTATTCTTTGTCATTGCCAGACAGACTTCACAATTAAAGGCTTCCCGGTTTTCTTTCAAGTGTATGCCATAGCTTTGCTTTTTTTATCAAATAGCCCATCAAAAGAAGATGTCAACAACTCTTCCTAAACTGAGATATGTTTTAACAGAAAACTTTTAAAGTTAGGTATTTTGAATACTTTCCAGATGGATATTGTGGAATTATGCGTAGATACTAAAACTGATTTCCAGTTTTAATGAAACATTTAAAACTATATTGAAATGCAGTTATTGAAAAGGCAGATGAAGTAACATTTCCTTCAGTGACAGGTAACCATTTTTTTAAAAAAAGTGAGTTTACAAGTATATTATAGTTCATTTCAAAGATTTCAGGTTAAAAAATCTTAAGACACAATGAAGACATATTTTGTGGGAGACAATAAAATTTCAGCTGTTTTCATGTCAGTGGCTGCACTGACATTTTTTGACAGTGCTTCTGAGTAGAAATGCAGAGTATTTCACAATGTGCCATAAGTTTATAGAAGTTTTAATTTTGTTAACATTTTGAGTCAAAACAGTTGAAGTTGTGACTTTCCTAGCCTTTTCCCTCCCATATAAGTACAGGGTAGATGCTATTTTGGAATTTGTAAGGCTATGCCTATGCCTATTTTAAGAAGGTGATATTTCAGCAGAAGTTATTAAGGGAAAACAAAATGATAGAATAAACCATTACTCTGGATCTAAACTTTTTATATGTTTCACTTGTCTAGAGTTAGTGTTAAGATTTCCCTTACTAGTGCAGGTCCAAAGCTTATATGGAGAAACAGTATTTAATGCTGAAAAAAACATCATGCTATGCTTTTCTGGATGTTATCTTTGTCAATTTTGACAAATATTTTTTCTTACTGACATAGAATTGTATCTTCAGTTCAAAAGGTGAATGTGTTACAGAAGGTAGAGGGCAAGAATGGTGTACATTTATAATCTCCCTTAAGTAACATCTGTCAACACAGGTTGAAAGCAAGTCATCACAATAGCTGAGGCTGGACAAGAACAACTCACAAAAATATTTCTTGGAACACTGAGGATCCTGATTAATTGCAACAAGTATATACTCTAGGGAAGCAGTTTATTTTATTAAGCCACAATAATCCAGTCTCATTTCTTGGTGTTACTCTAGTCTAGGGACAAAATGTGCCCTTAAAAAGAAGTCTCACACTCGCTCCTGAGAATATATTTGCACTAATTTTATAGGTAGCCTCCTTTTCCTAGAATTCATTTTGCTGCAGAAAATAATTGGTCTACTGAACCATTTGCTTAGAGAAAAGCAGTTTAAGAAAGTAATAATTGATCATAGGAAAGTTGGAGAAAAGTAATCCTTTCCCTGCCCTAGTCTAAATCATCTGTTTCTTTTCTCTGATATATTTGATTCTCCTAATTATAAGTACATTTTGCTTTCCCTTGGTCTGTATCTGGGGTCATAACTGACTGAGGGTTGCAGTCATATCCAGCATAAAATAGAGGAAACAATAAAGGGCCCACAGTCCTCCTTTTAGTTCTCATCAGCATTGCAGGTAGAGTCAGGTTCCACTCTAGGTGCCAGTTATAGATTCCTTCTGGTAGAGGGACCACATCACTTGATTCTGAGCTATTCTGTACTACTAAGTTCTTATATTCCCTTTTTAAAAAAATCTGAATTTATTCCAGTGATCTCTTGTAAATGATTAACTTTTTTTGTAATTGATTGATTATGTGTTATCAGGTTGGTCTCAACTCTTAGAAACCGAACAGATTATCTCCATGAAAATCTATCCATAACCTGATACTTCAGATCTTCCAACAGGACCCTTATAGCCATTGTAGCTGAGTTGTCCTTCTACTTGCTGCTGGCCATCCTTCCCTTTCTTTCTGCCTTTCACAACATTAGACCCTCCTCCAGAGTGCTAGGTCTTTGTATAAATGTTTAAGTATTTGACCTAGTAATTAATACGTGTGGTAATACTTTTTTAATGGAATACTTTAATAATCATGTAAGTGTTATTAAACATGTGAACATCGGAATTTTCAACATGCCATATCTTAGTTTTGTTCCCATCACTTTCATTTTCCTATCTTATCTAGATCCCTTTATTGTTGTTACGTCTTTAAAATCTTAAGAGATATTATTTACTTTCTGGTAAGTATATGAACTTCTACTTTTATAGGACTAGCAAACGTTTTGCATCTGCTTTGGAGGGGAGTAGATAGATTAAGAGGAACAATATGACAGAAAAATGTCCATCAAGAGGAATTATATAAAATAAAAATGAGATATAAATCGAACAATAAAATAAAAACAGATATAATAAATTACACTATATTAAGGATTCTTCATAAATATAGGAGATTATTATGCCAGATTCCAAATATGCAAGTTTTCCAGGAATTACATTTGTTTGGAAGTAGAAGTGTAGAGGAACATTAATAGGGGTTCAATGCTAGTATATACTAAATACCTAACTGTATACACTAGATTTAACCATTCTATTCTCTGCAGCATGTGCAAGTATATCTATGACAGGTGCTCAGAGAAACTTCAGTTATAAAAATTGCTCACAGACCACTTCCACGGCCTGATTCCTAATGGGCTGCAGCCCAGACTGGGACCTGGGGACCTCTGGCATAGGCTACATAGTATACATAGGTATATCAGGGTTGGAAAAGTTGCTACGGCCCATTGGTAGTCCATAAATATATTTAAACAGTGGGACAATTGTTTTTTCTCTGATGCAGCAGACGTGAGTCTACTAGTAATGTGGAGTGTGATGCCTAGCACCATCATAATTAATGGTGCTGTAGATGAAGAAAAATGTAAAATTAAGTTCTGAAAATAATATATTTCAGAATAATTTAATATATTCCTAAAATAATATATTTATAGATTTGTAAGTGGCATCAGAATGTATATGTTAGTACTTTGCAGGGAAGAAGCATACTGATTTTAAGCATGAATGAATTGTTTATTTGATTCAAAGGCTATTTCTGTCTGAAAGGCACCTTCAAGAAAAATCATATTTATGCCATAGTGTCTATATGAAAAAGTTTTCCAGGAATTATATTTTTTGGATGTAGAAGTGTAGAGGAAGATTAATAGGGTTTCAATGCTAAATACTAAATACCTACCTGTATAGAATTAACCCTTCGGTTCTCTGCAATATGTGCAAGTATTCTATGACAGGTGCTCAGAGATACTTCAGTTACAAAAATTGCTCAGCTTGATTCCCAATGCATAGTGTTTATTTAAAGTTGGCTCATAAATTCAACTAAATAGATTATCTTTACATTTTTCTGTAGGTACTGTTTGTAGTAAAAACATGATTATGTGATTAATGTTTTTATGATATAGAAAATGTAGTCAATGGTTTTTAAACTGGTGTGCGATTATGTGAGTGCATGAAGCAATGCATATGTGCACAAAACCATCGCCTCTCTCCCATCACCAGTACCATCAGTCAGCAGAAACTGGAAAGACCACTGGCCTATGCAATGATAGAAATATCTGCCAATAAATGATTAATGATACATCAAAGCAATTAATACTTAATTAAAAAATCTCATATGTCTTTAAATTTTTTGTAACCTTCAAGATCTATGCTTACACAGTCAAACTAGGAGCATAGTTATTTTGTACTGCATATATTTTTCATAAGAAAACAGAATATAAATTTATCATAAATTCCAGTTAATTTAATTTAATCCAGAAAAAATATTATAGGAATTATACAAAATGTTGTTTGCAATTAAAAGGAATTTACTTATTCACATTTTCAACTGAGTCATGAAATCATTACAATAATCACACGTTCTTGATTGCGACCATATTTATGGGAAAGTGCAATTACAAGCTCATTGAAATGAACTGAAAATTATATATAAGATACATAAATTTATTAAGTTTGCCAGGGCATTGTTTTGATGTATGTTTACTTTGTTCTTGAGATATTGAGAAATGAAGAAGTTAAATTCACATTGCCAACAGTATAAGTTGTAAATGAAGTAGAATTATTATTATCTATCTATATATATATAGCGAAATACAACTCATGCATCATCACAAAATCTCCAGAACCGTAAAGCCTACAAACTTGAAATTTGGCACATATGTTTCTCTTGGCTTCTAGGTGCTCACTAAGAAAGGATTTTTCAAAATGACCACCAGAGCATTACTATTTCGTATATTATTATCAACATGCTCTGATGCTAAGGGTTCAACTCCTCCTCCCCACCTGAAAGGAAATCTGTTCCAAATGCAAAACACAAGCAGAAGAGAGGAGTTTCAGTTTTAGTTTTACAGCAGCAACCAGTTGACCTTGCTCACCCAGACTCCTTGCTGTCTCCTTGCTTACACAGCAGATACTGTTTCAGTTTCCAGACAGCCCTCAACTCTCTCCCACACTGACAGGACACTAGCCAGATGAATATTGATGGATGCTAGCTGGCAGAGGCAGAATTTTTCCCCTCATTTTCCTCCCCCAAAACTAAGCCCGATCACAGTTTCATAGTGAAGCACGGGTATAGAGCTAGTTTATTATATTTTTCAGCCAACCAAAGCATTTTTAGTTGCAGATTTGCCTTTATAGTTTTATTGTTTCAGTTAAAATGTTATAAATCCATCACATCTCTATGTCATAGATACTAAATATTGGTGGTATATCAGGGTTGGAAAAGTTGCTACGGCCCATTGGTAGTCTATACATGTATTTAAACAATGGGACAATTGTTTTTTCTCTGATGCAGCAGACATGAGTCTACTAGTAATGTGGAGTGTGATGCCTAGTACCATCATAATTAATGGTGCTGTAGATAAAGAAAAATGTAAAATTAAGTTCTGAAAATAATACGTTTCAGAATAATTTAATATATTCCCAAAATAATAGATTTATAGATTTGTAAGTGGCATCAAAATGTATATTTTAGTACTTTGCAGGGAAGAAGCATACTGATTTTAAGCATGAATGAATTGTTTATTTGATTCAAAGGCTATTTCTGTCTGAAAGGCACCTTCAGGAAAAATCATATTTATGCCATAGTGCTTATATGAAAAATCCAGTTGAGGCTAACTAAAAAGCTCAGATGACAAAGGCTGTGATTCATTTACTTATTTAAATTGTCAGGCTTTTTTTCTGGTATATGCTTTGATCTGTATTAGAAAGAATCAGAAATTAAAGACACAATGTGAATCTAAAGACATTAGAATGAAGGTGATCTCATTTAATGGAGTTGGTGAATACATGCATGTATATGAAGGAGTGGTTTAATTATGATTAGGGCTAATATATATGTCAGAAAGTATGGATTGTGTCATATGGATTGTTTCGGGAGCATATAAAAGTTGGAAAACTATAGATTGATAATAATTGCATTCCATTTCTGCTTTGAGGAAAATGACTGCCATACCTCTTCTGAGGTCCCGTAATTGCATTTTGGGTGGATGGCAACCTCTTTGCTAAGCATCCTTCAGTCATGTGATCATCATTTGCAGAGGTTGGATTAAAATCCATAGTCAATCAATAAGATATGGAACTATCATTGAATTATGTGTAAAATTAGATAATTATTAATTAGTCATTGATAAAATACATAACAATACACAAAGTTTTGTATATTAATATGTGCAACTGTAGAAGTAATGACTTATTTTGGAATAAAAAGTATATGCCTCTGTACTCTGTTTGCTTAACATGTTAACAGTATGTCAACTGTTATCTAGCTTGGTGTGATATGTTTTTACTTATCTTTCTCTGAAGAATTAGCAGTTGCCTATGGCCAGCGGTAGGATGCCAGATCTGACAGTAAAGTCATCTTGAGAGGATTAAATAATAATTCTGATATGAATACTCCCTGATTTTAAAAATAACGTTAGTGATGTCATATAGCTATGTCTTACCAGTTTCTGGCCCCTGCCTACATCGTTTATAAAATGATATTGTTATTAAAATGGAAGTAAAATTCAGCATAAGCTTTGAAAGCATTTCCTATAGGTAACTTAGGTTTTCATGCATAACATATATAGTGAGTTCATCACTGAAATCTTGTTCATTTTGGCATATTTATTTTCAGACAGATTGCTTCTTTCGGCTTGGATTGATACGTTGCTTCTGATATTGGTATTTCTGCATTATACAGGTTAAATTGAGGTTAGGAATGGGAATGAAAACTAAAAAAGTAGTGCTGGAGAGAAAAAATGCTAATCCCTTTTTTTCTACTACTTACACCACCCTTTTGTTTTTTGTTTTTAACTTGTTTCGCACTTTTTTAATTGTATGCTAAGTTGGGTAGCCATATAAATATGATAAATAAATAGAGCATTACATATCTTTCAATTGCCACTTGAATATATATAAATATAATATATATATATATATATATTTATATATATAAAATATGCTTCAATATGAAATCTCTGGGTGGGAATTAATTAGTTTTTGTTCCTACTTACTTTAGTGTATGAGATAATTAATACCCATCCCACAAAAGAAGTGATAAGACAATGTTTATTAGAAATCAGAAAGGTCTGTACTTGTCAGTAGGAATCATTATTCCAAGACAGGAAAACATCAAAATAATGCATGCTATAGCAATTAGCAAGCTTTAATGCCACATTTCTAAATGTTGTGACTTAATTCCAATCTAATCTACACATCAGTCATTGTGCAGTCTTACCCACTTTAAAGCACAGTTGGGAGAAGGAATTGGAAAAAAAATATTAATATTCTGTTTTGTGTTCCATGTATTTCATGGATAAGCCTATGGTCTATTTGTGTTTGATGAAAGTTTACCATAAGAACACTCCCTGTAAAGTATCATCATCATCATCATCATCATCATCATCATAGCCATTGTCTATACACTGCAGGATGAAGGCCTCTTCCGCAAGTTTCCAATCAATACAGTCCTGAACCCAAATGGGCCCACAATACATGCTAATGTTCCCAATCCATCTTGCTTTAGGTCTCTTTCGTGGATGCTTTTTATCAAGTGGGATCCATTCTATGACTGCCTTGGTCCATCTGCCATCAGTTCTTCTTGCTATGTGACCAGCCCATTTCATTTCAATTCTTTTAACTCTTGATGATATCATATACTTTTATTTGTTCTCTAATCCATGTGCAGGTCTTTCCATCTTGTCTTGTAGTGCCAAGCATATATCTTTCCATGGCTTTGTGCCAGTCTACATTTTGTATTAATTGTGAGGTTAGTGTCTATGTTTCACCAGCATATGTTAGAACAGGTAGCACACACTGATTGAAAACTTTTCTCTACAGGCATAGGGGGAGGTTCTTCTTGAAAATTATGCTTAGCTTACTGAATACCTGTCAATCACATTTAACGCACCATTCAGTTTCCTTTATTCCACTGACTACTACATCTAGTTCTCCTCTCTCTCTCTCTCTCTCTCTCTCTCTCTCTCTATATATATATATATATATATATATATATATCTTTCTTAGGTGAATCTATTGAACATAACCTGCTTCTTTTTCAGGTTTATTTTTAAGCCAAATGAGCAAATAGTCAAAAATAATTGGCTCTATTACATCTATATACCACCAGAAAAAATACTTTGCACGCTCAAAAATCTCTGATGAAACTATTGATTTAATTTTAAAATGATGGACAGTGAAGAATACTGGAGGTTTCACTAATAAACTGGAGTTTGTTGAATTTTGCAAGACCATAAGAAAATGTATCCAAGAAGAAACACATCCGTTTAATGTGAAGCTTGTGAAACTGAAGAAAACAAAGGGAATAACAGAGCAAAATGCAAGCTTATAAATACAAGAAAGAAGGTCTGCATTAAAACATGAAGATGACTGTGTGTGTAGAACAAGATGGGCAATGTTAGAAATAATTAGAAAATTCTATACAGAACTATACAAAGATCAAGATCACTCAAACTAACAATAGCCACAAAAAAGGAAATGCCAGATACTCTAATGGAAGAAGTATCAAGTGCTATAAAATCAATGAAAATGACAGAGCTTCAGGAAACAACTGTGTTACAGTTGAAATGCTGAAAGCTGAAGATCACAGTTTACACAAGATACAAGCAAGACTATGCTTGAGATGCCTCAGAGAAGAAAAAAATACATGCATGGAAAAATGCTGAAGTGATTCTTACATACAAGAAAGGGGTCCAAGTTTATTTAAAGAACTATTGCCCAATAAGCCTTTCAGTCATCTACAAAGTTTCCACCAAGATAGTAGCAAAAAGAATATTGGGAACATTAAATGATGCACAGCCAAATGAGTAGGCAGGATTCAGAAATGGCTACAGCACAATGGATCACATCTAGGTTGTTCAGCAAGTCATTGAAAGGCACAAGTACAACATGCCTCTGTGTATGGCTTTCATTGACTACGAAAAGGTGTTTGACTCAATATTCCAGCAAGCAATAATTAAGACATTGTTCAACCAAGGTGTAGACACTGCTTACATAAACTTATTATAATCAATATATGAAGAAACATAGCAACAATTTACTTTAGTGGTCTTACAGTGGAAATGAACATAGAATGAGATGGATGACAAGGTGATACAATATCACTTATCCTTTTCTTAGCCTGCCTTGAAGAATATTTTGCAAACCAGACTGGTCAGAAGATGGAATAAAAATCATGGCACCTATTTAAATCAGTTAAGATTTGCAAATGATGTTGTTCTCTTCTCATAAGACCCAGAAGAGCTACAGAGACACATATAAGAGTTGCATAAAGGAGGAGAACCATATGGTTAAAAGTTGGTATACAAAGAAAATTTAAATCATCAATCATAATAATATATAATAATAATAATAAATAATATAATAATATATATATAATATTATTGTTATATATAATAATAATGATAAATGCTCGGTCTTACATATTGGCAAAAAAAAAACAGAAAATAAAATACAAACTGAATAGTAAAGACCTTGTTGATGATCCAAACTCCATCAAGGACCTTGGAATACTCATCTCTAATGATCTAGGTGCTAGAGCCCACTGTAGCTACATAGCCAAAAAGGCATTAAGAGTTGTTAACCTAATCCTACATAGCTTTTTCTCTGGTAATATCACACTACTCTAGAGCATACAAAACATTTGCCAGACCAATACTCGAATACAGCTCATCAGTCTGGCATCCATATCACGTATATGATATCAACACAGTTGAGAAGTCCAGAAATACTTCACAAGAAGAATTCTACACTCCTCTACTCGTTGCAGAATATCTTACGCCACTAGACCTGAAATTCTAGACCTAGAAAACCTAGAACTACACTGTCTTTGGTCCAATCTAAGTATAGTGTATAAAATCATACATTACAATGTCCTACTGGTCAATGAATACTTCAGCTTCAACCATAACAATACAAGAGCACACAATAGATACAAACTCAAGGTTAACCCCACCAAACTTGATTGCAGGAAAAACGACTTCAGCAACAGAGTGGTCAATGTCTGGAATACTCTACCTGACTCTGTGGTTTCTTTCCCAAACCCCAAAAACTTTAACCTTAGACTGTCCACTATTGACCTCACTCCTTTCCTAAGAGGTTTGTAGGGGGTGTGCATAAGTGCACCAACATGCCTACTGTCCCTGTCCTATTGTTTCTTTTATTGTTTCTTTTATTTTATTTTTCTTATATGTATTCATTTCATGTATTCATAACTATGTTTACCCTTATACTTATTATCTTGTAAGCGATTGACAAATAAATAAATAAAGGGCCTTGGTGGTGCAGGCTGCTAGTAGCCTAGCACTTAATTCCAGCTGCCTGTAATTATTGCAGGCTTGAATCCCACCAGGCTCAAGGTTGACTCAGCCTTCCATCCTCTTGGGGTAGGTAAACTGAGGACCCAAGATTGTTGGGGTCAATAAGCTGACTTTGTAAAAATGCCGCTTAGTAATATACAATAGAAGGAAGGCTATTGCTGAGCGCATTGGGTTGTATCCCAAAAATTGTAAGCTGCCCTGAGTCTCTGGAGAAGGGCGGGATATAAATATGAATATAAATAAATAAATAAATAAATAAATAAATAAATAAATAAATCTTGAAGGCATTTGCACAATATATAATAGGAGATCTGCCCAAAGTATATTTCAGCATTTCACTGTTAGAGCTCCTGGCTTGAGCTTATTAACAATCTCCATTCCCTCAGGGCTTCTGGCTGAGGTGATATTTAAGAAGATTCCCTGTTGGGCTTTATGTCTAAATTAAGGCTGTGCCCATTAATAGTTTGTTATCAGAGAGCTCCTCTGGGGTTATGAAAGGCCTTTCTAGCCTTCCTTATCCTGTAAAGGTAACATGTGGGCTGGTTAACAAGATGGCTGATGAGTTGTCTTTTTGAAAATGATATTCTGATATTTTGGTGCTAAATCCAGGTTTAAATCCTTTCTGTTTGGAACCTTCAGGAAAAATGAGAATGTTTCATGTAATAAAAATGTACTGATTGGTTTTCCAAACCCTATAATCTTGCATTTTGCAAGCAAAAATTTTCAATGATTCTACTTCCATCTGCTGGTTGAAAAAGTGAAAAGAAATCATGCAACCCCATTTATTTACATTTTTATACTGTCACTCAGAAGAGTCTGAGAAAAACATCATATTACCAATTCCTATACATAAAACCAAGTTTAAAGATAAATTTAAAAGGTCAAACAATGATCACTAGTTATCAAATAGCCATTGAAATGCAAAGATGAAAAAACCAGATGTGCCTTGGAGCAGACATATGATGGAGGCAGATGGCCAAATAGTGGACTTCTGTTTCGTTATTCCTTTCTCACAAAGGCAGTACCTGAGTTAACGCTCTTTGAAGATCTGTACAGAACAAGCACAATTGTATTGGGTAAAATATAACAAACCCCTGTCATTGTAACATTGACTTAACCAGCTACAGAACTATAAGAAGTTCAGTTCACTTAATCGCACTTCTTTTGGATTCTAAAAATGGTTAGATTGGTACATAAGATTGATTCTGATGACTGAGTACATAAATTATACTGTTTGGCTAGATGGCTAATTAAAACTAGGTATAAGAGTTATTTTTTGCAATTCTGAAATGATTTACATTGGCTACATTGTAATTACAATTCAGTGTGTTGGTTTTAAGTTTTAAAGCACTAATTAGTTTGGAACTTAAGAGTGTTTCTTCTCTCATAAAGCTGAGAATTGCATATCCTTAGGGGCCCTTTTCTGGGTCTCTCATGAAGGTGAGGCAGGTGGTTCTTCAGATTTGCTTGTCTAATTTTACAACACTCTCACATGGGAGATCTATTAGCATCAGATCTGTTTTCTTTAAGGAATCATTTGAAAGCCTTTTACTTTTCAAAGTCTTTCTAGGCTTTAATTTTATGATTTATTGTAAGCCACTCTGAAATTCCTAGGGGCTGAAGCTCATGCAAATGCTCTATACAAGATTTGAAATGAACCTGTAATTTCTGTAAATGTAATTCTATATATAGATTATCTTGAACATTTTTTTCTATTCAAAAAAAGTTTTTCCATTGTAATAGACTTTTACATCTAGTATATTCTTCCATAGTGCTTTAAAATGATATGCCGTATATTATTGTGACTTCAGCTATAAAATAAAAATGACCTTTCAGTGTCACAGTACTTCATTTGACAGAACTTTATTTTAAAAATTATCTAATTAACTTTAAGCTACTTTAAATAAATAAAAGCAAAACAACCTTATTAGGCATGTTCCATATCAAGGGAAGAAATTAAAAAGTAAGCACCAGCTTGTCTGTCTGCCCCATTTATAGAACCAATCCTGAGTTTTTCTTGACAGAGAAATCTTTGCAATATATGTAAAAAGGAGACAGGGCTTCAGTCACATGGCCAAAGTCACCATCTTGAATTTTTTGGCACTCCTTTCCTGCCAAGTTTCTTGAAAACAAGAAAATGATGTTTGAAAGCTAACATGGGAATTTATAGCACTTTATTTCCTTGCTTGAGCATATATAGCTGTTTATTTATATGCGATATTGCTGTATCATCTTTCCGTTTCTTTGAAAAGCAATAGATTCCTTTCTCTTAATATTATTTTGACTCCTTAATGTTTTGTATGAATCCGTATCCCTTTTTACATTGTTTTAGGCAATATAAGGAGAACTTGAATTTATAAATAATGAAGCTTTTATGGATATTTTCATGATGATCCAAGGCAAAGGTATCATTGTACTTGTCATGCCCCTGTCGGAATCTGATTCAGAGGGGGAGGCCGAGCAGCTGACACTTCTTGCTTATTTGACTGTGTTGCCTTTGTGCCACACCCCGGGTCATCACAGTACTGTATGTTAATGTAAAATTGTGCATTGAAATGATAGGCTTTTGATATAAACTTAATGGAGAAATTCATTTGTGATTGGTTCATTCAGCAATGGTAGCATGATCCGTTTTTAATTTGCTCAAAGTGACATGCATATGCACTACTTTTTCTGTACATTTTTGTTAACATTGAATGGGATGATTATAGCATAACAAAGAATGAGAGATAATAGCATAACATTAATTGCTTAAGGAGGTGGGTAAGATAATAGAATTAGTCTACTCTATCATCAGGCATTACAGGCTGGACGCATTCGCTTTGGCTGATGCAGCCTTTGGCAAGCGCATCCTACAGATGGTGCATTCTGAAGAGGGGACTCCAGACTGGTCCTCCACCTGTAGGATAAGCCAGTTTTGGTTTCTCCCATTCCTGGATTTTCTCGCCACCACACTGGAGAAGGGGTGTTGGTCTTACCTGATAGGCTCCTTCTCAGGATGTGGTGAGAGAATCCAGCCCCACCCTGGTAACTGTGGTCCAGAGTCCAGGACGGGCTACAGCCGATATGGAAACTGACTATATACATCGCCATGACTTCGTCAAAAGTGGGGACCATTGGAAAGTAGGCATGTGCTCAGAACTTTAACCCAGTGTAATGATGAATGAGACAAGAGTTAACCCATACCTGGATTATCTCGCCGCACCCTAAGAAGGAGCGTATCAGATAAGACCAGCGCCCCATTAAATAAGGACAAAAGGCAAGGCGTTTACACAATTGCACATTTATTTCAGTGACAGAATGGTTCACAGTAACAGATTTAATTCAATGAATGGCTTGACATATAGAGAGAATACAACTGATTCAATAAGAATAGCATCATAGAACTAAGAAAAATTAGAGAAGTTGAAAGGAAATGATTCACTTTAAATAGAGTTAATTAATAAGGGAAACAGAAAAGGAAATAGTCTCTTGCTATGACAAAGAAAGCTAAAATTTTGGAGGTTTCTTGCCTCATGAGGGAATGAAATAATTAAAACAGAATCTGCACACATATAAAGTAAGGGAAGCAACATTTGCACATTTACGCCTTGAAAAATAAAGAAAAACTAGAAATTATGTTTCTGAAGAGAAAATCAATAAAAGTGAAAGAAGTGAAATTTTCCTTCTCTGGGATGTACAAGTTTGAATTTTATTCTCTGCTAGCACAGTAAAAAAACCAATTAAAATGTTCTGTTTTAATATTAATGTAGCATAGTTACCCATGGAGCACCATTAAGCAAGGAATGCATAATGCCTTTTGATGCTGCCACTAACCACAATGATCCCAAGGCAAAGAAGTGAATAAGAAGATATGAGATTAAATCAGCCAAACAAGGGAAAGTTGAAACAAGGCTACTAAGATTCAATAAATGGAACAAATAAAACACCCAGCTTTTCTGCTCAGTGATGTAGATTAGGGAAACACAAAGCATTCAGCCTCAAGATTACCTTGATACAGGGGATTTTAAAGATTAATATACAATTGAAGCCATAATTTTTCCTTTTAGATTAATGGATCTAAATAGAAAAAAGTAAAAAATTTAAATATATGATTACTGTGGCAATATATGATTACTGTGGCATTATTACAGGCACAGAGATGGAAAGATTTGACATTACCCACTATGGAGGAATGGTGGATGAAATTGACAGATCTTGTGAGATGGATAAATTAACTAATACTATCTACATTTATTGGTGATGAAAAAGCTTTATGGACTTTTTGGGTAAAAATGAAAAAAATGGTTTATGGCTTTGATGATTAGATAAGATAGATTATAGAAAGAAAATTACTATATTATGATGAAACTTTAAAAAGAGATGTTAAAATATAACTGTATTTATAACCATTGTGGAGAATATCAGTTCTTAATATATTTTTTCTTTTCTATTTTCTCTTTAATTTCTTTTTTGTTGCATTTTTATTTCTTTCTTTTTCTTACTTTATATTCATTTGTATTAGTTTTATTGTCTTTTAAAACATTTCAATAATGATAGATAGATAGATAAATAGACAGACAGACAAATTTGGGTCCAAATATTTGACTCACGTAGTGATGTAAGATTAGGTGCTATACTATATAATTAATTACACACTATGGTTTAGCACCTTCTCTGTTTTTTCTATATAATCCTCAGTGACCTAAGCTCAGGATTTCCTGTTCATTTTGGCTGGATTCAGTGATCGCTCTATAGGGATCTTAATAAATAAATCAAATTCACATCACTGGTTCTCATTTTAGTGGCTTTTTCCTACACACTTTTCATTTGATGAGACATTTCTACCTAAGATAAATAATTACTAATCTAAAAATGGGAGGGGTGGAACAGGTGGCCCTGTCTATTAAAAGAGACCCCAAAAGAGACACAAATAATGTAGTGGAAGGGAAGATTGAATCAAATGATTGGATTGAATTAATGGCTTTCCTCCCAGACTAAACAAAGGGGTTACAAAAAGATTTATAGTCCTAAAAAGTTGGGTTTATTTGCAGATCTTTTGATTACCAGAAGAGGTTTTAAAGAAAAACAGATGAATCATTGAAAAGCATAATGCCTATTGCTCTGATTAACATTAACAAAATGGCTTAGAAAGAGCTAACAGGTAGTTCTCAATTTATGACCGCAATTGATACTGGAATTTCAGTTGTTAGATTGTTAAGATTTTAAGTTGAATCAGACCTGATTTTATGATAATTTTTATGATGATTGTCAAACAGATCACAATAATTGTGATGTGAATCATGTAGTTGTTACACCTATCTAGCTACTACTATGGATGCTTTTTGCTGGGTTTTGCCAGAAATTAGCAAAAAAGGTTGCAAATTGCAATCCCATGAGTGCAGGAGTCTGCAACTTGTTGTAAATGTAGGCCAGTTCAAAATGCCTGAAACACACGACTACAGTGTGGCAAAATGGTTGTAAGTGCAAGTACAGGTCATAGGTCACTCTTCCCTGTCATAGTTTTGAACCCTTGTTAAACAAGTCAAGGACTACCTATGGCTTTCACAACATTTATATATACAGATATCCTTTTGCTAGAATCAGTAATGCAAATGAGAACAGTTGAGGAAGTCTGTGCTATCTTAGTTTTGAAAATGTCATTCTTGATTCTTTTTGAATATTTGTAATTCCTCATTGCTACCGGAATTGCTGTAGACAGAGGGACATGGAAGGAAATATCAAAAACAACCCACCAATCTTTAAGGTCCTTTTTCCAGCTGACATCCTGTGAGATTCTTTCTAGTGCATAATAGAATTTGTTTTGATTGGGGGGGATTCCCCTCAATTGATATTGTTTATCTGTTGTTTATCTGTCCATCAAAATTACTTTTGAGCAAACTCTGAGCCATATTGGAAGTAGGTTTGCAGTAGGGGAAAGAGAGAGAGAATCATGCAACAAAACATTAAGTTGCATGAAGAGCACTTATTCTTAAATTGGAATTTTAAAATAGATCCAAATCCAAATAATTGAATTACCAATTTGCATGCCAGCAGTGGGTTTGGACTTACATTGCTTGAATAATAGTTTCTATGGAGAGTAGGATATACGTGTTTTTAAAAGGGGGGAAATTTAATAGATAGTTTGTAGTACAGTATGGGGTATGCCTTTCAAAGAAAGAATCACACACTTCACTAGGCATATTGAAGGCTTTGGGCATATGAAATCCTTTGGACCTATAACAGTGGATTAATCAGACAGAAGATTTGTTCTAAAGTCGATTTATTTTTGCCAGAAGGAATCAATCATTTTTTAAAAATGCATATCTTCAATATGTACATCAGGATTTAAAAAATTTGGAGTTGCAAGAGGCAAAAGAAGAAAGAGAAAAATGAAAAAAAATACTCAGAAGATGCTAAATTCAGTTACTTTTGAGGAGAACACAGACCGACAGGCACACACAGACAACAGTCATTGTAGCTCAAATCATGTTCAGTAAATCAAAACAACATTTTATTCTGCATTTATCTTTTATTGCTCCATAGATTAATCCCCTGATCTCCAACCCAGGTTTGATGGAAGTTTAATTTCTTAGCTGATATTTAGCTGGCCTGAAAGAAATGGTGTGAGAAGGACAAAAAAGTAAAAATAACATAAAATTGCCCCATTTACTATTTTAAAGCTCAGTTGAATTGGAAACCTCTATCCACATTGGTTTTTAAAGCTTTGATTGTTTCTACCTACTACCTGGACTGATTGATTGCATTTGATTGACAGATCAGATTTAGCTTTTTCTATAACTTCTTTGTACCTGAAGTGCTTTGTGATGGATTTTTTTCCAATTCACTACAACTATGAAAAGCTATTTGCAATATAATCTTCAGTGTACCCAGAATTCCCCAAAACCTGAAATGAAATCCATTGTTAGATTGCAGGGGTTAAATAGGAGATCATATTATAGTTTGAAATTTTAAACAGAATCATAATTCACTATTCTTGACAGTGAATAATCAGTTTTGAATGACACTAATTTAATGCATATTCCTAACCAAGATACTATAATAGTGCGCATGAGAGATATATGCAGCCCTTACTTGTATTTTGAAAACAAGTGAAGAGTATTCTCTATCAGTGTCCCCAGATTAATTGAGGTCCCATGATAATTTTCTTAATTTCTGCTTATGAAGAAACTGAAAAGTATAAATGTTAGTATGCATCCTTGCAGGACAATTTCCTCCACTTCCTTCCCCAAACACCAATTATAGGACTTTACTAGCTATCAGTCCTGTCCAAAGTATCTCAAATTGCTTCTCAGTCTGAGAATGTCCTTTATATCTACTGCCAGCCATATTCCAGTTTATCACCTACTATAACTGCCTGTTCATTATCTCTGGTCTAATAGCTTCTGTCTCCATCAAGTTTGATTTAATGGCAGCTATCTCTTGGCCTCAGCCCCATGCATGTTCAGCAGCAGTCCTCTCATAGCAGCAACTGCTAAGTTTGGCTCAGGAGTCTTTGATGAGACACTTCGTCAAAGCCCATCTTTTAGAAACCCAAGTAAACAGTGTCTAGTGGATCATCTCTGCCATGGTGCTTGTTTATCTTAGGCTTATATTTTCAGAAGCATCTGTTGATTCTTCAGTAAGATGTATCCTTCTGTGTTCTTGACAACTTTATCTTTAATAAAGCTTTCTCCATTGAACAGATGTTGAACTGGCTGGCTTGCAATTTTCTCAGCCTTCATCCCATAGTTCTCTTTTTAAAAAATTGGCATTAATTTTCCATGTTTGCATATTGCAATACAATTGCTACTCTTAGAGGCAGTTCATATATGTCAGTTTTGTAAAATTTGTTTTGAGGTCCCTGGATTGGATTTAGAATTAGGCAGACTTGCAATAAACAACTGAAATCTATGGGATAAGTTAGCCATGACTAAATTAAATAAGTTTGCTTTTAACCAAGTCTAGATTCAGCCCAATTACACTTGTGGGAATTACTTAGCAAAATCTGTTACTAGATGACTTTAGTTTATTTAATGTAATTTAAGTCAGCTACAGCTAGTACAGGAAAACCCATAGGGACACCTGTATCTTTCCCTATTTCAAATTAACCTATCTCTCAGATATAAAGGAAAAGAAGTATACCCTCTTTGTTGCTGTGAACACACTGATAAAAAAAAATTGTATGTACAATTATTTGGAAATTGTTACAAAAATGGTTTTTCTCAGGTTAGGAGCCATTTCTAATTGCATAAAGTTTATACAATTAGTATAACAAAATCAAACTCCAATATTAGTATTTATAGGATTATATTCTAAACAGCTACATTAGGCATGCCTAGAAGAAATATTAATATTTTAAATGTTTCAACTGCAGGGTACAATATTCTATAAAATCTGTTTTGTTAATTCCTCTGTGTTCCAAAGTTAGTTGGAAATATAACTTAACTGCCTATTACATAGAGATACACATATCCAGAGACCTGTTTGGACATGCAGAGCTAATTTGCACAGTCCTTTTGAAATTTTTCCTATAATAAGAGTTGTTGTGAATGGATTGTTTTACGAATATCTGTAGTGTTAGTATTGTGGGGTAATGCTAATCAGGTTTTAAATCTGTTCATCCTGTGATATGATTTTGCACTTTCTATAGTCATATTTAATTAGGAATGCTGTAGGTACCATCCATCTCCATAGAAATGACAGAGTTGCTAATCCTTCAAAAACACATTTTAAAATTCTAATTTCCTTCTTGAAAAATCAAAATCAAAGCAACATATTGCTCTGTCTATCTTCTCATACTTTTAGTTGGGACTAAAGCAAATTTGTTACACTATGGCTATGGCTATGGTAGTAATTAAACATGGAGTTTCTGAATATATGCAGGAAAAGGAAATTACTTCAGTCCTATTCACATTGCGTTCAGCACATATTTTGGGGCATTCATTTCTCCAGTTCTCTTGATTAATGTAAAAACTTTGAGTCAATGCTGAGAAAGTAATGTGCAGGAATACTGATATTTGACCCAAGCTTAATATTTTTATAGTTCAACGGATGAGGACTCTGGTGAATCCTAGTGATGCAGTGGATGGAATGCAGTATTGCAGACAAACTTAGGCAAGTAAGGGAAGCGCCACAATCCAGCTTCCCCCACAGCCTTCCATTTGTGAGCGGCTGTGATCGCGAAGATTGGCAAGGCAATAACAGCTCCAGTCATCTTATCACTTCTACTGAGGCTGCTCCTTTTTCTTTCAGCCGATTTCATAACTCAGGGCTCATAGCAGCCTAGGGAGCGACAGCCATTATTTGGAGGCTACAACACGTCCAGGTGGCCATCTTGGGAGAGCAAATCCTTCATCGCATGAGGTGAGCGGCCATTTTAAGTGGCCCAACGTCATTATTGGCCCTAAAAGGGAAGCATCCTTGGATTCCTCTACAGCAAGGCCCTCACAATAGGCAGCACATACTGAGGGTAGCTTCTAGCACCTCTTGTGCTTTGCCTATTGTTGCCATGGATCAAGATAGGGCACAAGCCAAACTTTCTTGCCCAGAAGACCAGGCCTTCCAACCGGCCAGGAGAAAAAGATGCAGACAGCGCTCTCAATCAGTATAGAGAGAGGTAGCTGCAAAAATTAGGGATAAGGCTCTGGTCTCCAAGAAAACGTCCCAGGCCAAATTTAAGGCTGAGAAACGAAGACATGCTGCCTTAGAGAGGCAGCTTAATAAAACAATAGAGCAAATGAGAGAGCAACTGCAACAGGCTTCCCAATCAGGAGAACCCCAGGGTTGCCAGGGAGGTTTTTCTAGTGGGATGAAGGAAATTTCCGGATCCTTTGGACACCCTCAATCTTGGTCCCCTGAGAGGCTTGAGGAACAACTCGATCCTCAAGACCTAAGCAGTCAGGGCCTAATTTCAAACAGGCCACTTGGGGCTTCACCCCCCCTCTAGCCACCAGGGTTCAGGGCAGCTCTCAGCCTAGACCGGAGACTACCTTTACCCCCACTGCTGCGGGCCTTCACCCCACTGACCCTTCCATTAGTGACAGACCCAGGGAGATTCAAGAGGTTGTCTCTATTGCCATCAGGCAGGGTTTGACTGAAGGATTCCAGCAAATCCTTCAGCCTTTAGAAAGGGCTCACTCCCTTTTCCTTGCCTACTCTCAAGGACCTTTATCTTTTCAGAGAGGGTACCCCCTACCCCAGAAGCAAAGGGCCTATTCCACCCACTCAGAATGGGAGGATTATGGGGAGGACGACTGCGCTAACCCATCTGAGCACAGTCACTCTCCTCGATCAGATCAGGAAGAGGGGGAGATCTAGGACCCTAATCTCAGAGGAGGAAGATTCTTGTCCAGATCAACCACTCTCAGGAGGTGGCTCCCAAACTACAAGGGGAACCCTCTGGGCAAGGAGACTCTCTCTTCTCCAAGCCTGTAGTCTACACGGAGGTTTTACCCTCCCCTCTATTATTTCTCGACCTGATCAAGGAACAGTGTGCTGCCCCTGCTGCAGGTCCTCGCCCTTCCTCCCATGATAGACAATTTTACAATGTGGGCCCTCCCTAGCCAATGCTCTTGCAGTGCCCTCTGTAGATGCTCCTGTTGTTGCATCATTCTCCTCCTCTGGCACCCCCACAGAGCCAGAGGACGTGCTCAAGGCCGAGGACAAATACTCCAAACAGACCCTCAAATGCAACCACCAAGCAGTGGTGTGGGCTGTCCAGGCTTCGACTGCTGCATTGTTTTTCATGAGGCTTCACTCCGCTGGCTAAAGCAACTACAAGGCTGTACCCCAGCATCTGACTTCAGGTCACACCAGGACCTAAATGAAATCATAGCAGCAGCAGAACTTACAGTGGACACTACCCTTAATTCTGCCAAATTTTCATCCAGGACCATGGCCTCCTCGGTGGCAGCGAGAAGGCTCTTTTGGCTCTGGAATTGGCAGGTGAAGTCTTGCCGGAAGTGGAAATTAGCTTCGGCTCCCTGTACAGGTGAAAAGCTCTTCGGCGATGCACTACAGCCATATCTCACTGAAACCAGGGACAAAAGGAAGGTTCTTTCCTCTTCAGAAAGAAAACTGACTCGCCCAGCTCAGTACCGCCCACCAAAATTTCGGGCTGAGACTACCCCCCATTTTTCCTGGCCACAGAGAGCGTGTTCCCAGCGTCAAGATCAACACCCAGATGCACCCGGCAGACAACAACCTTCTGTGGGTAGACGACCCTTTTGTGGGGGAGGGGGTCATTCCTTACATTGCTCTAAGTAATCCCTCGTTCTCCCCACCCATCGGAGGTCGTTTAGCTTTCTTTGCCTCCAGTTGGAGAAGTCAACGACAGACACCTGGGTACTCAACACAGTAAGGTTGGGTTTACAGCTGGATTTTCTCTTGCCACCCCCAGAGAACTTTGTGTTTGAACTGTTTCATGGGACAGTTCAAAAAGGGCCCTCATAGAATAGGCCATCCAACACCTAGTAGACATAAGGGCCATTCAACCTGTCCCTGAACATAAATGTGGGCGAGGATTTTATTCTCGACTTTTTGTGGTCCCTAAGACCTCAGGGGATTGGTGAGCCATCCTCGACCTAAAATTTTTTGAATGGGTTTATTCCAAACAGCATTTCAAAATGCCGACTCTGCATTCTATTTTAGAGAGTATTCGGGAGGGCGATCTTCTCCATTGACCTCATGGAGGCTTACCTCCACATTCCTATTTGACCTCACCATCGCTGGTTTCTCTGTTTCTGTTACCAGTACCACCACTTCCAGTATCGAGGCCTCCACTTCGGGCTCTCGTCAGCTCCAAGGGTCTTCACAAAGATCCTAGCGGCATTGGTGGCTTCGCTGTGGTCCATTCCAGTGAGGATCCAATGCTACCTGGATGACATTTTGATACAGTCATCCTGCATCCATTCTGCCCATTGAGACCTACAAATTATACTTTGCTGTCTTCAGAACCATGGCTTTTCCATCAACACCAGGAAAAGCCATCTCTCCACCTGGGAGCTGTCATCAACACAACTCTGTGCCAAGTCTTTCTGTCTCCAGATCGGGGGAAAAGCCTTACCAAGATCATCTGTTAGGTTCAACATCAACACACTGTTCCCCTGTCGCTGCTGTCCAAACTATTGGGGAAGATGATTTCATGCATTGGCATCGTCCCGTGGACATGGCCTCACTCCCGATCTCTACAATGGTTTCTGTTCCCCTTTCAATGAGCAGGAACCAGCCACACATCAGTCAGGGTCCAGCTTACTCCACAGGCCCAGCCACATGGGCATCCCCGTCACCCTTCATCAGACATTACCGTCTGGATTCCTTTGGCTCTATGAGTGCGGCCTTCGGCAGACAGGTACTTCAGCGAGTGGTTCCACAGTCGGAGTGATCACCGGTTGAGGACCCTCCTGTGGACATGCAGGCTTTGGTGTGTCCCATCCTAAGCTCTTGCAGCAGCGTTGAGGAGAAAGGGTATAATTACCTGAGAACGTCCTTTATATCTGTGCTGCTAGAGAGCCCAGCCCCTCCCTTGTTTCATCTGGATATGGTAAGAAATACTAACATTCTAGATTCTGTTTCACTTTCAGAGACACTCACTACAGTCTGTCAAGTATCTTTGCCAAAGCTGGGGAGACTCCCAGGGGCTGGCCTTTTATATATAAGAACAGGCTCAGCTTAATGACATCATCAGGAGGAGTCTACCTCATCCTGGGCTCTCTAGCAGCATAGATAGAAAGGTAATTATACCAACGCCCATACTACTTTGTGACAATCATGAAAACATTGCACAGCTTCAGTGATTTGTTGGCTCAAAGAAGGAGAACAACATCTGCTCATTTTAGTTATAGGCAATACATTGTAAGTATGTATTGTCCATTAGTCAGACGTTTATAACCAGGGATTGCCCATGTTGTTTTGGGCAATCCCTCAATGCATACTTAAAATGGACTGCCTATAACCAAAATGGGCAGATGGTGTTCTCATTCTCAAACTGACAAACCACTTGTTTTGGAGGGAGTTTTTTGATGATGCAATTATGTAAGATGAGCAACAATAAAAATCAAATAAATAAACAAATTTTCATATTATAAACATAGTGTAAAATGATGGTGTGAACATTACTAAAAACATTATTAACCTGTCCCAAGGTTGTCCTATTTTGACTTCATAATATGTAATGGAAGGAGATGTTAAAGTAACATGGAATAATATACCAAAAATGTGTAATTTAGTATTTATGAAGAACTTTTGATTCATTACCTTTGCACTATAAGTAAAATTGTTTTACTTTAATGGCAACTCTGTTACTTCTGCTTTTAAATTTGTTTATTATTAAGACTTATCCGTGAAGTCATTAAGAGCCAAATTCAGCTTGAAATACATTTATATAAGCATAATATCATTAATTGTGTCGTGACATTGGCAGTAAATTTAAACATAAAAGAAAACACTTCCTCATATAATGCACCTTTTATTATGATCCTTGAAATAATGTTGGACTTTATCCCAAAACCATTTGCTTTAATATTTTAGTGATCAATGTTGAAATCGACTGACCTCTTGAGGGCCACAAATACATCACACCTGATTTATGGAATTTGTGGCAATTCATTAACCTAGTATTCATTACTTTAGGTGTCTTTAAAATTGGTTTAAATTGCATTCCAAAGGAGAAGTATTCTGATTGCTATTAATTTTAATACCTGAGTAGAATCTCTCAGGTCAAAAGCAATAGTCCTCCTTCCTGGATGGAATGGCAAATGGAATGCAAAACTATACTGCCTTTCATTTATGCATAGGATAATCCAGCAAGAAAGAACATTATTAAGTTTAGATTAGAGTTGTACTTTATCAAAAGTGAGCTGTTGTAAACATAAAACAATTTAGGGTTATCCACCTGTGACTAATATTTGGAGGAATTTCGTTTACTTGCATATAAAATCTGATGTTCTTGTTATGGGAAGATGTTTTCAGTTCATGTCAAATATAAATTTAAAAAGTCCATGGTTATGATGTTTCATTTATTTTATCAAAGTGTATTTCTTATAAGATTCTTCAGTAACATTTCTAAATGTGTTTTTTTTTTCGTGTAGCGTTCTTGAATCACTTATTTTGAAAGAAAGTTATATGACTTTGTATTTAGATCACATAATATGTTTAAATCTTGAAATACTTATGAATTACAACCAAATATTGAATATTTCTCTTTTGCTTAGAGCTCACTCATACATAATTGCAAATCAACAGGTTCAAAAACTGGGAAATCTGGAAGTTGTAATCCAACACTGCTAGAGGGATGAATTTGGCAAAAGTTGTCCATATACTGAAAATAAACTGAGGCAACCCTTATAGACAAACTGAGGGAAAACAACACTTGTATTTTTATACTGCCTCCTATTTGGAGAGACTTTAGCAGAATTAGGCATATAGAGGAAGCCCAATGCTTTATCCAGTTCATTTATACAGCAGTAAAACAATGTTGTATAACACTTGGCCTTTAAGTTACATGTTGGGATGATTGGGAGTTGCACTGTGAAAATCAGATGATAGGGTCATGAGAAAAACTATACAGCATTTGTTTTAATTGCATTGACATTGAAATTTATATAATGTAATGTATGCATTTTTTTATATTATCAAAGTTATAATATGATAAATTCTGGAAGTTTTAAGGGCTGCAGTGAAGAGTTTCAAGGAAAGGGTACGTGTACTTTAGATAGTATTTTTGTATTGGTGTACATTCCTGCAGCTATTGCATCTTTCATCAATACATGTAACAAAAAATCTCCTGATTTACATTTTTTGAAATTGTTATCTTGGATTAAATATGATCCATCCAAACCATCTAAACCTCAAAGAGCAGGAGGAAATGGTGGCTAGAAGAGCCTTCACACAACTTTGTGTGATGCACCAGCTGTTCTGTTTTCTGGATTATGAGACCCCTGAGCTAAATCACTCTTGGATTATTTCAATGCTCTTTATATAGAGCTACTGTTGAAGAACATTCAGATGTTACAATTGGTCCAAAACTTACTAGCATGCAGTTTTGGAAGTGGCACATGTAACACCACTGTTACGTGAGCTGCAGTGGTTGCTGATTTGATTCCAGGTATATTTCAAGGTTTCTGTTATTACTTTTAAAGACCTTTATGGCATGGGTCCAGGATATCTGAGGAATAGACTTTCCATAATGGGATTGGCCCACCCAACTCAAGCTGGCAGAAGGGGCCTATTGTGGATCCCATCAGCCAAGGAATTTCAGCAGATGGGATCCAGAAGATGAGCATTTATTGCCCCCCAATTTCTGGGACTTCTTGCCACAAGAGTTAAGATCCACTCTCCCCTCTTTTGGTGTTCAGGAAAAACCTTAAAACTTGACTCTGTCAGCTGGAAGGAGACGTTTTTGGCTGGACGTGGTTGGTGCATTAATAGAGAAGTGTTCATATTGGAAATAGTTCTGCCATTATCCTTTATCAATTGCAGCTAGTTTTATAAACTGTAGGAGTTCCAGTTGTCAAGATTTGCTAGAAGAGTATATTTATGGATAATCTTATGCATGTACTAAAAGTAATACACATACACACACACACACACACCACAAACATTTCAATGAGTACAGATATCAGTTTTGGCAAGGATGGAAGTTATTCTCAGTGCTTTGATGATTCTGAAGGTTCAGTTAAGCTCAGCTCAGTTTCTGGGTATGTTCACAGCAAATCATACAAATGCTGAAAATATTGCAGAGATCTTTGTAAAGACTGCTCTTATTCAGGACAAAGCCTATGGAATTATCTGCCTTTTATTCAGACACTGCCTCTCTAATGATGGGCAAACATAAAAGAATGGAATGATTTTTACAGAAAAAAAAACCCAAAATGGTGAAGAAAATTATAATGTTGGGCTTTCTTTTCTAACACAGAAAAATATCAGAAAACATCCTTTCTTTGATGTACGTGAGTTTTTGAACTCTGTTTTTTTAAATTACATTTATATGCTGCCCTTCTCCGAAGACTCAGGGCGGCTTACAATTTTTGGGATACAACCCAATGCGCTCAGCAATAGCCTTCATTCCATTGTATATGCCTGCTTATTACTAAGCGGCATTTTTACAAAGTCAGCTTATTGCCCCCAGCAATCTTGGGTACTCAATTTACCTATCCCGAGAGGATGGAAGGCTGAGTCAACCTTGAGCCTGGTGGGATTCGAGCCTGCACTAATTGCAGGCAGCTGGAACTTAAGTGCTAGGCATTTAACAGCCTGCACCACCAAGGCTCCTTTTTTGAAGGAATGCCAAAAGAAATGAACTTTACATAGAAAATATTTAATTTTGTAACGAAGCCATCAGAAATGTTAACAAGTACGCTGCAACTTGCTATTAAGCATATCTCTCTCACACTTGAAAGGACCCCATAACTTACAGATGGCCTTAAGCTATTTCATAACTCACTATATTGATAATGAATCTATTCTACCAAAACATAAAACAAAAAAACAGATGAATAATTAGAAGCTACAAGGACAGAATAGCAAATATATTCAGGGACCCTTTTTCAGTGGTGGGATTCAAATAATTTAACAGCCAGTTCGACTGAAGTGGTGTGAACTGGTTGAATCCCAGCACTGCCCTTTTTATAAATTGTATGTTCTGTATCTGCATATGTCAGTTTACAAACTGTAATATATTTATCAAGATGAGTACCTTACAATCCATAGATGGTTGCCTTCCTACGATAAAGCTTTGTGGCTCAAAGATTCAGGTATGGTCCAGAGAGTCTGTTGCATCTCTTTATATCACCAAGGAAAACTTTCAAAAGACAGATACAGATTTGTGTGTAAGTTTCCTTGCTTTGCAGCTGATTAAGAAAAGTAGATCTGATTATCTGAAATTGCCACAATATACACTGAAACAAAGAATTTTAGAAATACCTCAGTATTCTTGAAGGAGAAATTCCAATTCAGTGATTCAACGGTAGTGGCAACAGTTCTGTGTATGTGTAGATACAATCTGAGCTATTGATAGATATTACTTCTTGTTATATTACCATCAACAAGACAAAATAATCCATGTACTGAGTTTGTTTGTTTATTTTTATCCCACCTTTATTACTTTTATAAATAAAGCAATGTACATACCTAATACCTTCCTCCTCCTATTTTCCCCAGAACAGCCCTGTAAGATGAGTTGGGTTGAAAGAGTGATTGGCTCAAGTGCAGGTTAATGCAGATTTGTTTACAAAAAACTTGAGAAAGGAAGAACTCAATAGTTGCTGCATTAGTTATCAAAAATGCTAAGTCTACCTGCTGTTGTACAACCACAATTACTAGCCATTTTACATTTTGTGAATTATTTGTTACTCATTCTGCATGATAATGTTTCCTCTGAAAGCATTTCCCAAATGGTTAGAAAAACAATCATCAAGATTTGAAATGCCTTTAAAAAACCAGCAGAAAGAAGGGCATGGAACAGCATAAGAGTCTATAAAACATAAATATTGCAGTCTTTGTAAGATTAAAAAATGATATATTCAAGAGATACAGTTGTACTGAAGCCGCCAGGAAGATACAAGTGTTGATAGCCTGAATGCCTCTGAGATTTCTAATAGGACCAAGATTTCTGTTTCTTTTCAGTTTCCTCTATTGTTAGGGGTTTGAAGATGAATATGCATAAAATCAGAAACAAGAATCAGAAGACTAAAATGATTTCTTAGGAGCAATTACTAAGATCTCAAATATAGAATTCAAATGCTGGATTTTTATTATAGAAGAAAGTATGATGAATCATCAGGGGTCTTGCTAGAATAGGGCTCTTCCTAAGAACTGTTAGTAAGTCCATAAGTACATTGTGCCTGGTAAATCATTGAGGACATTTAGAAACAATAGAAGTTATTTTCTTTGGCATACCAACAAAATAAATAAGAACTGCTGAACATAAAAAAATAACTTGCAAGTGGCTGTTGACTGTGTTTAAGCAAAGCCACACAGAGCAAATCATAATAAAAACTTGGTATTTGGTTAGTCAAATTTGCCTGGCCATGAGGCATTCTCACAACTGAATGACAATTGAATTTTTCTCCATCTTTTCTTCAATCCCCTACTATGAAGTGTGTGTGTGGGAGGGGCATTCTTATGTAACCTAATCTTACATTCTCCAGTATTAATAAATTCTCAGTATAATTGATCTGAATCTCTGCTAGTCAATAAATAATGATAAAATCAAAAGTCATTGATGATTAAACACAAGGAACTAGTTTCTGAGTTTGCTTTTCTTTATCCCAATTTCTTTTCATTTTATATTTGACCTGTTATATTGTAGGGCTTGGAATGACAACTGTCCTGTATCTTATTTTTTATGCTGCTGTTTTGATAAGAAAGTAAGATAAAAATGCTTTAAAATTAAAATAGGCAGATATCACATTGGCTTATAATGCTTTCCTGCTTGCATGAAATATTAATATAATCACCTCAGAATATAACTTAAAATTGTTTTAATAAAGTATCTGAAAATTAGTTTGAAAAGCAGAAAGGTTCAACAAATTATAAGCAATGCAAAGGCCCACATAATTAGTATTACTCATAAATTTACTGATAAAATTCTAAGAAAGACACAAATGTTAATATTTTCCACAAAAACTGTGGTTTTTTTTTTCAAATTTAGGGCAATATTTTCAAAAGTATTAGTCTTACTAAAAACATGGAATATGAAATTGATACTGAAGGGGGCCTAAACAAAAGCCTGAAAGAGTTGGCGATGAAATCCCTCTATACAGAGTTATGCAATTTAGAGTATGTTGTACATAAAATTTATATAGCAGCACAATTGATTGGTTATATTAATACAGTGATGAGGTAATGGGATTGTACTACATACATCCTTTGAGTTAGACAAAGGCGGTATCCTTTGAAGAAAATTGCTATTGTTGTAATATTTCCTCTAGGTGTTACCTTTAACAACCTTGTCTTGCAATACAAGCAGCCTTTAACCTACGACTGTAATGCGGTCCGCCCATTACAGTCAGAAGTCATGACAACCATTAAGTGAGATCCCTCTCAATTAATGACCCTACTGTTGCTCTCCCTGATGCCATTGTTAAACATGTGAGTCATTAAGCAGGCAAGGGTGGAGGAAGCCCTGGAAGGCCCACCATCAGCTGGGACCATAAAGAAGGCAGACCAGCAACAAAGGGCTTTGCAGAGCCAAAGACAGACCAATAGGGGAGAAGAGCCCAGCTGGATTAAGCCCAATGTCACATTCCAATATCAGAGAGGCTTCCAAATACACCTCCATGCTTGACCAATGAAGCTGAGCTTGTGGGCTGGGCCTCTGCCCCAGTCAGCTGGCTATCAGGAACATGAAAACTTATCCTGGCTCTTTCTAGCTTTTAGGGAAGCCAAAGGCAGCAACCTGAGGACCAGCTTCCCAAAACTTTTCCCTTGCTTAATCCCCTCCTTCTGCCCTGGACGGAGGGTGTTAAAATCTGTAAGTTGCTTACCTTGATGAGTGATTCCAGGCTGAAGAGTGCAGTAGAGGAAAGGAAGCAAGCAAGCAAAAACAAAATTTCTGCACTTTGTTTGCCTTGAGGAGATGAAGAAAATGTTCAGCCCAAAAGCAAAAGTGGCTATAGCACAAATATGCACCAAACGACCATGGCAGGCAGGCATGCAGTCTAAAGGCACTCAGCCAGGCAGCAAAAATATTTCCAAGTTTTTTGCTGCCAGAGAGAATCCCTTCATGACCAGGTAGTTGCTTTTTCTTTAGAGCTGAACTGTTTCCAAGTTCTCTGGGGTCCTATCAGGGTGGGAGGAATAGGAGAAGTGGGGAGAGGGGGGTGCTGCAGGTCATAAGGCCGAATGACTGCTGGGAGGCTGCAGCTGCCTAAATTCGAAACAGAGTCTTAAATGGCTTTTAGAAGATACGTTGTAACTTTAGACAACCCATTAAGTGTCCTCTCATATCTCAGGGATTAACAGATTAACAGAGTTGGAAGGAACCTTGTAGGTCATCTAGTCCAACCCCCTGCCCAAGCAGGAGACCCTACACCATTTCTGACAGATGGCAGTCTAGTCTCTTCTTGAAAGCTTCCAGTGATGAAGCTCCCACAACTTTGGAAGGCAAGTTGTTCCATTGGTTTGATAATAATTCTCACTGTCAGAAACTTTCTCCTTATTTCCAGGTTGAAACTCTCCTTGTTCAACTTCCATCCATTATTCCTTGTCTGGCCTTCAGATGTTTTGGAAAATAGGTTGACCCCCTCCTCTCTGTGGCAGCCCCTCAAATAATTGGGACATCATGTCTCCCCTGGTCCTTCCTTCTTACTTGTACTATTCTTGTCTCCTAGTGTCTTAATCAACATTCCTGTGTTTTAATTTGGGAGGGTGCGGTGCGGTCATTTATGTCTCTAGGAAAGGGAATTATGAGAAGATGGTAACTTATTGTTTTAACTAATACTTTAAAAAAAATAATGCCACTTTACCAGTTTGTTTTAAAAACTAATAGGATCACTGATTTATACTTATTTAATGCGCAAACACTCTATATTTCCATCAGAATTTTTCCTTTGTTGCTTATGTTTGATAGAATAAGAATAAATAAACAACTGTAAAAATGAAAATCAAATTGCACTGTTTGTTTTCAGTGGCTGAAGAGAGGATATTATTCCGGCACCGAATATTTAAAAACACTTTAAATGCAATTCCACATTGTCCTTTTCCAATAGTTTAATCTGGCGCTCCCTGATATAAAAGCTCATTTTGCAGGCAGCATAATGAGGTACTTTCCTAACAGAAAAGAAAGTCAGGATGGCTTAAATTGGAAATATATTAAGTATTGATTTGGGACATTTACATTTTTGAATACATTTTATAACTATTTGTGGATTTATAATTTCTTTCTTTAAATTAAAGAATCAATTGTGTATTATCTTGAAAGTTCTTAGTACTGTATAAGATACCTATTGATACCTATTGATTTCACAGTCATACAAATTCAAAATGAAATGCAGTTTTCATTAGCAAATTTCAATAGCTCAGAAAACTGGGGATGATTTATAAAATTTTTAAAAAATGTTTGTTTGACTGCTAACAATATCCCCTTAACTTTTTACTTGAAGGAGAAAATACATTGCTAAAGAGGTATACAATTATTCATGAATAAATAATAAATAAAATAATAATTGTTTCTTTTCCCCTAAAATTAACAAGGAAAAGAACAGCAAGAAATAGAAAGTCCTAGATTTTGTAAAATGTGAGAAAAAATAAGCATGTTAACAGGGACTTCTCTTTCTCTTTTTCCCCCCTCTCAGTGAAGTCACCATCTCACCATTATGCTTTGTATGGTCCTTGACAAGTCTCAAAACAGATTCTCTGCCTTTTTAAATATTCTAGATTGTAGTGATTAAGTACAGAAAATTGTACAGAATTTAGTTTTGCCCAACTAAACTCTATCTAATCTCTCTGTGATTTTAGCTACTTTTTTACATAAATGGCTTCAAATACTGCAGAGCTGGTCCCATTTCTCTTAACAAGCAGTTAAAATATAACACATATTGTGGATGAAGGAAGTTGTGGATAATTAATTCCCTTAGCATATAAAGAGATTATGTTACTTTATATTAGCTTGTTAGATCATTTAATAAAACCAGCCCTTAGTTATTCAGTGTAATCTGAAATTTTAATCAGAAAGGTACATCTTTTAAACCTAATAAATTCAGAGGTTTAAATATATTAGTTATTGGCAAAATTAGTAATAATTAGATTTAAGTTCAATTCCTTTACAATAATAAAATCAAGAAGATCTTGGCAGGCTTGCTGTGTCACAGCTGAACATAAGAAGAAATGTGGTGGTTGAGACAAAAACTAAGCTGAATTCAGAATTTTATTTTCATTATGACCAAACAGGCGTCTGTGGGAAATTCTACAAGATACCTTGGTTGTTACCTCAGCCTAGCTACTTCATAAAGCTGTAGAGATGTAATGCTACAATTCTCATGTACATTGCATTTCTGGGCAAAATTCAACTGAAAGTAAATAAAAAATAAATGTCATAGGTATCTTGATCTAGTCTATATGGCCATATACAAGTTGGGCACAACTAAAAATTTTAAGTCCCACTTGGTGACCCCACTGATTGATATTTCAAACGTTTGAGGCGAAATTTGTAGTAGATTATGTCTCCTCGTAAATACTTCAGAAATGAAAATGGAGACTTCTTAGGAAATATTTTGTAGCCACCATAAAAAAGAAAAAAAGTTTGAATTCTTGATAAAAACACTGGATGTAATTATCTATTGTTTCTTATTGTAGGAGCTATGCCTGTTCCTGACCAGCCATCGTCATCGGACAAGACAAGTTCCCTTAGCCCCGTGTTGAATACATCCAATGGAGATGGATCTGAAACAGAAACCACGTCTGCCATTCTGGCATCTGTCAAAGAACAAGTAAGCAACTGCAAGAAATTGCAAATTCCAAATCCTAAAGTGTGAGTCAAGTACATGTTATGTTGTGCAGATGAGCTCCCTCTGTTAACTTCCTTGAGGGATTTTCAGGTATAAATATATATAGTAAAAAAATTAACTTTATTAGTGTGCTATATTGGACTTGTGATGAGGTACATGTTTTTATTTTTTCAAAGAAGTTTAAATCTAGTAGTAGTCAAACTAAAGTTGCTGCTGTTGTCTTTCTTTCACAGTATTAAGAACTGGAATGCATGTGTCAGATCTCCTATATGACAAATAGGAGACAATTATCTTCCCTTATTGTTCTAGGTCGTCATTATTTGTTTCTGTTTTCCATAATCTTCAGTAGATTTTGTTTCTTTAAATATTTATTAACTTGAGGAAATTTTTCTTCTTTGTATAGTTTAGGATACTACTGATGAATATTTTTGCATACTCGCATTGTCTGTTATCACAGTATTTCCACCTTGTAATTTTAATATATTTTTCTCTTTTTATTTTCATAATTTATATACCACCAATTCCCCAAATATTTTGCAGAATTTCCATTGAAATCTAGTTATGAGAAATGGTTTCTGTAGCAATTTCTTACTTAATTTGGAGAAATTAGTCAAAATTAATAAACAAAATAGGCATTTGTTTTGTACATAGAACTGTGATCCACAGTTCTATGATTCACCATTCATCTGTTTCTTTTCTTGGTTATCCATAGCATTTTCAAGAGATTTCTCCAACACCAAAATTCAGAAGCATCAAAGCTGTTTCTATTCTGTTTTATCAAAGTCCGTCTTTTGCTTTCTTGTGTATGACAAGGAGAATCACAGCTTGTGTGATTTTGATCTTTGTAATAGAGGGGTATCCCAACATCTGAATATCTTTTCTAAATGCTTTGTTGCTCTCTACCATGTGCTACTCTGCAGTCCATTGCTGGTTCCTTTACTATTGATAGTTGATTGTAAAAGCAGAAGGTCATAAATCATTTCAATATATATTAATTGTCAATTCTAAGACCAGTTTTCTGTATCTGTTGTTGTGGTGATTAGCAGGGGTGGGATTCTACCGGTTCAGACCGGTTCTATAGAATTGGTTGCTGTGATTTTGCGCAGTTCGGCGAACTGGCAAATCATGCCCCCAGCTGGCCCCACCCCTCCTCTCCCTAACCAATCAGTCCTTATCGCACATGCATGACATTGCGTGCATGCACGACATCGCTGACTGCATTCTCCCCCACCCAGTCACTCCTTAAGGTATTTCTTTTTTTTCCCTCCTAACGATCAACTGTTCCGATGATCAGCTGGGCAGGATCCTCCTTGCTGTCTTACTGCTTCACCCAGGAGGCTTTCCTGAGGCCCAGGAAGCAAAAAGGGGTGCAGGGGGGTGCGGGAGAAAGTTGCACCCCCCACACTCCATTTTTTTCCTTCCTGGGCCCCAGGGAAGCTTTCTGGCAGCAAAAATGCCCCCAAGGAGGCTTCCCTGAGGCCCAGAAGGCCCAAAAACGGAGCATGGGGAAGGTGCTGCATGGTCCCCCCCAGGCTCATTTTTTGCCTTCCTGGGCCCCAGGGAAGTCTTCTGGGAGCAAAAACGCCCCCAGGAGGTTTCCCTGAGGCCCAGGAGCCCCAAAAATGGGGGGGAGGAGGAGGAGGAGGAGAAGCTATGCCCACCCAGTCACATGGCCATGCCCACCTAGCCACACCCACCTAGCCACACCCACAGAACCAGTTGTTAAAAAATTTGAATCCCACCCCTGGTGATTAGTCTTCCTTCAATTGAATTTTAATCAAATTTTTTCACTGTGTTCCTTGACTTTCATTATTTCACCATGTACATCATTTGCATTTTCAGATTTCAGAATAGCATTGTCACTATCATAGTGCCGATTATTGATGTTTCTTCCTACAGTTTTAAAACTGTACTACTATTCTTCCTATAATATATATTCTTCCCATAATATATATTCAATATATATTGATCATTTAGATTGCCTTTGAAAAAAGGGAGTATGCAATATTGTCTTACTCCTTTGTTGCTTAATCATGTTGCACCTACTTATTGTTCTTGCCTTTGGCTTCTCTTTTTGTCTTAGCAGTGTCCACCATTTGTTCTGATACCTGGTTTACTTTCTTCTGTTTCTTGGTCTTTGGCAGTCTCTTTTCACATTCATCCTTAACCACCTCTTTGATTTCATTTTACAGGTTCTCTGACTTGCTATTAAGGTGTAGGCTTCAGAGTGGTTCATAATGTTATTCTTGAAAGCTGTAGATATGCTCAGGATCATATCTGAGAAAGTGAGTGGATTTTTTTTCTGTTTAGCTTGATTTGGAACTTGCATATGTGCAGTTGATGGTCTCTCCTGCAGTCACTCCAAATGACATTTTTGTTGCTATAATTAAGGTCTTCCACTTCCTTGTATCTATAATATAGTTAATTTTATTTTTTGTGTATTCCATGTGATGATGTCTGTGTATATGTAGGCTTTATTTTGATTGTTGCAAGAAAGGATATGAAGAAATCCTTGGATTACTAGTAATTGATAGATTATTATTCTTTGTTTTTGTTCCTAGGTCAAACAGTTCAACTACATTTTTCTCCTTAATATTTCCAACTTTAACATTCAAGTCTGCAATCCCAAGCAGCAATACTTCCTTGTATATTCTGTTGATTTCCTTGACTATAAACTTGACCTCCTTTTTTCTGCGCCAGTAATTGGAGTATAAATTTCTTTAATCTTATTCTTTCATCATATTAAAGTATCATCTGCAAAGTCCAGTTGATATTATTCTTGTGTCTTTTATGACTAGAATAGCAGTGTCATTCCTTCTTTGTTTTTTTATGTTCTGAGTAATAAGCAGTACGATCTTCTGATCCAAAATGCCTGATTCCTGTGCACTTTAATTTGCTGATAACTAAAATCTAAAAAATATTGAATTGTTCATATATTCATACTTCTTACATTTTATATTCCCACAGAAATTTTATCTTTGCAGTTTTGGATTTTCTTTTTCCTGCATTGTGACATTAACAACTCGATATCCCAAAGGCTTTAATCAAGCCAGGTCCCATAAACACTATTAATGCACCAAACTTTCCTCAGTTCCTCCTCAGTAGAACGTTGAAGGCCATCTAACATGAAGGGCATCATTCAGCATTATATCATGAATCACCTTATATTGTCTACTCATGTAATTTTCTTGGTAAAATACAGGGGTGGTTTGCCGTTGCCTTCTTTCACACAATATAAAATGATACCTTTCCCCTTGTTGCTAAAGTTATTATCCACCACCAGAAATTTCCTGAACCACTGCCGCCCATTAATGATTCTTGCTTACTTAAAAGAGGAGCTGGGATAACTTTGAGTGACTCAACTGTCAGTGACCCAAGAACACATCACCACCATTAAGAGGCAGTATATGTAGCTCTTGATTTACATCCACAATTGCAACCAGAATTTCTAATGGTAAGCAAGGTAATCACACCTGATTTTACAATCTTTTCTCTATGGTTGTGTCATGCCCTGTTAGAATCTGACTCTGAGGGAGAGGAGGAACAGCCGACAGGGAGTGGGAGTGTGGCTCCGGAGGTTGTGGAGGAAACTGGGGAAGGGCACAGGCTGGCTGAGCATTCAGAGGAAGACCCAGACCCATTCCCTCTTCATCCTAGGGCACGCAGGGAGGAGCGGATAGGGGAGAAATGTGAATGATGTGGTCTACAGGGGAGGAAAGGGCCCTGATCCCCTTCATGGGCTGCAGCTGTGAGGACTGTTTAAAAGGACAAACTGCTCATGGGCCAGTGCTGGAAGCAAAACGTGAAAATATTTCTAGTTTGTCAGTTCTTATCTGAGTTCTGGTGTCTTTCCTGGTGTGTGTATTTCGATATCTCTGAACGTCTTCAAGCCCTTATCCTGCCTTGTCTCATTAATTGCTTCAATGTGTTTTGTGTTGTTGTTTTTCTATTTATAATTTATAGTTATTTTGAGTTTGAATGGAAGTTCTTTCTTTTAGCAACTGTTTGTGGGGGAGTCAAGTTGAAGGAATTAAAGGGACTTCACCTGTTTTTGTGACTTTGTTGCTTTTGTATCCCACCCTGGGTCATCACAGGTTGTTAAGTGAAACTAGTCTTCCCCATTGACTTTGCATATTGGAGACTGGCTGGGAAGATTGAAAATTGCAATCACATGACTCGGGTACACTGCAACTATCATAACTAAACCAAGCTTTCACATTTTGATCACTGTGGAAATGCTGTAGCAATCATAAATCTGAGGACTGCTTGAAATCATTTTTTTCAGTGCCATTGTAATTTTGGGTTGTTTCTAAATGAATGGTTGCAAGTCAAGGGCTACCTTGACTGCTATATAGCAAAGTACGTTTGTGTGTTGATTACTAATTGCATATAAACATATTAACATGAGTTCTGAATTTTGTTGTTTGATTAGAAAGGCAATATACAAGTAAATAAACAAATATGCTGCTAGGTTAAAACATTGAAAAGATAAAACATATTTGTACAATATAACATGCTTAATTTAACTCTTGGGCAATTAACAATGATCCTTTTGTCTATAATATTTTATAGCAGGCGGATATGTAGTGTTTATTTTTAAATAGTATAAATATTAAGTAATTAAGTTTATCCTTAGAAGTAATAGGGCTCATTCTGCCATTCTTAGCAGATGGAAAATTGTGATCTATGCAAGGAAGTCTATTTTCAATCATTTATTCATTCCAACACTAGAAGCCTGTGTTTTGTTTGTTATTATTACCGTGTTTCCCCGAAAATAAGACCTACCCCGAAAGTAAGACCTAGCACTATTTTCTAAACCTGCCCTAATATAAGACCTACCCCGAAAATAAGACCTAGTGTAAATCTCCAGTTCCAGGAAGACTTTTCAGGGAGCAACCGTGCACCTGCGAAACACCCCCCCTACACACTCACACCCACTATTTGGCACCATAAATATATAAGACCTACCCCGAAAATAAGACCTAGTGTGTTTTTGGGAGCCAAAAAAAATAAGACAGTGTCTTATTTTCGGGGAAACACGGTAATAGGACAAACAGCATGCATGAGAGCTGAGATGCAGAAATATGTGGAATGAGGGCTGGTCTCCTCTTTTGCTCTTTCATAAACATTTATACTGCATGTTTTTTTTCTAAATAAACCAGTGTAATGAACAGTCAAGTCCCTCTCTCTAGCAATAAAATGATAAAAAGTTTTTTCTGTGGAAATGATACTGTCTCTTTTTCAGGCCAGTATTTATGTTGCCATCACTTGTAGGACAAAAATGAGTTCTTATTCAGCTGAGAAAAGCAAATAAATCAATATACACTTATACACTTAGAAATAAGGACTCAAATGCTGGTTGGATCTACACGTTGCTAAAATGTAATTTGCAACAGAGATCTGCAGCTAGTATTTTGACTGATGAAATGTGGGACCTCATATAGATATATTTGGAAATAAATACTGAACTCACTAGAATTTAATCCTATGTATCTGTGGTTGGTTCTTCACTTCTGCTACCAGAACATCAGATTTAACAGATACAGAAACTTTTGGGGAGCAAATATAACTACAATCTGCTATAGATTCTGCGCTCACCTTTTGTAATTTTGCAGTCATTTTCATCAGTTAATAGTTAAAAGGTTGCTTTACAATAAGCAATATTTTATATCAGATTTCAGATCTTATATCACTGTGGTTATCTTACGTTCCTCTACGTTTATCCATGTGAGCATTGAACAGAATCCTAAAGACCATCTTTTTTCCCATTTGTAGTATTTGTTATTTAATTAGATAGTAATTTGGTCTATAAATTTATCATTCTGCCTTCACTCTGCTTTCAATATAGGAATCTCTGTTTAATAACATCAAAGCCCAATGATACAGTATGAATGGATTGCTAAGAGATTTGTGGCAATTACTATTACAAATTTGAAATAATTGATATTGGTAAAAATACATTATTTAACTGCATAAATTATCTATATATTAACAACTTTTGAATGTTAGACACTTAATACTTTTTGAAGTTCAGTGAGGAGAACATGTAGAAAAGACAGTCTGTAAAGTTAATCTGCTCAGAAAGGTCAACTCATTTGCAGGCTGTAAAATCAATAAAGGTCTTATGTTTTAGAATATTGGCAGAATTATCTCGATTTTAAATGTATACCATTATAAGAGAATATTTGTAACTCAGGTTGAACTGTAGAGTCCTTGATGCTGTCTGGGCTTGGTTGTTTTCTTGCAGAAATTTCATTACCCAATTAGGTAACATCAGAAGTGCTAGAAGGGAGTGAGGTTTACTCTCTTTTTATATAGCAATGTTTTGCCCTGTCAGTGTTGGTAAGAGTGTTCTTGATGGTTCCTTGATTAGACTGTTGTTTACTGTTAGCTCAATTGTCTGAGTTGGTATTAAGCTATTGTTTACTTCTTGGTTGTTTGTGTAATATTAATCTTGGTGGTAATCTCTGCTTATCTGGGTGTTGTCTGCTGGCAAGGAGGTGTTTTGGTCTTTCTGTTTTCTTTTTGGCTTGCCTCTTTTGAATGGTATATACATGTTGTTTATCTCTATGTGCTTGTTGATGTCTGATTTCTCTGAGTGACAGGCTTCCAGCAATTATTTAGAATATTTGGACTTGGCTTGGTCTGGGAGTCTCAAAATTTCCCAGTTGAAGCTATGGTTAAGTCTGTCCCTATGTTGTGAAATTAAGAGCATAATAGCTGTTCTAGTCATTACAGTGTATGTTATAGATGCCTCCTGTTTTTTCTTTGGTGACTGCTGTATCTTTTGATTTACTTAGGACGTTTTGGATCGTTTTGGTTGGTTTGTGTGCTATAGCGATGCCATATGGTTGTAATAATTGGTGGCTTCTGAGATGTTTTTGATATGGCTGTGTCATCCTTTTCACAGCTTGTGTTGGTGGTGCTGTAGTGGGTTGAGTCGTCAGACACTTTTGATAAAGTTGTGTAGGTAAACATTTTATTGGATGATGTTATATGATGATCTGTTTCCTTTTTCTGCTGTTCAGAGTTGCTGTTATGTGTTTATGCTCATCTAAGTAGTGTTCTTAATCAGCTTTTCTTTGGGAGGTTGAGTTGTTACTCTGGTAATGGAGTACTTGGTTGGTCTAGGTTGTTTTAGGATAGACTTGTATTTCTAATTTGCCATCATTGTCTCTGCTGATGAGGATATCCAAGAAGGCTAGTATGTTATTTTTTCTTCCCTTGTAAATTTTATTCCTTTGAAGATGTTGATAGTTAGATGTGTTTTCTCTAGTTGCTTTTTTTATTATGAAAAAAAAATCTAATGTATGTACTAGATCCATATTTCAATTGTATGTGATGTTTGAATTGTATGTTTGAGAGTGCTATAGATTCTAAGCATTGTATTATGTTCTCTGTCATGAATCTTGAAACTAGTGATCCCATGGGTGTTTCTTTGATCTGTTGATATATTTGTCCATCAAACAAGTATATGGTCAGGCAAAGGTTTTAAATATGTGCAAAGATAAAGTTTGAGATAGCAAACAGAATAATTTTTTAAAGTCTCATAAAAGTTCAATGTATTAAATTATAAATGAAGCTCTGTGTGTGTGTGTGTGTGTGTGTGTGTGTGTGTGTAGAGCCAGTTTGGTCTAGTGGTTAAGATGCTGGCATAGAACCAGTAGACTATGAGTTCTAGTCTCATTTTAGGTATGTAAAAGCTGCTGGGTGACTTTAGACCAGTCAACTCTCTCGACTACCTTGTATGACAGTAACAGTTTCATTATTCTTTTTAATATAGTGCTTTAGAATCTGTACATTTGTACAAGTAAGATAAGCAGGGGATGTAGGTTGTGTAGGTTACAATTGATGGCAAATACTCATGTTGTACAGGGCTGATCTTTTCCAAGGTTATACAAAAACAAATCTGCAGCTTTCAAATACAGTCCAATATTAAAATGAATTACAGAATATTTTAATTTTCATTTCGATAGACATAAGATTTGAGACTGATAACTTAATTGTTCATTTTCTGCTTGGCATTGCCTTTTCATACATGATAGAAAAGCACAATAGATTATTAAGAGGCTATTAACTAGTGGGATAAATTTTTAATGATGTGATTTCCTTGTTTTCTTTCTTTTATTACAGAAATATAACTTGTTTCTAATATCAATCTCATGCACTTTATTTTTTGGTTAGTTGCAAGAAAACATTTTAAACTCCTGTAAAGGTAAATTAAGCCATCACTCAACTCTACCTCTGTAACAGAAAATTTAATACCAAAACTAGTTTTCTGTTAAATTAATATTTAGCTTTGTGTCAAAACTACAATCTTAGTATTAAATGCATTTTTTGAAAATAATTAAATATAAAGAACAGACTCAGTTTCATAGCATTTGATTCAGATTATAAATAATACTGATAATAACCATAACCATCATAATAATTTTAATAATCATAACAACAAGGGTTAGGGTTGGGGTTAGGATAGATTGACTTGCAGCAGCTTACATCTTGTGATGATACTTGTAATACCATCAAACAGCATCATCTTTCTATTCCAGATCCTTGGGAAGGACTTGATAGGTGGATAATAATGCCACATCCAGTCTAAGCTTCTTTGTATCTCTGCAACAAACCATTAAAAAACTAATCCATTGTTATACCAATCATAATTGGAGTCCTTGAAGTGATAGCTAAAGAACACTTCCTTGATATCTGGAAATACTGAATTTCCAATAGAATATTTAGAGTAGACTAGTGTGGAGTAGAGTAGAACAGAACAGAATAGAATTCTTTATTGGCCAGGTGTGATTGAACACACAAGGAATTTGTCTTCAGTGCATAAGCTCTCAGTGTACATAAAAGATAAATACATTCATTATGAATTATAAGATACAACACTTAGTGATAGTCATAGGATATTAAAAACTGTCCTTGTGTCTAGTTGTTCTGGTGTGCAATGCTCTATAACATTGTTTTGAGGTTGAAGCTGAAACAATTTATGTCCAGAATGTGAAGACTCTATAGATATTTTCACAGCCCTCTTTTCGACTCATACAGTATACAGGTCCTCAGTAGAAGGCAGGTTGGTAGCAATTGTTTTTTCTGCAGTTCTAATTATCCGTTGAAGTCTATGTCTGTCTTGTTTGGTTGCAGAGCCAAACCAGACAGTTATAGAGGTGTAGATGACAGACTCAGTAATTCCTTTGTAGAATTGTATCAGCAGCTCTTTGGGCTGTCTTGACTTTTCTGAGTTGGTGCAGAAAGAAATTCTTTGTTGTGTTTTTTTTATGACATGTTTGATGTTAGCTGTCCATTTTAAGTGTTGAGATATGGTAGAACCTAGAAACTTAAAGGTCTCTACTATTGATATTGTGTTGTCTGGTATTGTAAGAGGTGGTAGTATAGGAGGGTTTCTCCTGAAACCTACCATCATTTCTATGGTTTTGAGTGTGTTTAGTCCAAGATTGTTCCAGTCGTACCACAAAGCTAGTTGTTCAACCTTGTGTCTGTATGCAGTCGTTGTCTTGAATGAGACTAATCACTGTTGTATCATCTGCAAACTTCAGTACTTTAACAGAAGGATCTTTTGAGATGCAGTAATTGGTATATAGACAGAAGTGGAGAAAGCACATAGCCCTGTGCTAATTGTATAGGTATCTGATGTGTTTTTGGCCTGGCTTCACCTGCTGCTTCCTGTCTGCTAGTAAGCTTTATGATCCACTTAAAATTGTAGTCAGGCACAACTAGCTGATTTAGTTTAATTAGAAGAATATCTAGAATGATGGTATTGGATGCTGAGCTGAAGTCTACAAAGAGGACCTTTGCATAGGTCTTTGGAGATTCAAGATGTTGTAGGATGTAGTGCAGAGCCATATTAAAAATGCCACCTTTCTTGGAACTGCTTATATTCTGAGACACTACCTTAATAATCCTTAGGTCCTTGGTTAGGACTTGAATTATTAAGCTTCCATAGTGAATCTAATGGTGCATTATACATAGTTCAGATAACTAAACTGTTAACTTCAGTGAATTCAAAGGTCGATGTCTCTGGAGTATCCATTTGTACAATAAATGCTGGGTCTGGTTATTGCTTCTTTGGTGATTCCTATTCCTCAGCTTCTATGTAATTCCTATAGACATTGCACTCACTGCTATGGCTATGGAAAACATTGAAAAGAGGTGCTTCACAGAGTAAAACACACACTACAATCCAATGGAATCCACTTAAGGTAGTAGGTACTCAGAAATACCTCAGCAAATGAAACAAAACAAAGAGAGCTCCCTGATAGGTTATTTGAAAATTTTTATGTAATTATTAATGAACCCAAGATCATATGATTTATTTTACATAACTAAAATATGCAGTTCTTTGTCAAGAATTTAATTTGCATTTAGTGATTGTCTTTACATTAGTACAGACTACTGAAATTGAGAGCATTATTTCCTAGTAAATGGTAAGATATGGTATATACTAGCACAATTACAAGCTACTTTTTTAAAATGATATTCTTTTAGAATTCTGATGGAAGGATGAGTGGAAATAAACATGTACATATATTTATATGTTTTACTATGGCTGTTTCCTGAGTTTAAAATTCTTTGCCTCTTTTGAAATTAAATTCAGATTGCAATCCTTTGACATATTGTTTGTTCTCAGTGATAATTCTTTTTTCAACTATTTTATTAAGGGATATATTAAACAGATAAAATGCATTAAAACTAATACAAAAATATATACTGAAAAAAAGAAAAAGTGTGGAAAAAATTCTATTCCCCCAAAAATGATAATAAGGAAAACAGAGTTCCTCCTTAATCCTCACTAAGCATGTTCAACATTATCATTGTCTCTTACAATACAAAAAGGGGCGTTTCTACCTCTGGTAGACTTACCAGAGAACGCCCTTTCTCAGTGGTAATTCTGAGGAAACATGAATGGGATCTTATTGTGAAAAACTATTTTTAAAAGTAGTTCACTGAAATGAAGCAAATTACTGCACATCTTGTATGAAATACAAATATACATGCATGTTTGTATTAGAAGTAAGAAAAAATTAGTGTGTGTTTCAAAAAAAGTAGGAAGCTACTCTCCTAAAAGGGGGTAAAATAGTTCAACTTATTAAAAGACCTATTTTTAACTTCTACTTTTAACCCAATAGGCTTTGGTTAATATGCCAACTCTCAACTATGTGCTGGTGTGCAAGTTCCAATATAGAAAAGGGAAGGAAAAGGGAAAGGGAAAGGAAGGGAAAGGAAAAAAAAGAAAAGTTAATGTCTAACAAGGAATTGTGGGGACTATTTAAACAGTAAGGATTCAGGAAGATTTATATCAAAATAAAGGAAACATAAAGGACTTCACTTTCTGATTGATAATGGTAGGCTGAAAAAGGTATTGTAAGCCAAATGACATTTATTTATTTATTTATTTATTTATTTATTTATTTATTTATTTATTTATTTATTTTGGGATTTATATGCCGCCCTCTCTCCCAAAGGACTCAGGGCGGCTCACAACAATAAAAAACATACAATACAAAATTTAAAATTTAAAAATATCAAATAGAAATCCCAATAATTCAATTAAAACCGACATCAGCTAATATAATCCAATAAAAACCCCGCCTCAGTCCAGGTCGGCCTGTTGAAAGAGCCAAGTCTTCTATTGTATCTAGTCTAGTGTTTCACTAGTCCTAATAACCCTACTCTCTAACAATTTGGAAAATTTGAGGAAGACTGCAGTATGCAGTATGCAGTATCTTTTGGTTTTCTAGTACTCTTTTTAGTTCAATTGGATTGGAAAGAAAGGATTGTCAGTTATATTTTTGATATATGAAATGAGGTAAGATATATTTGACATGAAGATATCATTGTTTTAATTAAAAATGCCTTCATAAATACATACATTCCAATAAAATTTACAACTGAACATGCTGATCCAGCCTGGAATTCAAACAGTAATATCTGAATATTAGCAAATGATGCCACCCCTTCCAAATTTATCAGATCATGCTAAATAGGTTTTTGCAATTATACTGATTCCTTTCAACCTGAACAAAGTAGTTTGGATTTGTTCCAGTGAAATGCTTTGTGAAACAAGGTCAATGCAATGTTCTTCATTAAGGTGAAGAGACAATGTGATTTTGCCTTGAGGTGGCACTTGCCTTGAGGTGGCACCTTATCAAACTTAGATGGCACTTCTAGCAGCTGGGTCAAGGCTGTCACGTAAAACAACTTCTCTTTTAGAAGTAGGTATGGTAATGGTGATTCTTTGCTTTCATCAAATTAACCCATTAAAACTTTGAACAATCCTCAGACTTTCATTTAAATTCTGTGTGTTACATGGTTACAACTACTAATAATTGTTTACAATTCTTGCCTTCACATTTTTTTTCTTTTTGGAATCTTATAGTTGCACGCTAAGGGAAAGTGACTGGATGCTTCATTTTCAATAATGGTTCAGCCCTGCTGCCATTTATAAGGTTTCAAAATAAAATATCAAGTATCACAGTAGCTATAAATATCCACCTTAATTTTTCTAATATTCTAACGTTGTGTCTAATGCATAAGATAGCAATCATTTAGTTATATTTGTAAAAAAATAATTAAGAATGGTTTGTGGATTCCTAAACAACTACAAGTCTGATGAATAAATTACCAAAAATGTTGTTGCAACTGAGGTCCAAAAAGGTACAGGTGCAAGTAGCTCCAGTCTTCACAGAATAAAAGAATAAAATAAAAATAAAAGCTCTCAGCACTTGGGAACTTGGTCCAGGAGCATTGTGATGCTGAACTGATGGGAGAGGAACAATGGAAGAAATGTCATTTCATGGGAACAGGCTGGTCATAATGGAGCTTGTGGAGAAAGACTGCCAACCCAGATGACTCCCGTGCAGGGGTGCGATTTAACTGGAGTAGCAACTGGTTCAGTGAGGGTGTGCTTTGCGCGCGTGCAGAGCATTTGCTAATGACTTTCTTCAGCAATCCCTGTCTGATCCTCAGAGCTACTGGTTCACCCTAACTGGGCCGAACCAGTAGAATCCCACCCCTGCTCCCATGGCATTTCTGAGCAAGAAGCCAATAACCTTGCCTTTTTTTGTTTAAAGTCTTTTTCATCTGACAATAAAGTCTGTTCTTCCTTTGACTTCAGGTTAATTAGTGGCAGACATCAAGAAAATGCAGCTGCTAGAATCTTCTTGTTGCTGTATTTCATTAAAATATGGGCAGTAGAGATGTTACTTTGGGTCCTCCTGTAAAGTCTAAGCCTAATACACTTTTGTTTCATTATGGTGCAAGAATTGCAGCTCCTGGAACAAATAATTCATCCATAAATGTTTTTTACATTCTTTCCCCACACAGTTAAACATTTTCTTAGTTTAAAAATGTTCTCCTTCTGCAGAGAAAAACTGTCTGGAGAGAAAAAGATGTGAATGCTGTATATCTACATGCAATTGCTATTATGAAAAAAATCATAAAAAGTTTACAGGGATGAAATATGGACGTAGAATGATTCCAATATTCCCTTTTGTTAGATTAAGTTTCTAATGTAGAGAAGTGATTTCTCTCCATAAAAATTGTGAAACAGCAAATTTTTAAGCTTTGCTGCATAATGAATTATGAACCATAAAATAGAAAATGTGCTTTAAAACATCTTGATAGAAGGCCATGCACTGTTCCCAAGAAGATTGCATGGATATGTGTGCATCGAAATTACCAACAGTCAAATTAAGCTCACTTGGAAGCCTCCTTATTTCTTTTTTATTTTTTTAGAGCATGATGCTTTCTAGTGTAAAGGTTATTTGCAGGTCATTTGTAATATCCAACATAGCACTTTGCATAATTTATCACTCACAAGGCCAAGAAGCCAAATTTGGCAGTTCAGTGTTTTTTTCTTAGAACTAGACCAGCTGTGGGCAAACTACAGCCCGGGGGCCGGATCCAGCCCGTTCGGCTGTTCTATCCGGCCCGCGGAGCCGAAAGAGCGGAGGGTTCTCTTGCTCTCCCAGAAGGCTACGTGAAATAATCTAACTTTGAATTTATATTAGTTCACACAAACACTCCATCCATGCTTTTGTTCCGGCCCTCCGGTCCAGTTTAAGAACCCATTGTGGCCCTCAAGTCAAAAAGTTTGCCCACCCCTGAACTAGACCCACATTTGAAATTGAAGTAGCAATGCAATGTCCACTTGCACAGACTATAATTCTTAAATGTTTTAAAATTGAGCTTTTCAGCAGGGCTATACTTCCTAATGCCCACAAGGTTTTTTAAAAGACATGCTGAAAGTCACAGGATTGATTCTTTCTGATTTTTTTCTTTTCTACTATCTTTACATACTGTATTCATTTTTTTTAATTAGATGTCTTTATCTAAGATTTTTCTGCTTATGGCTTTGATTTTGATTTTGGGAAAGTGTGAAATTGTGGAAGTAAATATCTCACTGCAGATAGTCCTTGACTTAGGAGTGAGTGAGAGGTTGTTTGGTGCTATTAAGACCTCAAAGAAGGGTGCTTTACAACCCATAAAGCTGTGGGGGTGCAGTGGTTAGAATGCAGTATTACAAGCTACTTCTGCAGCCTGCCAGCTGCCAGCAGTTCAGCAGTTCGAGTCTCACTGACTCAAGGTTGTCTCAGCCTTCCATCCTTCTGAGATCAGTAAAATGAGGACCCAGATTGTTGGGGGCAATATGCTGACTCTGTAAACCCCTTACAGAGGGCTGTAAAGTAAGGTGACCAGATTTTAACATTGGTAAAGCGGGACACCATTGACCCGGGGGGGGTTGTTCTTGATTAAAAATTTGCATGTAAAAATTTGCATTAATTTGCATTAATTTGCATTAATTATAAAATTAACAAAAATAATATAAAACTCATATCCTGGCGAAATAGCCACATGGTTTTAATGGCTCAATGATTAAAATACTAGTTTATTTTTAAAATGATTTTACAATACAAGGCGGCAGGGCCAGGTTTTAGTGTTCCAGCAAGCGATTGACTCACTCTGAGCTCGGCAGCAGCGCGGACCCTGAACTCGCCGAGCCCCCAACCCAGGCTCGAGGCTCCAGCGGGGGCCTGTGGCGGGGCGCCCGCTTTTCCCTGGCGGCTGAGCATGGCAAACTTCCCGGGAGAGGCCGCCCGAACTCGGCAGCGCTGCCTAGGCACGCTTCTGTTCCTCTCGTTCCCGCTGCGGCCGCGCCCTCCCTGCGCTGCCGCCCACAGGCAGAGCCGCCCCACTGCTTCCCCTTGGTCTTCCTGCCTTCACCCTCCGATGGCCTGCGCTGCGCTGCACTCCCTCCGCTCCGCACCCGCCAGAGAACCGTCGCCGCCCCGCGCCCATGGCTGCTCCAGAGGAATGCAACAGGATGGGCGTAGCCTGGCCGCACTATCTAAGTCCTCTTCCCACGAGCCCCCTCACGCCAAGCAGCTTTCAAGAAACGCCGTCCCTCCCTAATGCTTTTCACCAGCCAAGCGCAGGTGCGAGGGAGAAAAGGCGTGGCGCTCCGCATGAAGGAGGCCTCTGTGGTCACGTGTTCCGAATTCTGCGCCTGAAAGAAGGCCCGGGGAAAACTTTTGGAATCCTGGGGATTCCATTACTTGGACCGTATTCTTTCTAATAAATGAGACCGCGGACTCATAAAGTTTGAAAGAGCTGCTTTCACCCTAAGTAAAGCGGAGTAAGTACCTGATAATCTTCTGCTTAAAATCGGGACTTTTTTAAAATGCCGCGGGACACGGGACAAATTGTTAAAACTCAGGACTGTCCCGCCAAAAGCGGGATGTCTGGTCACCTTACTGTAAAGTACTATGAAGTAGTAGGTAAGTCTAAGTGCTGTTTCTATTGCTATAAAGGACTTTTGGCTGTCATAAAACATTACATCCCTTCATGATCATGTGACTATATTTTGGGTGCTTGTCAGCCAGCTCACATTTGCAACTGGTTGCAGTGTTCCACAGTCATGTAACTATGATTTGATAAGTTTTTTTTTGCTAGTTTCTAGCATTTGGGACAATAGATCTGGACTTATAACCACTTGATTTACTTACTATGGTAAATCCAACTGCATGTTGAACATATGATTGCATGATTCACTTTGAAACCATTGCAAAAATGGTCAAAAATTGAGCCTGGTAATGTGATGCCTAAAGTTACAACTGCAATGACTTACAACCACAATTCTAATCCCAATGTATTTACCAGTCAAGTTTGATGTCTAAGAGTAGTGATTGCAATCTCAATTGTTACTCATAGTTTTATTGCTACAAAGCAAGTTCCCCCTTCATTTCCATCTACTTCAGTACTGCTATTTCCCTTACCACCAGTTCTCTGGAGCTATTGTAGTGGTGGTATTCTACCAGTTCAGCCTGGTTCTCGCGTACCGGTAGCGTCAAAGATCAGTGGAGACCGAATCAGTTCTCTCTGAGCAGCTGCTGTTGGGCCCATCCACCTGGGCTCCCATACTGACCTTTATTCAGATTCTACCATTCTAATCATAATCCGGGTATTTCCAGACTTAATTACAGACTTAATTTACCAAAGAATAGTGGGACAAATCATCTGACAGTCGTCCTATATTTTGTAGAATTAACTACTTGTAGCACATGCTGTAACTTAGAAGCCAGTCCTGCGCTCGAGAGCTGATTGCCCCACAGTCTTTCATCTCTCTCAGCTCCTTTGGAATTCATATTGGCCAGAGCTATTGCCAAACCCACCTCAAGGGAACTCTAAAAGATAATTTCATTCCATTCTATTCCATTCCATTCACATAAGATTGCCTTCCATGGAATCCTTCTCAGACTCTAAGTTTATTGAAATCAGCTCTCTTAAACTTTAATACACTAGTTTGACTTTGTTCTATTGCTTGTGCCTGTATTATAGTGGATATATAAAATTTACACACTCCCATTTAAATTCCAAGTTTATATGTTATATGAAAGATGATTTTTTTTGAAGTGATTTACCTTGGTCTGATTTTCTTTTACATCTCAAAATCCTGGCATTTTAACATGGGTGTGTAGACTTTTTATATCCACTGCATGTTGAATTCCAATATGATATGATTACTCTCCCCTAAAGTTCCCATAACTTCAACCCAGTACTATATCATTTCATCTCTATTAGTAAGAATTTAATCCAATATAGTTTACCCTCTAGTAACTAGAGCTATAGTTTTTGCAGATAATATCCCTGTGAGATGTACACTAAGTCCATGGCACCGTGCCATGGCATACCAGAAACTGGGCCATACAAACAAACCCCATCCATGGGAGGCAGGCAGCATGCAAAACCACACTCCACAAAAGACATCTCTCCACAGAACCGATCCCTGGTGCCCAAAAGGTTGGGGGCTGTTACAATAAGCTTTTATTTATTTGATTGTTTGTTTGTTTGTTTAATTTATATTGCCGCTATTCACGCATGGTGACTCGAGGCAGCTTACAGAATATAAAACCAAATTTAAAACAATAAAAAGTAACAAAAAGAATCAAATAAATTAATAAAGTATAATATAACAAAATCACCCTCCAATTCCCACCCACCCCACCCCAACGACAGCAGATTACACAAGCCATTTAATGGGCTCCATCCCACTCCCTAGGCCTGCTGGCAGAACCAAATCTTCAACGCCTTCTGGAAGAGTATTAAAGTGGGGGTCATTCTAATCTCTGGGGGAATGATGTTCCACAGAGAGAGCCACCACGGAGGAGGCCCTTCTTCTGGGTCCCACCAGGTGTATGTCCCTCAGAGATGGGACCTACAACATTCCGTTCCTCCCTGCTCTGATGGGTCGGGTAGATGTGAATGATGATCTCACCCAGCAGCTTCATATAAATGTTGAACAGGAGTGGAGAGGAGTAGGCATTTGCATTAGGAAGCATGGCCCCTTTCACCTTTAGAATGTTTTGGAACTCCTTGTGTGTGGATACATAGAGGAATGTCCAGTCCCAATCATAGATAAACAACCTGTTGTTGTTTTTTAGGGGAGGTTTGAAATAAACAGACATCAAGAAAACAACGCAGGCTCCTATTTCAGAGCAATCTGTTTCTTTGCCCTTATGGTCTTTTTTCCAATTAAAAAGTTATTCCTAAAAGTTATTTTAGGGTTTATTAAGAATAAAGAATTAATTTATTCTATAAATTATTCTTATAGGCGTTAGCAAATACTGAAAAGTGAAATTCAGGCATTGATTTTTATCCAATTAAAATAGAATTGCTTTACTAGTCTTTGTTTAATATATATATATATATATATTGGAAGCAAGCCTAGCAACCTGCTGGATAGAGAAATTATATCTCACTTGTATTGTTTTACTGTACAAAAGTTTTAAAACAAAAGTAAAGGAAACATGAACATGGACAATAGAAAATTGAGATGCAGCCAAATAGAATCTGGTTTTTGTATCCTGGCTAGCCAGTATGGCATTTTTTTTAAAAAAAAAATCAAGTTAAACAATGATTTTTAAAATGTGGATTTTTGAATAAACCAGAATTAACCAGATCTGCACAAAACGGTATCATAAAGCATGAGGTACAATTAAAACAATAAGGTTCATTTAACCAAGGCCAAGGCAAAGATTAATATTCTTTAAAGAGTTCAGAACCAGTTGCTGTGATGGGAATTGCATGCTGTGATGATAATTGCATTATCTTGGTACTTCTGAAGAAGGCAAATCTTGTTCTAATGTATTCAAACTGCTTTTCTAACTAGAATTTCACTCCATCTTTGCCCACCATAAACAATCCCATTTCATTTGAACGTGCAGTTGTGTCACTCCACTGGAGGGAAATAATTCATCAAGTATACTGGGATATTATTAGCCATATCAAACACAATAATAAATATTCTCATTGTTGAATTTGCCCACAGGAATGGACAAGAGTATTTGGTGATAACTATTATTGCTTTTAATTGTAGTCCATTGCATGGTGTGTTTGCATCAGTTCACACCTTGGTAATGGCAAAATGTCCTCAGCAAAGTGTTGTGTGTCACCTTGGAACCTTGATTGGCAGTTCCAGTAGCTGGAAAAAACTTCTGCCCATGTATTGTACTTCCCATAAACATCTTTCAAACCCAGTATCTTTGAAGATTTGTGTGGCTCTATTACATTATTTTTAGCTTTTTTGTTTTAGTTTTTAGTGCTGCACAAATTAATCCTTTCTATTTTGGATAACACAAATTTAGGATAGATGGCAAGGGGGGAAAGTATATATTTTACATTTGAATTTAATCTTATATATTTTTCAAATTCTGCTTGAGCACTATGATAACTACAAAGTATACAAATACTAAAGTTCTTGAATTCCTAATGAGTCCTGGTTATGAGAAGGCATGAAAAGAAAACAAAAATAGATATTTCAGAATGTTTTTTTCAAATAAACAAAAATGTTAAATTTGAAAATCTTAGTGGACATTTTAGTTCTTTGGATTCAATAAAAATTATTTTTATAATAAAAAATAAGTTCTATTCTTTTATAGTATTTAAAGATTTTAATCTTTCAGAATACTTTATTCCAAAACAAATGATGGTCTGGTCTAAAATTGTCATTAGTTTTTTTAATCATATTTCCCAACCCCAATATTTGATATGTGTATTTCTGTATACATGTTACAAACCTATTGAGGAACAATTTAATTTATAGAAAGTATTTCTTGAAATGCAGCTATAATAGATGGATTGAAAATTGTTCCTTGTGACAGTTGATGACTGAATTCTTCTTTGTATGTTCAATGAAATATTTGCAAATAGTAACAAAATAAAAATGAAAGAATTCTCAGCTATCATATTTAAAATGCTAATTTGAGAAGTAAATTAGGAATTTGCTTTTCCATTCTAATTAATATACTTAATTTCACTTTTTTTAGTTTCATGAAATGAAACTCCCCTTCGGTATTACCCCTTCCTCACACTGGGCAAGAATATTGGAAAACTGAAGTGCAGAGGTTTAGGAGAAGAAAGGGGAAGAGGAAAGTCAGAGCATTTCCAAAAGTATTTATGCAAGGGATAAGGTGGCATTTGGTACTGTCTCTTCATATAATGTATATTATGGGACAAAAACAAAATGATAAGGTAGATTTCTAATGTCTTGGACTTGTTGGGGAAAACTGAAAATGAAAAACAGAAGGAGGAATTATAGAGCTGTGTTGCCTAGCAGCAGTTACATTTCTTGAACTGAAAATAAATTGTAAAACATATTAAGAAGCCTGCTTCTAGAGATGCTTTGAAATATGCATTACACACATTGCAAACTTCCAGTAATGGTAATTCTAATTATTTGTGGTGCATTCAAATGGTATAAAAATAAATTTCAGTGAATGTTTTTCTTACTCTACAAATGTAAAATATATATGAATCATATGTAAATGACTAATTCAGTCTGTGTGCATAACAAGACACATTCTTATACATGTAAATTAAAATCATTTTGTGTCATCTGAGAACAACACAGATAAATAAACACCTTGAACTCTGACAGCTTAGATTAACTTATTTGTTAATTATTTTTCATTTTATTCAATTATTTTTAGGATGCCTTATTTTTAATCTTGGAATTTAATTTGCAGATAGCTAATAGGTATAACTTGAATTAACTTTTTTAATTTTATGCCTGAAGGAATTGATTTAGTCACCCCTCCAAGTGAGCTGTAGTTTTCAATTATTTTTCTGATCAAACTTCCATGAAATCCTGCTGATTTCATGGATAGTTTCTGTTTTGTTCAGAACAGTTAACCACAGTGAGCAAAATTCTGATGCTACAGTTCATATGATGGATCACATGATAGACAATGAATGAAGAAACTAAATCTGAAAAGGGTCCCTTTCCTGTAAAGTGATACTTATTATTCATATCCTGGTCCTCTTGACACAATCCTATCAGTCTTTTCAATCCAATTAACCAACTTGTTTTCTTTTTTTATTATTATTGATCTACCTATTGATTCAGCTATTAAGGAAAATCTTCCTGTTTTGGAGTAGAACATCCAAAATTAACCAGAAGACATTCTCCACATTATAAGTTCATTAAGTTACAGAAAAAAAACTAATCTTAGAAGGGTTTATTAAAAACCAATCTCTATACAACTGAGATTGAATGTGGAATAGGTAGAAATACTTGTGATTACTAGAAATGATCCAGAAATTTAGAGGCAGCTGATACAGAACAGTGATAGCTCATCCTCAGTCTTCTCTCAGCCTTGGAAAGGCTTTAACATATATTACCAATACTGTATGCCACCAGTTGTCCGTCTATCATTAGGTTCCATGACAAGCTACGTGTCAACTAAAAAAAATACTCCTTTGATCATGTTTAGCTGCCAGAAAAAGGGAGTGGGGGGAAACAGTGCATTCCTTAAGGCCCTAGATAATCACCCAGAGCACAAGAAAATTACTGGAGAGCATGATTGATGTCTCTTGGGGATGGAAGCGTCCTATTAGAGAATACACATCCAGGGGGTGCGGGGAAGACCAGGGTGAAGGGAGGAAATGAATACATCCAGCCAACACCAACATGTCCACTTCTAACAAATCAATTTTCTTTTCTCTGAGATGCGGCTAGAGACTTATGATTTGAATGGGGGTGGATTTGTTGGAATCCTGACACTATGGTGATGGGGAAATGGTGCACAGTGACATTGTGATGTGGCCCCCATCAGTTTTTCCGTTTCTACATGTTCTACCTCCTTGGAAAATATATATTTTAAAATATATTTTGACCATTCTTTATAATTGTGAGATAGTCAAAGATGGTAGATTGTGGAGAGAGAATATGTATGAGTTTCACATCTCCCCATCGTTCTGCAGCCTTTCTTATTTCTCTCCACATCGTGACTTGAAAAGGCTTCAACTGGTAGTTGTTGTTTTTTTATGATGGTTGTAGAAAGCTAAAGAGATTGTTATACCATTAAAGAGATTATTTTCACTCACTTTGACCATCATTATAACTTAATATTGGAACATTAACTCTAACCTTTTGAGGATTTCACCACATTTTTCTTCTTTGAAAAGAAAAACAAGGATGATTCTTCAAATATTTGGAAGAAATATTTGGCTCAGATTTTTTACATATTTAATTTCTAAAATCTGCTTTAATAATATTTTAAAAGTATTATTCTTTTCAGAAGTTTCAGAAAAAATGAAGATGAGAATCAGTCATTATATAGGCTATTGCATTACAATGGAATTCTTTTGTCTGCCACTTACTTTTATATTATTTATATATATACACACACACATACATACACACACACAACATATATATGCATATATATGTGTATGTGTGTACATACATATATACATGCATACATACATACAAACATACATACATACGGAAAAGGACTTCATCCTGCAGTGGACAGCCAATGGCTAAAATGAGATACTTACATATATTTAGCCATTTTTGTGGTATTGCCAGTTCTGTCATGAAGTTAGAAAAAAAACTTTATTTGCTCCTTAGCGTGATATGGAAAGCCCAAAGAAGAGAACTCTTCTAAATTGCTAATTCAAGAGATGTAAATGTATGAAAGCTTTCAGCTTCTGTCTTGATGCAACTTGAAATAAGGTACTTTTATAAACAGTTAATAGCATTTGAGAACAACTCAACTGCAGTCTTAGGTGGGTAATTATCTTCTATTCTGCACTGAGCAATCTAGTTAATAGTTGTTGGTACCCTTTACAGCCATGCATATAACTACTATGGGTATATTCAGTGTCACAATATGTGTTAATTGTAATTTTGTATTTTCTTTGTATTTTCTAAAGGAATGGTTTACTGAAAAATAGCTTGTATTCTATAATAACTATAAATAAGTTTGTTGCATTAATATCTCTTTTTAAGTGAATCACAAGTATTAGATTAGCTCTAGATTCCATTATGAACATATGATAAATAGCAATTGGGTTCACATAAGCACAAAAATGAACAGTTTTAGTTTTCTTCGTTTTCAGTTGTAGTTAACATGACTGTGTAAAGCACTGGTGCACTTTGTTTTGATAGCTGAAGGCACCAAAATCTATGGAGGTTGAAACAAAACCTTAGAAAGAATATGGTCTTTCTTGAACATAATCAGCCAATCCTCCTCATCCAGCAGTTTCCAGTCAAGTAGCTTCTGCAAATGGTCTCTGCATTTACAAAAGATTACGGAGCAGTTGCAGAGGCAAAAGAGATGCTCTGAGCTGATGTATAAAAGCACTGTTAATCTTGGTGGTTTTGCTTTGATAGATCAGTTCAGTTGAAATACATTTAAATGAAACTTAACATCAAAGCTTAAACCCAGTCTTACTGCTTTACTCAATAACCAAAAAAAGGTCAGCCTCCTCTAGGCTGAGGAGTGAAGATTGTTTCCTTGAACAATTGCAGGTGAAAGAAGCCTTCCAGAGATTGGGGGGGGGGTGATCTCTCCCCCCACCCTTCTATTGTTTTGGCTTTTCAGAGAGACTTAAGGATAGATATTGGATTGTAAATTCTTTAGGACAGGGATCTCCAATCCCTGGGTCGCAGACTGACAGTGGCCAGGGTGTGCCAGAAACTGGGCTGCACAAACAAGCAAAACCCCATCTGTGTAAATGTGGGATGCAGACAGTATGTGAAACCAGGTTTCCCTCCCTCCCTGGTCTGCAGAAAAATCTCTCTCCACAAAATCAGTCCCTGGTGCTCAAAAGATTGGAGGATGCTGTTTTAGGAGCCATATTTTCCCCATTTCAGGCATATATTACAGTTATACCAAAATCAGATAAAGATCATATCCAATGTGCTACTTATTTTCATGTATCACTGATTAATCTTGATACAAAGATCTTAACAGCAGGTCTAGCAAATATATTACAGCAAGTGTTATCATTCATTATTAAAGATGATCCAGCAGGGTTAATAGAAACTAGGCAAGCAGCAGACATTAGGTTAGTTGTAGATTTAATAGGCTTGAATGAAAATGAAAACTAATTTGTAAACTTATCGTTAGACACTGACAAATCTTTGGACAAAATGTATAAGCAGAACGTGTTTGTTGCATTAAATAGATTTGAATTTCCTCTGACATTTATAAAACGTATTACGATATTATATAAATTGCTCACATTTAAAGTAAACATTTAGAAGAACCAGGCAAGTATGTCTACATTTCACCATTGGTATAAAGCCCCTGGCTTGTGCTTTAAGACAACATAGGGAGATTTACTAACATAATTTAGTTAAACATAAAATGGTTTTATTTGCTGATGGTATACTTTTGTTTATTTCTAAACCTATTTCAGTGTTAACACAAATTATAGATGCCTTTAGTATAAAAGTAAGATTCTTTTAACTTCAAATTGGAATTGATGACAGTAGATAAAATTTGGTTACCTAACCATTTAAGGAATATCAATTCCATATTTGTACTGAATCCATTAAATATTTAGGTATGTATATACCAAAAGATTTAACTCAGTAAGTAAAATGTAATATAAATAAAATTAATAAAGAAATTTCTTCAGATATGGATAGATGGGAATCGTTAAATCTAACCTTTTAGAAAAAGGTGAATGCCCTCAAAATGAATATTATATTTTCAGAGTATAAATATGCAGAATATTTTCAGAAAGTTTAGAAAGTTTTTGAGGGTTCAATTCCAAAAACCTGGAGTGAGATCATTATACTTAGCTATTGTTAAGTATTAAATACTGGAAGCCAATAATGGATGTTAATTCTCCAATTTGGACAACTTTGGAATATACATATATAGCTGAATATAATTTAACTGATAAATTATATAATTATCAGTTAAAAAGTATGAAATGTAAAATCTACAAAAACATTTGATCCTTTTTTCCATTCTAAATTGATTTTATGGACAAATCCAACATTAAAAATTAAGACAAAATGATGATATGGAAAAATTGGATGTAAGCAGAGATACTGAGTTTGGACCAATTGATAGATGATGAAGAATTTTTAACATATGATGTGTTAAAATAAATATTATCAGTGCTAATATTTACAGCTACAATTTTTCTTAACAATATTGGAGCAGAAACATTTTCAGCTTCCGAAACACCCCAAGATAAGATTTAAGTTCAACTGTCTTAAAATGTCTCAAAACCCATAAATATTTAATGGGAGAGGATGGAAACTGTAAGCTGGTGAAACAATAATGATCATGCTAATGTGTCATAATTAACATAATGAAAACCAATGTGTCAGCTTGTTTGAATCTTAAAGATCTATTCTATTATTATGATTCTCATTACTATTGTGCCAATTTTAACTTAATATTTTACTGTACACTTAACAGTTGTTGTCTATGAAACATTTCTTAGGCACATGACATAAATAAGGAAGGCAGATTATATGCTATATCCTTGAACGTTGCAGAAAGGCCCCTGGAATCTATGTTCAGGTTGCCTCCAATTTTTTGTTCGTATATGAATCATTGCATCCAATCACTTCATTATATTCAATTTCCACACTTTCTTTCAGTGGCAGTTCAGTAGCATACTTTTCTTTCAGTGGAAACACAAAGACTTCATTTAGATTAATTTAGGGGGGAAAGTGACAGGGCAATATGTTGACCCCTGAAAGGACCTAATGGTAAAGACTGCAATGATGACACCATTAAAGCCAACCTCTTTAACACATTCTTTGGCTCAATATTTGTAAACAGCAATGGATCATGCCCAGTATTTCTTAGTCAAACCACAGACAACTACAATGACATATCGATTTTACAGAAGACAATGTTGAAAAAGCACTATGCAATCTAAAACCACCTCTATCTATTGGACCGGACGGAGTATGTGCCTACTTCTTAAAAAAGCTATCCACTGCCACAGCCAAACCTCTAAGCATAATCTTTGAAAAAAAATTTAGGACCAGCTCCTTGCCAAAACTATGGTCACAAGCCTTGGTCATCCCCATCTTCAAAAGGGAGACCCCAGTCTAGTTGAAAATTACAGACCAATCTCTTTATGCTGAGTCACCTGTAAAGTCATGGAATCAATTATTAACCAATCCATTATCCTCCACTTAGAGACAAACTACCTACTCTCTAATAAAAAATTTGGTTTCAGAAAAAAGCTATCCTGTAATCTGTAACTCTTACACTGCAAAAACATATGGACTACACAACTTGATCAGGGCAAAGCAATAGACGCAATCTACATAGACTTCTGTAAAGCCTTTGATTCAGTGGTACATGACAAACTACTCCTAAAACTAAAATCTTACAGTATCTCTGGACAACTGCATAACTGGATAGAAGCATTCCTGTCAAACAGACAACAAATGGTCAAAATTGGGAGCGTCCTATCAAATTCTGTACCTGTCAACAGTGGTGTCCCCCAGGGCAGAGTTCTAGGACCAACTCTCTTCATACTCTACATAAATGACCTCTGTGATCATATTAAGAGCAACTGCATTCTCTTCGCTGATGATGTAAAGCTATTCAACACCACAGACAATACTGCTACCCTTCAAAAAGACCTTGACTATGTATCTGAATGGTCAAACAAATGGCAGTTTCAAATCTCAACAAATAAATGCTCAGTATTACATATTGGCAAAAAAAATCAGAAAATAAAATACAGGCTGAATAGTCAAGACCTTGTTGATGATCCAAACTCTGACAAGGATCTTGGAGTACTGATCTCTAATGATCTAAGTGCTAGAGCCCACTGTAACTATATAGCCAAAAAAGCATTAAGAGCTGTTAACCTAATCTTACGTAGCTTTTTCTCTGGTAATTTTACATTACTAACTAGAGCATACAAAACATTTGCTAGACCAATACATCAGTCTGGAACCCACATTATGTATCTGATATTAACACAGTTGAGAAAGTCCAGAAATATTTCACAAGAAGAGTTCTCCACTCCTCTACTCGTTGTAGAATACCTTATACCACCAGACTTGAAATTCTAGACCTAGAAAACCTAGAAATACGCCGCCTTTGGTCCGATCTAAGTATAGTATATAAAATCATACATTGCAATGTCCTACCTGTCAATGAATACTTCAGCTTCAACCAAAACAATACAAGAGCACACAATAGATACAAACTCAAGGTTAACCGCACCAAACTTGATTGCAGGAAATACGACTTCAGCAACAGAGTTGTCAATGTCTGGAATACTCTACCTGACTCTGTGGTTTCTTCCCCAAACCCCCAAAACTTTAACCTTAGACTGTCCACTATTGACCTCACCCCTTTCCTAAGAGGTCTGTAGGGGGCGTGCATAAGTTTACCAATGTGCCTACCATCCCTGTCCTATTGTTTCTTTATTTTTCTTATATGTATCCATTTCATGTATTCATAACGATGTTTATACTTATACCTATTATCTTGTAAGTGATTGACAAATGAAATAAAATAAAATAAATAAATGATTACAAATAATGCAAGTGCTAATGACATGCTCATAATTCTTATTTATGGAAATTAATATTTGTACTTTTATTTAATTATGCAAATATATAATGATAATGTTGTAATACACAACATTATGCTTTAATTGTCGGCATCTAAAATTTTGGTCATACCCACAATTTATTTTGGCCCTGCTTTATTTTTGAAAATTTCCAACTCATTTCAGAAATTGAATACAACTTCTGATGTGAGAAAAGATTCCTATCTCTGATACAGATCAGCAGTAAAGACTGTTCCACCAGATGTTTCTTAGCTACAGTACAATTCCCTTATCATACCCTTGAAGTCTGTCGGAAACTGTACCAATAATTATAAAGGTTGAGGTTTTCCATCCCTGATACCGAAAGATGCATTTTGAAAATATAGACACATAGGCATAGAAATCTATGTTTCATGTGCAAAATACATTATCTGGGTTTAGGCAGGAATACTTAGGCACATCTGTGGAATGTGTGAATTGAGTTGCTTAGGGTGGGTAAGTGAGGACAGGAAAAGAAAATATGATCTGAGGAAGTTCTGTAATCATCGGGATTAGATTTACATTCATATCTGACTGAAAATCCAAGTTTAAAGTACATTGCCTGCAATTTGTAAATTCACCAGTGAAAACTGGCATCCTTTCTCTCCCAGTTGTTGGAGATACATATATCTAATGGAATCTGCTTCTTTGTTAAATATTCTAAGATAGAATTACAGATAGTAAGATTCTGAATAATATGGTGCTGAGACACTTGCGGTTGAGGCACTTGATATCTAAGGAGGAAAGAGAAATGGCCCTGCAAAATGACATTCAGAAGGGAAATATACATGGCTGACGCATGGCTGCACTTGAAGAAAAGAGTTGTAGTAAGTTGCTGTTACAAATGCTAGTAGACAATAAACTGGATCTAGATTTTTTTCCCCAAGTTATAATAATATCCTTTTTCTGGCTTTTATTTGTTGTACCTCAAGCACATTTTTACAGCTGTTACATTGACTTGCCCTACCACAGAAAAACGGTTTCAGTGAAACGTTTCTTTGAATACAGTATTTTTTCTTTTAACTGAATAAGGAGAAAACAACAGAGTATCCTGAAGGATTCTGGGATTCCTGTGAAGGGCATTGCTTGGGCATATGGGATATGAAAGAGTGCATTCTCAACTCTTTTAAGATGATAGAAATTTAAAATATTTAATTTTAAAGGACAAGAAAGGGGGCCTGACTAATATATCTGAATACTCCTGTTCCCTACTCACCTTGACATTTTATATAAATGAATTATGATTTTTTTTCTTTTGTGAAGCTGTCACAGTGTGGCTCAGTTTCTTCAAAGCAATGCCATTTTGATGAAGCCAGGGCTGAGATTAAAATGGGTTTCAGACATATCTTTTATGCCCTGGAGGAATCTGAGCTTCAACCACTCGTTCTTGATAACAGGCTCCAGACAAAATCCCATACAGGCCCTTACAAATATATTTGTAACAACATGTGGCAGGTCATAGTATTCATAGATAATTAATTTCTTCCTTCTAAAACACTAAAAATAGCAACATCTGCTGCAGATAAATACCCACTATGTCAATGTTGGTATGTCACATCTTTTTTTCAGAAAAGCTAAACAAAAATATGTTTTCAAAAAGAAGTGAACAGGTAATACCCAAAATTTCACAATGCATCTTTAGTAAAACTTCAATAAAAGGTACTAAACAGAAAACATTGAGTTATTGTCATGTTAAAAAGTAGTATAAACTTTTGAGTATAATGCCAAAATATCCACTTTATTATTGTTTATAAATGTATAAAACAAATTAAAAAACACATCCATATAAATAATATGAATATTTAATTTCTGACTTTCCCCCCTCTTTACATTCCAACCTATTTGCAATACCTATGACATAGACTTTAGAAAAAGTGCTTGTATTTACCTTGTGGCATAATATACTGTAAATGAAAGCAATTCTTGCTTAAATTTACCTAGTCTTTCGTTATGTACACAGTCTGTACTGTTAGTTTCACAATTGCTGCATATTCTCCAAATCTTATGTTCCCAATCAGATATTGTGGGGTTCAAGGTTTGTCCTCCCAGCCCTAAGCATATACCTTGCCACATCTTTTTTTTAAAAGAAGTAACATCTCTTTAGTATTCTCTTCTCAATATTGCCCATTGTGATGTGAGGATTCTAGAAGGAGGAAATGAAGTAGGTCAGAATTACATCAGACACTGCTCAACTCTGCTATCTCTCTTCTACATTACTATCAACTACCATGGAAACAGCTACAACAATAACTACTATGGAAACTTTTCAACTTGATACTTTCGTTTTAACTTTTTTTAAAAAAAATGTGTTACTAATCATGGCACTTGGTTTCTTGGTCATGAGTCATGACTCAAATGTTAACTAATTAAATGTTCATGGTAGCACTGATAAGTTAGGAAACTGATGTGCCAGGCTGAAGAGCATTTCTATATTTTGTAGTTATATTTTAAACAGATTCTACTGCTATCTTTTATTTAATATATTCAGTTACTTAAAGTGGCCCTGTGAAGTGATAATACTGAATATGAGTAGGTGTGTGGGACCTATTGTAGCACCAATCTATGGCAGACATTAATTTTTTGAGATTTTTTTTTTAGATTTTTCACGTTGAATTCTTTTGAACTGGATTCAGTTTATAGATAATCAGCTTTGGATCTATTTCACAAAAAGACAAGGAAGGAAAAGAAAGATATTTCCAGGGATTACCTGCATATCAACTCACCCCACTGCCTCTTTTCACAGACCACACCACTTCCCCGACATTCTTGCTTATTCCTGGATCCACTGCCCCTTTCTCCATATTACAGATGCTCCCTTCCCTTCCACTCCCAATTTTGCAACCTGAACTGGCATATGTGCCCTTTAAACAAAGTTACCATCACCTTGCAACAGAGGGGCAGCATCCTGCCGAGGCCAATATAAACCACCTTACACATGTTACACTTCTACTGCAATACCATTTTCTGCAACATCTCACCAAGCCAAGAGAAAATGGTGAAGTTACCTTACTCATCCCACTTCCTGGTCAGCTTGCTATCAGTTAGCCAGCCACTCTGCACATGAGTAGTGCAGCGTCACAACTGCCAAGTGCTGAACCAAGAAAGCAGAAAGTTTCACAGCTATCAGGCCTGAAGAAAGACAAGAACTTGGATCCACTGTATGGACTAGCTGGCTTCTGGTTTGTCCAGAAAGAATAGGATTGACTTCTCAAAGTGACTCAGTTTTGAGTGGCAAGCCATAAAAGGTTATGATCTTGTTCATATTTATTCATGATTCTCCAGAGGTCACAACCCACAGTTTGAGGATCTCACTGCAAGTTTCCCAGCATTGATGGAAGTGAAAAGAATGATGCAGCATACTAGATAATACCGGTAAGTAAGTAGCATTGTTCCCCCATCAACAGTTAAGTACCAAGGTTTAGCAGTCTATGGAACTGAGTTGCTACTCCAGTTATTGGCACCTTCTGACAATATGCAGATTGACATAACATTTCTATCAGTTTCTCCTAATAGAGTAGATAGTGCTAATCAAAATGCAGATCAGACAGGCATTTCCAATGCTTCAAGTTATAGCAAATAACTATTGAATGAATTATTTGATTGTTAAAATACTTTTCATTTGGAATTGAGATCAAGGGCATATTTCTTACTATCTTCAGGTAGTCCAAGGTGAACCCCTACAATCACATTAATAAAAATATGCAAAATGAATGGCTTTTTTAAAAAAGCTAGGATGGAAATAGGTTAGAGGCAGTAGATATGACAAAGTCTCTCTTTCTCCTGCTTTTTTCTTCTGTTTCTATAGAATGATCCCTGAAACATATTTTATACCAGCTTACCACATTGCTGAGTGAACCACTTAAAACACAAGGTCTTTTTGTGGAGTAGGCATGTTGAATTTTAAAACAGGAACAGCATTAAACGCAAACTATATGCAAGACCCACACTGCACTTTTCTATTTGGCAGACAAAGCTTATGTGGCAAAGTGAATATATATTATTCCATGAACCAAAAGGCTGTGGGTTTTTCTGTTTGGGAGGTCTAAATAAATTTAGAACAACTTATTACAGAGGGAAAGAGATTGAGGTTTTCAGTTTAAGCTAATAGGGGTCTTTCTGTGATTAAGTGTTGCATAAATAATAACATTGGGGCGGGCTCTGTTCACTGTTGCCATGGAGACCTTTGTGCTTGACTGAATTCTATTATTTTCTTCTTGAAGACTGCAGCCACTTTGTCGTGGAGTATATTTTATATTCTTTTTGGCCTATATTTTTCTGCCCATGCTTGCATGCTCAGAAGCCGAAGAGGAGAATTGCTGACCTGTATTGTTTGGATAGTCAAAATGGTTGATGGTGTTCGTGATTTAAAAACATATATTTTTACTTTTATATGTGATAAAAGGAAAGAAATGACTCGACCTGCTTGAAGTACAGCTTGGGGAGAACTCATCCTTCAGCATTGTTGGCTATATTTGTTTGCATAAACTGCTGGGAATTTAATTTGATTTTCTGGAACTGATCAAGAAATAACAATTTGCAAAGTGAGCAAAAAAGGTAAAGAAAAAAAAAATACTGCAGCTACAGGCTTAGCTTATTTATAAGTTTTACATTTGTTTTTCTGAAATATATACTGCTATAATTTATTTAAAACAGGTCGGACATTTCAAATGACTTCAGATTCTGAATTTTTATAAAATTAGGATCTTAATATCCAGGGGGAAAAATTAATTCATTGCTGTTCTTTTTAAAACTTATCTAGAATTTGAACCGCCTCTAAATAGCTGCATGTTATTTTTCCCTCTACTCATTAATACACCCTGAAATTGTGAGAGTTAGGTCTTCAAAGGATATATAAAATATATAAAAGTTACATTTTAACTAATTCTTAAATCAGAATTCTTTTGCTATTCTGGCAGCATTTATTTACTGGTGTCTTTCTATTTGTTTTAAACATGCTAAGGAAGTAAGTAATCCTAGAAGAAATACATTTAAATCAATATGTATAAAAATCTGTAGCTCATAAAATATATTACTGCCTTTCTTTGATAACATATTGCCATTTGTATATTTGCAGGCATAACCTGTCCTGTGCTATAGAAATATGAATTTTGTTCCTTATAATAACTGTCTTCCTAATTTTTCTGTTGGCTGCTGTGTAGAAATAAAATATACATGTTCTGCTATCAAAAACTCTAAGCATAGTTTTTAAGAGGTTAGCATTTGTAGAATGTAACCATTATGCAATACAATAGGAATCTTAAAAATCACAGTATATGATTTTAATGTTTCGGCTGAATGCTGTGAATTGTAAAAGCCAAGAAAGACTGTGAGTGACTGGTCAGCAAATTCACTAAATGAACTAATCCTAATAGGAGGATATGCCTAAAATTCTCATTGCTGCCTTTCTTTTCAAGTTAAATGTACCAACTCTCTGAGACACATATTTTAGAGAGAAGAAGAAAGGTTTTGTTTTGTGGCTTCTACCTGTTTTTCTGTGCAAAACAGTTAACAAAGCTGTATAATACAGCTGCTTTTTTATTATACACAAAACTTAAACTATGCTAGTGCCTTTCACAAAATTAAATATATTAAAATATATTGAATTCTTGAATTAGTGTAGTTTTTGATATATTTCTAATGTTGCTTGTGAAAAAAATAGTTTCAGAAATTATCCTGAAACTATTATTTTTCATTCATTCACATATGCAGGCTAAACCAAAATATATTTGGTCCTCAATAATCATGAAATGTAAGAAAAGAGCACTAGTAATATCCTCATGATTGATAAGTATGTAACTCTTCCTCCTCTGTTTTCGTCTGGTATCAGAATAGCTGTTTAATCTTATGCTAATTGTATTATTTGCATTTTAACACTCTACATAAAAAATTCATGTTAAATTTTTCTGTGCTTAGAATACAATAAAATGGCATTAATCATAATGTAATTGGAAAATCTTTTTATCTGTGAAAAATATAATTGGAATTGTTAAGCATTTCATATTCTAGATGAGTTTTCCTACTCAGGCCAAGCTTTGTTAAAATTTGTTTAGGATCTGTAGATTAATTCTGCATTGCTACGACTATATTTGACTGGTATTAATCAACATAACTAATTTCATGTTCTGTTGAATGAAAACTTCAAAGACTGTTTGCTGCAAGGCAAACATTGCTTAATTTACAACATAACAGTTATATTGTTAATCTTGTTCTATTAGAATCAGCTTTGACATTAGGAGAATTGAATGGGAAAGATTTCGAAATGGCAACCTTTAAAAGAATTATAGTCATGCTGCTAACAATATATACTGTAGTTACCATTGCTTTACCATTGTTCTCTATTAAGCTAATAATTGATAACCATTTTATATTAAATTACTTTCATTTCCTGCATATTAATAACTCCCTCATTATTTATTTCCTCCTCCATAATGTGACTGTGAAATAGAATGGAATGGCTTTTTATCTCAGAATCTTTTATAAGCAAATATAAATAAGGAGCTAAGATACATCTGGACTCTTTCAGAGCTGTTTTTTTTAATGATTTAGTATTTTAAACTAATGTGCCATAGAGTATGATACAATGGATTCTATGCAATAAAATTCAGCCCTATTTATGTGTTTGGCTGTCCCAAAAATATACAGGACAAACTATTACTTGGGTTGCTTATGGCCCCATTTGTATAACTAGAATAACATGTCCTCAGAGATAAGGTCTTCTATTTAAGGTAATATAAATCTGTGTTTTATATCATAAAGATAATCTGGATTTAATCCATGCTATAATGACTTTTTTAGATTTCTGCACTGTATTTTGAATAAGACTGCCTTTTATGATAATCAAGAAACTTTGGTGAATACAAAATTATTTACTAATACTTTTTTAATACAAAATACTTCCAGGTAGCAGTTTAATATTAGACCAATTTAAATGGCTGCCAGTTATTTTTGAGCTAAATACCTCTTTTTGGTAAGAATATGAACAAGAAAAAGTAAAAGACAAGTAAAATGAATAAAAGGGCAGAATACCCAAAGTAATATACAAAGGATTTAAAATGTCATAAAATTTACAATTTTTCAATATATCATTATTTTTGAACAAAAAATTAAACTGTTATTTAGTTTTAAGCTAACAATACCTGGTTATTTTTTTTCTTCCATTCAGTCATGTACAATTCTCAGAGACTGCCTGGACAAATTCCTGCAGTGTTCTTGTCAAGGTTTTTCAGAAGTGATTTGCCATTGCCTCCTTCCTAAGGCCCAGAGAAAGAGAGAGTAGCCCAAGGTCGCCCAGCTGACTTTGTGCCTAATGTGGGAATAGAACTCACAGTACCCTGATTTCTAACCCGGTGCCAAATCAGTACTAGAGATATACCAGTTCTTTCCCATGAACTTGATATATACCCTATGTCACACCCATATCTGGATTTCAGGTTGACACAGTGTGGAGATGAAGGGGGAAGTAATGGAAGGAATTTGGTAGACAAAATAGAATAGCTCTCTGATGAGTCAGAGGTATTCCAAAGGCTGGCCGGCCCCAAGAGGAGGAGAGAATTGTAACTGTTTGTACCAGGATGGTATTTCCAATAAAAATGGTTCCTTGAGGAATTGAATTATCTCAGAGTTCTGATTTGAAATGGCTGTAATTCCTGGAAAACTGACATTAAGCCAGTTCTCCAAAATTCTCTGCTCCAACTGGAGCCACTTTCAAGGGTCCTGAGGTCCAGTCACTCGCCTGAATTCTAAGGGTGTGGAAAGACTCAGGGAAGACAACAAAATGAAAGAGGAAGGGACCGGAAGGAACAGGTACCGTGATGACAGCCTGAAAGGATGGCAGACTCTCTCGGAGGTATGGTGGCCAGCATCAGCAGTGGGAGAGTATGCATGGTGGGCAATTACACAGCCTACGTCCAGTGTCGGAATGCTGATCGCCAGAGGCCCAGGCTGGGCCCAGATCCACCCCACTGGCTGGTGAGGGAGGCTTGCAAGAAGGGAACAAGAACCATGGCCACCCACCTCCAGACGAGAATGCAGCCCCAACTAGGCCCAGGTGAGTCGGGAACTGGGAACCTCCAGACAGTGTGCTGCGGAGAGGCCGTCCCTTCCTGCTACCCATTGCTCCAGCCAACAGGACAAGCGCCACCTGGTGAGGACTGTAGTCCCATCCATGGTCAGCTCCAGGTTCCATGGGCTACATCCCTGGCCCACTGCTGCTAGCAGCACAGGCTTCTTTGTCCCCCACACTTATCACCTAGCAGCAGATTGGGAGCCTGTGGATGTGTAACAGAGGGGCAGGGTCTCCCAATTAACTGAGGCCCCAGCCAGTTGATACATTGCCCAGCAAAAATGGTGGCCCCAACCCTGGCTGGCTCCTGTCACGGTGGTCTGCTAACTCCAGCCCACTGCGGGCCTTGGCACCAGCTCCTGCTGAGACCCTGCTCAGCCAATGGCTCAGATAATCACATTCTGGAGAAAGGCCATGGGAAGACCCCGAATGGCAGGCCCTGGAAGGAGCAGGTGCCTGGGGTTGCCAAAGATCGTCACTCAACCAGGGCCTGGAAAAATGACCAGAGACACCCAGTCAAGGTAGCCTTGAAGGTCTGGAGTGGTGCCTACCCAGGCTTATGGAGGGAAGTGACTCACTCGGTCACTCATGGTCCCAATCGAGTTGGCTGGTGCCGCCTGGCTGGTTCTGCCACCCTGGGTATGGTTGGCTCCAAGGGCAGTGGATTCCCACACTGGCTCCACTGCTGCCCCAGCTGCAGGTTCTTCCAGTCCCTCAACCTACCACCCAACCATGGATTGGGGCCCAGCCCAACAAGCACCCCTTTGGCTGACAATTTATGACCCAGCAGCAGATTGAGGCCCAACTCAAGAAACACCTATTTGGCAAGCGAGTGGAACTTGGGGAGCATGAGGCCCAACCAGCCAGAACTTCTGCATGGCCAAATGATGGTGGGAATGATAACCGCCAAGACAGCAAGATGGCTGAAAGGCTGACTCCCACCCCTAACCAGAGGGGAAGAGGCCCCCTTGACCAGGCCAAGGAGACAGCGGAACAGAGCATGGGAGAGGGGGGATTTGCACTTCAAGACATTGAGATCTCCCCTCTGGGGGACAGATACCTCCAACCCAGGAGTCCCCAATGCCAATCGCCTACAAAAGCAATGACGAAGGTGAGAATGACCCAATGGTGAGGAAAGTCATCAGCCCATTTGCCATCCTGGTGAGGATAATAGTACCCAAGACTAGGGCACATGGGGAAGTGGACACGATCATAGACACGGGGTGTACTCGCTATCTGATAAGCCCGACCATTCTAAAGCTGGGCATCAGGACTAAGACAATGATCCGGCCCATGCATTTTGAACAGGTTCATGGATTATTGGTAGGGGTATCCTCCTCACTGAACCCATAAGGCTGGAAATGGGCTGGCACAAGAAACTCATCTGCTTCATGGTAGCACCAAAAATGATGGAAATTGTGATCCTGTGCCTATCCTGGTTGGACAAATGGGCCCCCACTATCATGTGGAAGGACAGCTACAGAAAACTAAGGCTGGGAATAGGCCCTGAGCCCCCTCAGGTGCGTGCTGGAGGAGAGACAGCCCAATGAAGCAGCAATGCTAAGCAGAACAAGAAGGCCACTGCTGCTTCATAGCAGCCCCTGGCCAAACCCCAGATTCCTCGAGAGTACCAGGACCTGGCAGAAGTATTCAGCAAGGAGGAATGCAACATGCTACTCCCCCACTGCCCCCATGAACTGTGCCATGGAGTTTGTACCAGGGGCTAAGCTAACCAAGCTAAAGATGTACTCCATGACCCCAAAAGAGATGAAAGAGCTGAGAAGTACATCAGCACTAACCTGGCCCATGGGTTTATCCATCCAGCTATGTCTAGAGTGGCCGCCCCAGTCCTCTTTAAGGAGAAAAAGGATGGGTCAATGTGCCTTTGCATGGATTTTAGGGGAATAAATGTTGTATGTGTGGAGAACACCTACCCACTTCCCCTCATGAAAAACATGCTGGTCCACCTGGCCAAGGGGAAGGTGTTTACCAAACTAGACCTGCGATAGGTGTACTACTAGGTACAAATAAAAGATGGGGATAAGTGGAAAGCCACCTTTAATTGCCTCTTGGGGAGCTTCTAATTCAAAGTAATGCCCTTTGGGCTGCAAGGAGCCCCTGCAGTATTCATGCAATTGATAAATGAGGTGCTACACTAGCACCTATATAAAGGAGTCCTTGTGTACGTGGGTGACATTCTTATCTTCACAGAGACCCTAGAGAAACATGTGAAGTTAGTGCATCAAATGTTGGAGAAACTCCTTGCAGCTAAACTAAATGTAAAGTTGTCAAAATGCAAGTTCCACAAGACCTGGCTGGACTACCTGGGCTACCGGGTATTGAGTGAGGGCATAGAGATGGACCTGGCTAAATTGAAAGCCGTTCTAGACTGGCAATATCCATGTATGTGAAAACAGCTGCAAAGCTTCCTGGGGTTCGTGAACTTCTACCGGCAGTTTATCCCCTCATTTGCTAAAATCGCCCTGTCTATCACCAAACTGCTAAAAATAGTCCTCAACAACAATGACCGAATCAGCCCCTATAGTGGACCCTGGAATGTCAGCAGGCTTTCAAGGAGTTGAAGAGGCTTTTTGCCAAGGAGCCAATCCTCAAACCCCCTGACCCAGAACGCCCCTTTGTAATCCAAGCCAACGCCAGCGACGTGGCTGTCGCAGCCGTTCTCCTCCAAAGAAATGCAGAGAGCAACTTACAGCCCTGCGCTTACACCTCCAAAAAACTGACTGACACTGAACGGAGGTGGGCAGTGTGGGAGAAAGAGGCTTATGCAACCAGGTGGGCCCTACTAACATGGAGGCACTTCCTTGAGGGCAGTGATGTACCATTTGAGGTATGGACTGATCACAAGAATCCGGAGGCGCAAAAAACTCCCTGAAAGCTCTCCCCAAAACAGGTCCTCTGGGCACAATATTTCAAATGATTCAACTTTGAGCTGAAGCACATAGGAAATAAGAACACTTAATGAATAATGAAGGAAATAAAGCACCTTAGCAGATGCTTTGTAGCATAAACCATAGTACCACAGCAAGCGTGAAGAGGTGGTTCACGAAATGATTCCCCCCTCCCAGCCTGCCTCACAGGCCATAACTAGGGGTCAAGCCAGGTGGAGAGAAGCCACTGATGGAGGGGGAAAGACCCAAAGCCTAAGAGGTGAGCTGGCAGCCAACTGGTGGTACATCTCTGTACCACGGGTCGGCTGCCAGCTCACCTCTTAACCAGTGATGGGCTGCAACCAGTTTAACAACTGGTTCTGTGAGTGTACGCTTTGCACACATGTGCAGCATTTAAAAAAACACCGATTTCAGCCTCTACAGCTTACCTTCTAGGGCATCCCCGGTGAGTAGAACAGCTGAGGTGTGGTAATCCACTGTGTTGTGTGAATCAGCTGAGCTGAAAAAGATGGAAATATAGGACAGGGTAGGGTGGGCGGGATCAGCTTATCATCGGAACTACCAGTTCATTGCAACTGGTCTGAACTGGCAGCATCCCACCACTCCCCTCCACTCAAAAGCTGGCTAACCTGTTTATAAAGCATGTCTACAGATTGCATGGTGTCTCTCACAGGATTATCTCTGATGATGGGGGTCCAAATCACTGCTAAGTTCTGCAGGGAGTTCATGAGGTCCATTGGGTCTTCACAGTGGCTGAGTTCGGTGTTCCATCCAAATGTTAACGGGCCCTCAGAATGGACCAATGCTATGATGGAGCAATATTTGAGGTTCTATGTCAACTACCAGCAAACTGACTGGACAGAGCTGCTGCCGTTTGTTGAGGTGGCATACAACAATGCAATGCACAGTAGCACAGGTCTGACCCCATTTCAGGTCACTAGTGGCATGGAGTTTTTCCCCATGCCCAATCTCCCCCGGGAGCCCCCCTCCTCCATGTCCTTAGCAGAGTAGGTGGAATTGTTGAAAAAAACATGGGAAAATAGCAAACAAGCCCTGCGGGAGGCAGCAAACACATATAAGTCCCAAGCTGACAAACGCTGCTTTCCGCAACTGCAGTTTAAGGTGGGGGATAAGGTCTACTTGTCCACAAAGTATCTGAAATTGAAATTGGCCACTAAGAAGCTCAGTCCGAAGTTTGTAGGACCTGTCTCTATAGTGAAAGTTATTAACCCAGTCACTGTGCAACTTAAACTCCCTCGATTGTTAGGGAAAGTGCATCCAGTTTTTCACAGCAGTTTATTAAAACCCATCATGGGCTCATAAATCAGACCAATAGCTAGGACATCATCCAAGCCAATAGTGATTGAAGGTCACACACATTACGAAGTGAAGAAAATCCTAGACTCAAGGATACACCGAGGTCTGTTGGAGTCTCTGGTACACTGGAAAGGATATCCTCTTGCTGAAGCCACCTGGGTGAAGAGTTGGAAGGTAAGAGAGATAGGCTGGTGAAACAGTTCTATGATGAGTATCTCCAAAAGCTGAAGGGTCCTCCTGGGGGAGGGAGAGGAGGTTAGAAGTCTTCAATTAACCTCACAGTATGTTCCATGACCTCACTGAAATGTCCTGTCAACTGAGGGGGGGCAGCCTGTCCTGCCCATAGCTGGATTTCGATGTGACACAGTGTGGAGATGAAGGGGGGAGTAATAGAAGGAATTTGGTAGGCAAAATAGAATAGCTCTCTGGTGAGTCACAGGCATCCCAATGGCTGGGAGACCCAGGAGGAGGAGAGAGTTGTAACCAGGCAACCAGCTAGTATCCAGATTGGACAATGAGATTTATTGTTTTGAGAAGACTGGAAACTTTTTCTTTTAAGGTTGTGAAAAGCCTAGGAAGATTCAGAACTGGCTTTTCACTAGTTTGTACCAGGATGGTATTTCCAATAAAAAATGTTCTTTGAGGAATCCAATTGCCTCAGAGTTCTGATTTGAAATGGCTGTAATTCCTGGATCGCTGACACCCTATACATAGAAAAATTAAAATTTGAGATGTAGTATAAATTTATGTTATAAATAGTCCAATAATGCCTTTAGAATTGAGAATTGAATTTTACATCAGATTTCAATTTTAGATGCAAGCTTATTCTGGATATTAAAGTGTACAGCTTGGTTAATCATGAATGTAAGCAAATATACTGTATGTATCCCTGGATAATGTTGCAGGATTCAATCTGAGTGCATCACCAGGACCAGAATTTTAGTCTTCCAGGTTTTAGGATTCATGCTGGAGTCCATCCTCAAGGAACTTCTCTCTCTCTCTAGAATGTGTGCACTGAGCTGTTCTGTGTGTAGTATTTATGTGGTACCTGGTTATGTGTGGATTGGGCTTTGGTGTCTGGCTATTAAGTCATTGGTTGTTTCCTTGTGCTGCTGCATCCTCAGCTCCTAAATGCCTGATAAACTGGTGATAAAGCAACATTCCTGATGATTGACAAGAGTCCTGTTTCCCAGGCTTCAATCATTGCCCTAGCTATTTTTGTCCCTGCTTGGCCAACAATCTTAGTAGCTGTGAAATGGAATGTAAATTCTTGTTCATTGCAATGTAAGTCCACCAGTGAGCTCTCTCCTCGTCTAATCATTAATTATTTGGTTAGCTATTGGTCATTCTTCCATGGAAGGAATCAAACTTTTTTTCACTAAAGGGCATATAATCCTTGAAGGTATTATATTACTAATTCAGTATACTATGAAGTAATATGAGGCTCAGTAAAAATTGCTAACTATATCTCAAAGTAGGAATTCAACTTTCAAAATATATTCCGTTTTAATAAGAACTCGAATATGAATTTCCCAAAATTACTGTATTTTAGCACTGCCGCCACATATAAAAAATGATTCATCCAATTTGTTTTAGAAATTAGTTGTCTATTTTAGCAACCATAGGTATATGAGGAGTAATGTACCTATGATAAAATATATCAATTATTTCTGACTTTAATAAATTTAGTATTCTTCCCAATTCTATGTCTCTTTAATCATACAATCTTTGACCTATTCAGGTTTTGAATCATACTTCATAGTTTATAAATTAAATCCAGAAATGTCCCTTATAAGATTTTCAAATTCAATCCTTTCAAAAATTTCTCTTGATACTATGCTACTTATTTGAATGTACTACAACCAGTTAGGTAGACTAAGCCATTTTGAGTTAAGAGTCTCAAGTGATTTTCTTTGTCGACAATAAAATCTTGCAATCCAGACAACTTTCTATTGAACAAATATCTTGGTATCTTCCTCTAATTTTTGCAACACTATCTTCTCTTTCTTCATCTCCCTAAGAAGATAACCGTGAAGAAGCTAAGTTTTAAAATATGCCAGGTAAAAGAAATTAAAGATTCAATGAGTAGTTAGTTGTATTTCAAGTATGAGTTGATACAATTATAGCTTAAACCTATGTAGGAAATTCCAAACAGATAATAGCAAACAGGTTCTGAAAGGTTTATAGTAACTTTTAAAAAAGCTAATCAGAGGTTGTGTATTTAGAACTGCAGATGCATTGAAGCAATTTACAATTTTTAGAATTGTTGAAGTTAAAAAAAGGGATAGCCCTTTATTGAGACTTTATTGTATGATATTTCTTACAAGACAAGAAGAAAAATCAACTTTTGACTATGATTTGAGGACTGGATTGGATTAGAGAAATATTGTAAGCTTTTTAAATATAAAGTTATTCATATTTGACAATTTATCTGTTCAATTAAAAATTAAGAGAGGAATATGTTGTATTTTAGAAAATTGATTATTAGTATTTTAGGATATTGGTATTATTTGCTTAATTTTAGAGAGATTGTTGAAGTGTTAGTAAATGTGAACTAAAGAAAGTTAGAGGTAAATTTTGTTATAAATTTATTACTTGTATTTTGTTGCTTTTAATTTGTTTTACTGCTCCCTTTCCCTTTTCCATTTTATGTTGGTTTGTATTTTAATGTTTGACTTTGAAATTTTATAAAGATATTATTTAAAAAGGGAAATATCAAGTCAACTACAGAGTGGAAGGAATACAAATTACCTAGAAGGCATAGCAATCCATGATTTTGTAATATTACAATTAGTAATAGTAATAAATCATTATCAAATATTGTGTTATTTTTTAAAATGTACAATAAATATTTTTAATATTTTTCCCATTGGAAATGCATAGTGGGTGCTACTTTTAAAAGTGAAATCTTTGTTTTGAAAACATTTTAATATCTACATGAATTTTCTCTTGCAACCTAATATTCTAATTAATTCTATGACTAGCTGAATATAAAAGGAGAATAGAAGTACAGTAGTACATAAGCCCTACTTAGACATTTCTTAAACACATGCTCTGTACTGCTTTATTAGGATCCTGGATCATGCAGGAAGTATATTCACATTCCAGCAAATGCAAACACAACTCTCCTTCAGATTGCCCAGCTGAGCACATAAAGGTCAGGAAGAGTAGAGGTGAGCTATATGCATGCCCTTATTATTTCAAGCCCTTACATTTCCAGGTAAATGCTTGAATATAGTAAATGGTAAAGTACATTCATTCAAGTGTAATCAATCTGAAGTTCGGTTCTTAGAAATTCTGAGAAATACTAGGAAGAGATGCAGAGAATCAGTGAACATATTCACACTTTATACACTTAAAAAACAGTCATGAAAATTACAGCAGTATTATAAAAACCTTGAAATATGGTGATGGCATTTTTTTTACTATTCTGACTTGTTGATTAGGACAAAAGTGGAAAGGTAAGGATGGGAGAATAGTTTCAGAATTGTTCTGTTGCCAGTTCTTTTCAGGTGGCTGAGGAGGGGAGAACCAGGGTAGGATTGATATAACTATAGCTTTTTGTTTGTTTCTATTTGAAAGAATAGTATGAATCAGTGGTGGGATTCATTTTTTTTTTACTACTGGTTCTGTGGGTGTGGCTTGGTGGGCATGGCAGGGGAAGGATACTGTAAAATCTCCAGTCAGAGGTGGTATTTGCTGGTTCTCCAAACTACTCAAAATTTCCACTACTGATTCTCCAGAACTGGTCAGAACCTGCTGCATTGAATCTCTGGTATGAATGGCAAATGAACTTCATTTTTAAATGAGGAAAAGGGAAAATCAATTTTAAAACTTTCCTACATAAAAAGAAACTACTTTTGGGAGTATAGGGGCTGATTATCATTATATGGATTAGATTGTAATACCGGAACATTCTGAAAGGAAGCTTTTCATTAATATTAGAGGGAACATGGGCCGGGGACCTTTTAGCCTCTTTGATTTGAGTTATGGTTGTTCCACTTTTCTTTTCCGCCCCCCTGAGAAGTGTTTTTATGGGTTCTGGTCCTAAACTTGCACACCCATTCTGGGTAGCTTGAATGTATAGCATCTGGTCTTTCTACTTCATGCTGAAGGACCTCTTGCAATAGGAGGCCAGTTTGGAATAATTATATTTTTATTAGATTTCCAAGCACTTCCAACTCTTTTATAGTTATTAACGGATGGGAGAATAAGCATTCTGACTGGGCTTGGGAATGCAGGAGCATTCTTTATTAAAAGAGGTGTGTTTGTGTGTTTAAAGAAAGTATTGTAATTCCAAAGGGGGGAGGAGAAGGGGAGGTGCTATCATTTGTTGTCTAATTTAGATAACAGTCCTGATTATAGGAACAATAGTTTGTTTAAAACCTTCCCTAATAACTGTTTCCCACAATTTTTGATCCTCTTCTGATTGTTTTTTAAGCAGACTGGAGGTTTATTTTGTTTATTCTGGCTTTCTTCCCTTGGCTGCCTTCATCCACCCTTACTCTAATCAATTCAATTCTAAACAGCTTCTTATGTTATTGAGCATCTATTTTCTATAAAAAGATTATTTGTTCACTTCATTTTGCATTTTAATTTTCTTCTGGTTTTGAAAAACTGCTATGTACCTAAAGCTGTTCTTGCTGATACCAATTTTGCTGTTTACAATTACCTTCATTTTATTTAATGCAAATTGGTCAACCAACAAATTCAGTTTTAAATAACTTGACATTTTGTAGTTGTTTTTATCCACATGTGATTTCTTGACCTTCCCTTAATTCTCTTTAACAGAGCCCTTATAATTTTAAATTGCCTGGAAATTTTCCTCCCAAATGAGAACAAACCAGATGCTAATAGTTTAAAGCATATTGCTTTTCTCATAAGCCAGGATGACTCAGGCTGACTTAACCTGTGCTCAGATACAACTTTCCCTGCCCATTAGCTAATGCCATGGCTCCAAACAATTGAAGAGAGAAATGGGGCATGGTAATTTTAATAATTATCAAATAAAATGGAAGTACCAGTTCAGGGAAAGGAGGTCAGCTAATTTCTTAGTATAGCTAGTGGAGCAAATTTACTTTCACTCCCTCTGCTCTAGGTAGGTACAATGTGTGCTATCAGTTTATCAGAAAATATATATGGTAAGTTGAATACAGGTGACCAAATATGGAAATCTAAATGTTAAATGAATGAATCAGGCAAGGAAAGAAGAAATAGAAAGATATAAAAGAAATATGTTACAAATTACTTTCCTGACGTTCCCATTTTTGATTTTATATATTTTTTTAGTTGTTAGCCTTTTTATGGATGTGAATGGGTGTGTGAAAAGCTAATTTATTTCAATATTTTATTAAAGAAAATCAAGTAATATTTTGGGGAATTGTGACACCTCCTCTTCTGATTACTTGGAAAATATTGTTCATATGCTTTTTTAGTGGCAATGAGCTGTGAAGTGGGAGAGGTGAGGCAGTAGCTTTGTTCTGTGCTCCAATAACCGGCCTTATAGCCAATTGAATAGCTTGCTTTCTGCAGCACAGAGATAAAAATAGAGCAAGGGAAAAAAAATAAAAGTGCTGCTGTGAGTGGCTGTACAGATGAAATGCAAAAGGAAAAAAAAACTTAGAAAATAGCTTTTTTTTAAGTTTGCAAAAATTGCCATGAATGTTCTTATGCTTCTAATTTTTTTTGAAAGGAACCTGTTGCCAGTTTGTATCAAATTTCATCATATCATATTCTGTTCAATAAAGATATACCAATTTTCTGAAAAAGGGCTGTTGCTGCTTATATATATATATATTAAAAATACGCTATAAGTAAAAGAAGTGTTCAGCTTCCTTGTGTTCAGGACAGCATTCTGTAAGGGAGAGGAATTCATACTGACCTGAAGCAGAACACAGTTCTCCAGGTCTCCAAAGGAGTAAGATGAGACTGTAAACACGGTATACTTACCCTGTATTTATTTAATCTGTATTCTCAACATACATTCAGGGACCCAAAGGTCAAATGGCAGCTGGACTTTCTTGTTTTGCTTAAAGACATTTCACTTCTCATCCAAGAAGCTTCTTTAGTTCTGACTAAATGGTGGAGAATGGAAGGATTTATATTCCTTGCAGTCATCTAGTCATTAGCACTCTTTTTTAGAGTCATTGAGGCCACTTGGAGATTTGTCTGTGCCTTCAGGGTCTGGTGATGAGTTCAGGTTCAGGTGACCTGAGGGTACAGACAAATCTGCAGATCGCCTCAGCAACTCTCAGAGTGTTAATGACTAGATGGCTTCAAGGAACATAAATCGTTCCATTCTTCACAATTCAATTAGAACTGAAGAAGCTTCTTGGGTGAGAAGCAAAATGTCTTCAAGCAAAATAAGAAAATAAGTTGCCTTTTGAAAGAAAGCACCTTTGGGACAGCCATGACCTGGGTGATTGAGAATATCTATAAATATACATTGAGGGATGCTGGATTGGAAGAAAATGAGCATGGTTTTAAAACTGGAGGAAGAAACACCAACATCCTGTGCTATGTTTTTTTTTATTGTTGTTGTTGTTTTATTAATTTTCTACTGTTACATTTAATTAGTGCTTAATACACATCATATTGTCCGATTATTTTGTTTGCTTAACAATACAAATTATATTCCTAATCTTTACCCCTTTTTTCCAGCCACTGATAAAATAAATTCCATGTTTGAAAGTATTCTGTATCTTCTTTCTGTTTGATCTTCAATGTAAGTCTGCACAGTCCAATATCTTCTTAATTATCTCTTCATTTAGTGGTATTTCTTCATTTTTCTAATGCTGAGCAAATACAATCCTCGCTGCTGTTAATACATGTAATATTAAATATACATTTTGTTTATCTAATACTGATAATACACCTAATTTTAAAAAAATCAGGTTTCAGATCTACATGTTTTCCTGACATCTTTTCTAACCACATGTGTATTTTTACCCAAATTTCTTTTTCCTTTAATGCAAGTCCACCACAGATGGTAATATGTGCCAGAATCATCCTGTGCTATATTGATACTACTATGAAAGCTGGAAGTTTAAAAAAATATAAGGAAAATTACAGAGCACAAGGAAGCATGGGTGTAAGATTAATATAAAGGTGATCAATCATAATCATAGTAATCAGACTTAAAGTTGACGGTGAATGGTGGATAGTTTCTGCCTTTTAGGATCAACTAACAATGACAGAGGAACCAGCTATCCAAAAACATGTCATAGATTAAAATAATATTTTTAAAACCTGGACTTCAATTTCCAGAATTCCCCAACCAACATTGGTGGAAGCTGAAGTCCACATGTCTTAAATTTAATTTTGGAAATGCTAGGTTAGAACATACCATAGTAGAGCAGCTTACTTTATCTGATTGCAAAAATCCAGATGACCAAGAGATGTCAATACTTTTTTTCTGTATCATAATGCTGCTATCTAATGATTATACAGATGTTGGCAACTAAGATACTGTGGTTCTATGTTTTCTGAATAGAGTACTCTTTAAATAAGAACTTGTTGATTTCTGAAGCAGCATTCTGAACTTTGCAACTATGAAATTACTGCAAAAGTGTTTGATCTCTTTTTGTGAATGATCTTTCCTTTTTTTTCATTGTCCTAATTCCAGTTTTGTACTGTTGTGATTTTAAATTACAGATGACTCTTTGTTCACTTGAAAAAATTGACGTTCATATTCTATTACTTGGGGAGAATAACTGTTTAGATTTTTTTTATTAAAACTTATATAAGAAAATACTAGTTAAAAGAGCCAGTTTGGTGTAGCCTAGAAACCAGGAAACCGTTAGATCTGGTCCTGCATTAATCATGAAAGTCAGTTGGGTCACTTTCTCTCAGCCCTTCTCACTTCAGAAAGTCGTTCTTGTGGGAAAAATAGGAGGAAGAGGGACCATTATGTATGTTCGCCACCTTGAGTTTTTTGTAAAAATAATAAAGGTAGGTTAAAAGTCTAATAAATGAAAGAGCAGAAGTTGCGATAGTCATGTTATTTGTAAAATATGATATTGTTGTGTAATAAGTGTGATTTCACAATGTCCCAAGCAGCATTCTCCATTTAAAAATCACAATTGAAAAGGTGGATTTAAAAACTAAATAGCTGAAAAATCAGCATAGAACTTTGGGCAATACCACCATCAAGATCTCAAGAGGAAGAAGAAGACCCCATAGCTGGAATGTCTATGACTTTGATACTGGATGTTTTCAGTCTACTAAAAGCATACTTGTTCATTGCTCATTCTACAGAGGTTTTGAAAGCACACTCTTATCTGCATTACTTTCAGCGGTGTCAAGTTGCACAGCTTAATCTTATGTTCTCATTACTTTTGAACTGTAATCCGATCATAACATAACATAACATATAAGGTTGCCATATTTTGGACTGCTGCATATAAAATTTACTAGGAACGGATAGACAGTAAATGCTGTAACATCAGAGGAAAACTATACTGTGTATTTTATAACAGTTAATAATCTTGCAACAATACCTTTAATAGCGTCAAACAACATCTGCTTATCCCTGGTCCTTGAGAAGGACTCAGTATTATTGTTAGTTGCAAAGTTGTATCCGACCAATCGCGATCCCATGGACAGCGTTCCTCCAGCCCTTCCTGTCCTCTACTATCCCCCGGCGTCCATTTAAGCTCATGCCGACTGCTTCAGTGACTCCATCCAGCCACCTCATTCTCTGTCATCCCATTCTTATTTTGCCCTTAATTGTTCCCAGCATTAGGCACTTCTCCAGTGAGTCCTTCCTTCTCATTAGGTGGCCAAAGGATTTGAGTTTCATCTTCAGGATCAGGCTTTCTAAAGAGCAGTCAGGATTGATCTCCTCTAGGACTGACCGGTTTGATCGCCTTGCAGTCCAAGAGACTCGCAGGAATCTTCTCCAGCACCATAGTTAAAAGGCCTCAATTCTTTGGCACTCAGCCTTTCTTATGGTCCAACTTTCACAGCCATACATTGCAACGATTGCTTGACTATATGCACTTTTGTTGGCAGGGTATTGTCTGCTTTTTATTATGCTGTCTAGATTTGCCATAGCATTCCTCCCTGGGAGCAAGTGTCTTTTAATTTCTAAAGTCCACATCTGCGGTGATTTTGGAGCCTAGGAAAATAAAATCTGTCACTATTTCCATTTCTTCCCCATCCATTTGCCAGGAATTGAGAGGGCTGGATGCCATGATCTTAGTTTTCTTAATGTTGAGTTTCAAACCAACTTTTGCACTCTCCTCTTTCACCTGCATCAAGAAGCTCTTTAGTTCCTCTTCAACTTCTGCCATTAGAGTGATATTATCTACATATCTGAGGTTGTTGATATTTCTCCCAGCAATCTTAACTCCAACTTGTGATTCATCTAGCCCCGCCTTTCTCATGATGAAGGCATATATAAGTTAAATAGGCAGGGCGACAGTATACTGCCTTGCCAAACTCCTTTCTCAATTTTGAACCCATCAGTGGTTCTGTGTCCAGTTCTCACTGGACACTCAAGAGACAAATAAGATGGCCTGGTACCACACAATCAAAGGCTTTAGCATAGTCAATGAAGCAGAAGTAGATGTTTTTCTGGAACTCCCTAGCTTTCTCCATTATCCAGCGTATGTTGGCAATTTGATCTCTAGTTCTTCTGCCTCTTCAAATCCTGCCTATACTTCTGGTAGTTCTCGGTCCATATACTGCTGGAGCCTAGCTTGTAGGATTTTGAGCATAACTTTGCTAGCATTTGAAATAAGTGCAATGGTGCAGTAGTTTGAACATTCTTTGGCATTGCCCTTCTTTGAAATTGGAATGTAAACTAAACTTTTCCAATCCTGTGGCCACTGCTGAGTTTTCCAAATTTGCTGGCAAATTGAAAGATGGATAAAAATGTGAGCTCTAATCTAAACATCTGGCTGACTTGCAAACCAACCACAATAATAATTTATTAAATATGCATACTGTCAGACTTTCACTAATGAGTGGCTCACAACAACAGTCAAATTAATTACAATAAAATAAAATATAACAATAAAAGATGTCAAGCACCACAAATCCAATGGAATGAAGTAAGGGGTCTCATTCTCCCCTGCCAAAGAGCAAATCTTCACAGTTCTTCAAAACAACAGCGAGGCAGGGCATTCAAGTCTCTTCCAGAAGGTTGACATTGTTATTATACAAGTCAAATTAATAAATAATAAATAATATTTTAAGGCAGGAGGCACAATCTCCTTCAGAGAGGCTGCCGCAATGGCCTGGACCATGGGTCACCTCCCTGGCTGCTTTTACTAAATAGGAGGAGTCTAAATCCAGTAAACAGGTAGCAAGCTGACATCACAGAAACTCTGACCATTTCCTCAGGCCTATTTCTAGTTTTTAAGCCTTTTTGTTTAGTATTTAATTGCATTTCATTTTATATGTTAACTGTCATGCCACATTGTTTTGTGCTACATAGCTATAGTATTAACATTAATGATAATTTAAACAAACAGATTTCAGTGATTTAAAATACTCCATGCTAGTAATTCAATTTTTAGTTATTTTAATTATAATTTGTACTGGGATGATTGTAAAATTTTATAGTTCTAATGTAAATTCGTAATTTAATTTATACAATAATTTTGGTATGGGAATTATTCCATTTTGGATGACAGCCAAATTAATCTGAAGCATTGCATAAATTGAAATTAAAATAAGTACTGCCTAAACAAATGTGTGGGTTTTGTACTGGTCACATGGAATTGCAAAAATAGTTACAATATTTTAGTTCAGAGACACATAATTTCAGGGACAAAGGCTATGCCCAATCTTTTCATAGGCTATATTGCAGACAATGTGTGGGACCAAGAACTAAAAGATTAAAGCATGTCAAAAAATAAGTTTGATTTATGATTACATTTAATTAATGGAAATTAATATGATTTTTGCCCGTGCAGTTTTCCTCTATTGTAGATACTAAATATCATCTAGTGGCAACTTTTGGGGGACTTTGGAAGCGCTACCTAAGACTAAGGAAATATCTATGATGCTTTGAGCTGTAAATTATGTTCCTCCCTATTTTAGCATTGTTCTAATTTTTGAGCTGTAGATCAGTACATCCATAAGGAACCAATTGGGTAAGCCACTATGTTATGTGGAGCACCTTTAATTGATATACAGATCATATAAGAAATAAATACCTTTTCTTAGTAATGATCCATGCAGTTCAGACATTTGTACTCCTTTTCTATTTTCACATACAAATGTCTGAAATAAAAGGCTTCTTTTATTCATTATTAATTTGTTATTATTTAGCAGCATATACTGTAAGAAGCCGAAGGTTTTGTATTAGTAATATGTTTCACTCTTGTTTTTGCACAGTACTATACTACTCCATGTCTATGTCTCAGTCATCCAAATCATCCAAGTTGTTCCAAAGGTGCATTTTCTAATAGCAACTGGCCTTTCTTGATTTTTCTTGAAGATGCTTTGCTTCACTTCCAAGAAGCTTCTTCAGTTCTAACTAACTGAGGGGCTGACTGCAAAGAATATAAATCCTTCCTTTTCCACCAGTTACAGGTAGTCCTTGACTTAATTTAATTTAGCCATTCATTTAATGACCATTCGAAATTACAACAGCACTGAAAAAGGTGACATAACCAGTTTTCACATTTATGGCCATTGCAGCATCCCCATGGTCACATGATCAAAATTCAGATACGTGGCAACAGGTTTTCATATTTATTGTCAGAGTATATTCCTGAACTGGAATGGAGCTTAGTATCAAGGTGAGCCAATGAGAGCTGAATTGAGGGCTGAAACTTAAAGAGAGAATCTGGGCGTGGTTTATCTCTGTTCTGTGCTCAGCTCTAAAGTGAAAGAGAATTTAACTTGCTTGCTTGTCTGCTGAAGTTGAGTTGCTTGTAACGTCTGCTTCTTTTTGAGTTTGCTCCATGTTGGAGAAATCTACAACTGGTATTGTAAAATTTACTTAATATGTTTATAAAGACGTTAAATGAAGCATCAGCCATCTGTGTTTATTTTTCTGGCACTGAATTTACTCTGTAAAAACTCTGAACATTTATGACAGTTGCAGTGTTCCAGTGTCATATGATCATCTTTTGCGACTTTCTGACAAGCAAAGTCAGTGGGGAAACCAGATTCAATTAACAACATGTTAGTAATTTAACAACTGCGGTGATTCTATTAACAGGAGATGCAGTGGCTTAGTAGCTTCATGGCCCTGGATATGGTCTTTGCTTCAGCAGTTTGAGTCCTAGCACTGTGTGTCACTGTCCCATCACTTGCTGCAGCTTCTGCCTGCCTAACAGTTCGAAAGCATGTTCTATGCGAGTAGATAGATAGGAACCATTTCTGTGGGGAGACAGTCTGGTGCTCCTTTCAGGCAATCAGATTCACGCTGGCTCTAAACCTTCCTGGTTGTGATGCCCATTTGCGAAGAAGCTTCAGTAAAGGGAGAGGGCCTTGGATGCTGTTGCAGGAAGAGCCACTCATTTTTCTTTCTGATGCAAAGCTAGCTTCCCCTTCTGTGGCACACGTTGGGAAGCGCATAAGCATGTACCACAACAGAGCTACTAAATTGACAGGTACACTACTACTGAGCATTAGCATTGGAGTCTCCTAATGTAACAACACTCTATTGTAAATGAAATAAAATTCACTTAACAACTGGCAAGAAAGATCATAAAATGAAGCAAAATTCACTTAACTGTCTTGCTTATCAACAGAAATGTTGGGCTCAATTGTTATAGGGTGAGGACTATCTGTATATTCCTTCTGGCTTTTGCATGACTTCACCATTTAGGAATAAATGTGGCATTCTGAGTTCACATGTAATTATCAACCAAGAAAAAAATCTGATGGAGTTAGAGGGGCCACCATTTGATAATATCAAAAAGAGAATTGGTGCATTTTAAGAGGAATACGAGTAGTTGGAGATTAGTTGCTGTTACTTTCAGAAACTGAAATGTTATAAAATGTTATAAAATAGCATTGCCTGTTATATTTTGAAAATCTTATTATTTGGGCATAGGAAGATTTAATTTGTAAAACTGATCTGTAATTTACTACTACTCTTGGATTAGGATATGTGAAATGCTGCACTACATTTATTAGATTGGAAATATTATTGCTAGGAAGATAAGCACTAATGATTCAAGTTGTTAATCCTTCAATAATCTGTTTTTTTTTTCAAAAATTATTATAAATATTAGATTTTTTTCATAAAAATTACCCTAGTTATGACTGCATCTTAAGCATAGAATTGTCTCAGAGAATGTATCATTTCTATTTATACAAATTCCCATGAATACTTTTAGCCATCACTTTTTCAAAGGGCATTTACTATTTTGTGTTTTTAAATTCCTATTTAGTAACTCAAAAGAACAGGAATAAAAGCAATTAAAAGCTCTAATCAACATATTTCTGTCTTTTAGTAAATGCTGATACTGATAAGTAGCAATACTAACATTTTGTTACACTATTGTTAAAATACTTCTTTTAACTCACACAGTTTTTATAGTCATAATTATGACAATGTAAATTAAGTTACATACATTTAAGAAAATGTATGTCAAGTATATTTTTAGACATCTTTGAATGTTATACATGAATTTGTTCTTGAAACCATCTCTGGATGTAGTTGCAAGAACCATGCTCTCTGATGGTAGCAATCAGATCAGCAATTTATTTGTAATATACAGGAACAACTAGTTATTGATTCTTTCTCCCTCCACTAAATGTTCTGATCTCACACTGTTGCTTTCTGCTTCGGATCTAGATTTCTCATCCTAATATAAGTAGCTTTTTTCTGTGATTCTCTTCCATTACTACTTCTTTGGTCTTATTCACAAACACTATTGCCTGCTTGTTCTTTTCTCTCACTGCTGGTTTTTTTTTTCATATATCATATATCTAGTGTAGCAAATTTCTCTATAACAATACAGCTTCCTTTTTTGATCTTTCTGATAGTGAACAGTCTGTCAAATGCAACTTCCAGCCTTTCAGATATCATCAGTTTTGCCAAGTACAGCCTGTTGAATGTTTACTATTCTGTACTGATCAGTTACCCTGATGGCGAATAATTATTAGAACTAAAACTGCAAAACAAGACAACATCTTACTGATTTAATTTTAAATTAGTGAGTGTTACATTTGGGATTTATCATACTCAAGGAACATAATAGACTGACTTCCCCTTAGCTATTTTATATCCTGATGTTATTTAATTGTGGTCAAAGCAAATTTGTAAGTTATTTGTTACTCTTACAAAAAGAGGTACAGTGGCTCAGTGGCTTAATGATTCTGGAGATGGCCATTGCTCTGTGGTTTAAGTCCTAGCATTGATGTCACACACCTCAGTTTTGCCCACCTAGCAGTTTGATAGCTTGTTACCTGTACTGTATTTTTTGGAGTATAAGATGCACTTTTTCTACCCCCAAAAGTGGGTGGAAATGTCTGTGCATTTTATATAGTGAATTTAAGCGAGCCCTGCCTACTTGTCGGCCCCCACCCTTCGGCCTCTGCCTCCCAACAATTTGCCTCCTTGCAGCAAACAGCAAACAGCCTGGTCAGCTTCAGCACAGCCTGATTAGCACAATTAGCTGATTGTTGGTTGGATTGGCCTCCCCACGACCAGCTGTTCCAGGCTGCAGGGATTGCCTATTGCCACATCCACGTGCCCCATTTTTGGCCTCTGTGCACCCAATTTTCGGCCTCCATGTGCCCCATTTTCCACCCATTCTGATCCCCGCCACCTGGAACGGGGCATAAATGAGGCGTGCGAAGGCCAAAAACAGAGCATGCAGAGGCCGAAAATTGGCCGTGCAGAGGCGGCAATAGGCAATGGCGATCCTGCAGCCTGAAACAGTTGATTGTGGGGAGGCCAATCCAACTGACAATCAGCTGCTTGTGCTAATCAGGCTGTGCTGAAGCCGTCCAGGCTGTTTGCTGTTTGCTGCAAATTGCTGGGAGGCAAAGGCAGAGGCAGATTTTTTCTTGTTTTCCTCCCCAAAAGCTAGGTGCGTCTTATACTTCAGAGCATCTTATACTCCAAAAAATATGGTAAGTAGATAAATAGGTACCACTTCAGTGGAGAGACAAGCCAGCACTTTGTGCAGTTATTTTTTGTCCTGTTGGCACTGGACCTTCCCAGTTGTGACACCTGTTTGCCAGGTGGCTTCAGTGGAGGGAGAGGGCCCCAGATGCTGCTGCAGGAAAATAGCTCATCTTTCTTTTTGGTGCAGAGCTAAGTTGCCCACTTGTGGTGCCTCTTTGGAAACATGTGAACATGAACCAAACAGGGCTAGCAATCTCAGGAAGCAAACTGCTACTCTGCATTTAGCATTGTAGTCTCCTGGCTAATGTAACATCTCCATATACTAAGTAAATTAAAAACTCTTGTAAAAATGTGTTTGTCCTTATTTTGAACCGTTTTTGCCCAGATTCAGTACTTCTACAAGTACAGCAAAACTTTAAGAAAATAATTTGGTAATAGACCTGGGATTGTGAAACAGTTTTTTAATTTGTATTTGACAATTTTTGTTTATTGAATTAGCTAAAATTGAATGCATTTATGGAATATGAATATAGATGTGTCATATTACAATCTATGTGAAAGAACTTTGTAATTTAATAAAAAGCAATCACTTGTTAGAAAGGAAAGCTAACAGGCTGTTTTCTCTTTTATAATTAACACCAAATCATACAAGAATGTCAACAAATAAACATTCGCCCACAGTTTCATTAATTAAACAAATAAAGGTTGTTGTTGGTGGCCTTTGGATTAGGGAACAAATTAAAACATTCCAAACATTCCAACTAACTCATGTTATAGTGTTGAAAGAAATATCCTTCTGGGTTCAGTTCCAAGTGGGGAAAAAGACACTGGAAACATGGAGGCTGCTTGGAAAGTTTAATGGTGAACAGGACCACATGGTCTGGAGCTCCAGAGAAAGATGATCACATGCTTGAAGGAGAAGATCAAGAAAAAAAGGGCTGAGGTGCTGAGAGTATCTGGGTTTTATAACCTTTGTTGGGATTTGAATTGAAGCTTGTTTCTAATTGGTTGTCAGACTCCCATGAGGGGCAACTCTGTAGGCTGTCCTGAGTTCCAAGCTTGGTTGACCCTTGCTGGATGATCTATGCCCCAAAGGGCCCTTGGCAATTGCTATAGCTTTACCTGGAGACCTTTCTTATGTAAAGTATTCTGGCTCAGGCCTTAATGGCCCACCCATTAACAAAGGTGGGGGTGAGATTCTGCTTCTGGGGTTCTACTCTTTTTAGAAGAAATATTCTGCCTTTTAAATATCTACCAGAATACTTCATTTTTCTAGGAGAGTTGGGTGCCAACTTCCTACAATAGCCACATGGCATCACTATAGCACACAAACCAACCAAAGTCCTCCAAAATATCTAAGAGGATGAAAGGGCTGCAAGACTTCAGAATCACAAAGAAAGGTACAGGATGAGATAGGAAAAGAAAGAGAAGGAAAGCAAAAATCAACATGGCGAACACTAATTTGCAAAAGTTCCTCAACGTAGCAATACCCGCTGTCAATAGAGCCAGGGTTATTGGTTTGATGTGGATGGGTATAAAAATTGATTGAATAAAATAAAATAAAAAAATTAAAATAAAATTAAAATAACCCCATCTTGATTATTTTTCTATATTATGAGGTTATAAGAAGCTGTGCCAGATTTTCAAGATTCTGTTGTCAACCTTCAACAATACAGCAGTATTCCTGATCTTTGTTTCCTAAACTTGCCTATCTCAAAAGGCTGACCTCATAATTGCAACCTGCCTTGAGTCTTTACCTATACATTTCATAACATATACATTTCATAAGTAACAATAAACAATGCCTTTTGTTTAAAATGTTTTGTTACATTTTAAGAAATGAGATAGATGTAGAATTAAAATGAATCCTCTCAGAGAGGATTTGTACTGTGTGAAAGATTTGGCCTATTAAAATAAAATGAACTACAATAATTGAACATAAAACTTTATCATTTTGTTAGAGTTTTCATTCAGTGATATATTATTTTAGCTGATCAGCACCCAGTGATGGAGGAAGGAAGGAAATCTATTTACATAGCTGTTTTCTGGAAATTTTATCAGATTGTTTTGGGGGATGATGATAATGATTACCATTGCTAATTGACTTCCCTTTCCAGAGCAAAAAATGCTCTTCTTTCTGAACATATTCTTCTATTGCTTCTAGCTATAGACCATGACATTCCTCTTGTGCCATTTGTCAGTTCCTACATGATTTTACAGAAATGATTCTCAGAACATAATTACAGTTAATAGAATAATATGAATATACTTCATCGAATCATATATGCAGTACTGCTAATATAAGGTTCTTTCATTTTATGGACAGATGAGATATATTTTATTTTACTCTGTTTATGAACAAGATATATTCACAAGCCATTTGTCTGAAATGACACTGGGTCTCCTAATTGAGTAGGGGATTGGACTAGAAGACATCCAAGTTCCCTTCCAACTCTACTATTCTGTCAAGAGAAAATGATACATCATTTATTTATTAAATTTATGTACCTCCCATCTCATTATCAAGTGACATAGTAATAGATTATATATTAAAACATTTATAAATACTAAAGGCCCAAAAGCTACTTCTAGTAAAATGTGATTTTAATCCTACAGTAGATGCTAAAACTTTATTTTTTAAAGAATTTTCATTTAATGCAACATATAGTTTTTAAAATATATCTGACTTGCTTTACATATTCTGATGTTCCTTGTTTTCCTATTTCTAATTATCCCCAGCGGGCAAGACGGGCCACTATTCCATTGTAGTTATGTTTCTAGGCTTTTTTTTTACAATTGTGACATCATTTTGATACTGCTTTATTGTAATAGTTTTTTTTCTTCATTGCACTGTTGTCTGGTTCCTACAAATTTGCCGCGATGTAACATTATTATGCTAAAAACAAGATATAATTTGCATAAAACTTTCATTACCAAAAGTATTTTAGAGACAAGTCAATGAAGCATAGCTTGCTGCAACTGAATTAAATTTCATGAGTTTCTTTAATGATGAACAAGAGAGAATAAATAAAAAGAATAACTAAACTTTCTAATAATTGTGGCAAATCAAAGTAGTTCCTGGATATTTTTTCATCCACCCAAAACAAAATATTATTTTTAGTTTCTGTACTTCTGACTGCTGCAACAGTTGTAGGATATGCTAAGAGATGTGATCACATACTGGTCAGAATTTTAAATATTTCCAAATTAATTCTGTTAACATAAATTATTAACTGTTCTGGATAGCTAGTTATAAAAATTCAAATGGTGTCCTTATATTGCATGCATGTGTATGTGTGTGTATTATTACGTATCACTCTTGTATTCAGATATATTCATATAGATATTTAGACTTAGAATAACTTTACTGTCACTTTAAATGTACACTAATTGGCATACATTTAAGTGAAATTTCATTGCATACAGCTCTCAAAGGGTCACCACCTACAATACAAACTACATAAACCTGATAGATACTGATAGATAGATAGATAGATAGATAGATAGATAGATAGATGATAGATAGATAGATAGATAGATAGATAGATAGATAGATAGAGCGAGCATATACCCATATAGCCACATATATGATGCAGGAAAACAATACAATCCAGTTCGGATGTATACATGTACATTGTGAGAAAAACGAATCCTGTAAGTTTACCAAGGGGATGGCATGGGGAACAAAGCTGTTAGAGAATCGGGTAGTCCTGTTAAAAATACTTCAAAACCTCCTCCCAGAGGAAAGCCACAGAAACAGACATTTATATGTAAGTGTAAGGGACTATGTGGCTAAAAAATAAGTGAGAGTATTAAATGTGTGCATTAGAAGTGTGATATACAGGGGTGGGATGCAAATATTTTTACTACCGATTCTGTGGGCGTGGCTAGGTGGGCGTGGCCATGTGACTGGGTAGGCGTGGCTAATTCCTTTTTTGTGCAGCAGCACCCCCCCGCGCACTCTGCTTTTTGGCCTCCTGGGCCTCAGGGAAGCCTCCTGGAGGGGTGTTTTTGCTCCCAGGAGGCTTCCCTGATGCCCAGCAAGGCAAAAAATGGAGCGTGGGGAACTGTGCAGCACCCTCCCGCGCTCCATTTTTTTTGCCTCCTGGGCCTCAGGGAAGCCTCCTGGACAAAGCAGTAAAACAGTGAGGGGGATCCTGGCACAGCTGATCATCAGAACAGCTGATGGTTGGGAGGGAAAAAAAAAGAAATACCGGTTCACCTGAACCAGTAGCTGTTTTTTTACTACCGGTTCGGCTGAATGGTAGCATTTTTTACTACTGGTTCACCCAAAGCGGGCCGAACCAGTAGAATCCCACCATTGTTGATATACTGAATTAATCCAAATTTCTGGGTTTGTATTAACCAGAAATTAATGGTCTGCTGGGGCTACAAAAACATGCTAGACTGAAATGTGTTTGACTAGCCTCTGACAAATGAACTCAGCAAACGTAAGTCAGCAATTCTGGAATGAGACGAAGGATGATGAAATGTATTGTAATTCTAATTCTAATTCTTTCTTTTTTATCAAAACTTACCCAGCTCTTGTCTGAACAAAAACCATAGCCATTTGGAATATAGAAAAATGTGAATAATATCACATTTTAATAATAAATATATACGTTGGGGTTGATAGATCTTCTTGGGCAAGCTTTTTAATAAGGTTGATCCCTATTAAGTAAGATTTCAACTGATCATAAACATTTGTATTTTATCTTTCAGGAGTTACAGTTTGAAAGGCTTACACGAGAACTTGAGGCTGAACGTCAGATTGTAGCCAGCCAGCTGGAGAGATGTAAACTTGGATCTGAGACTGGAAGCATGAACAGCATTAGGTACTTAATTAGAATAGTTTTATTATGTTTGCATAATAAATTGAAATTGATAATTGATTGTATTGATCATCCCCTGGTGATATATTGCATATTAGAAGATGTCCAAAATAGCAGTAGAGCAAAATTATTTTTAAATTACATTATGTGTGTTACCTGATAATGACTTTGAGCAAAAAGTGATAGCAAAAACACGCACTGTGAAAACTGGGGAGGTGATGAAATAGCATGACATATAAATCTGCTAAATTTAGCTCCTTTAAAAAAAGAATAGACAAAAAATTAATGTGAGAAATAAATTCAGTGCTGTAGAGTTTGAAAATGCAGAGTGCTGCAGGTCATTTGCTGCCATACAAACATAATATTTTCAATTTGATCATTTTAATCAAGAAAATATTTACCTTAAAATATCTGTACCTTTAATTGTTTGGATTTTTTTTCTGGTATTTTTGCTATAGAACTGTCAATCTTAAAATGACTATCGTGTTTATAATTCTGCTACTTATTTGATTTTTAAAGATGTAACTTATCTAGAGAAACACATGTAATATTTGACTTACAACATTTCATTTATTGACCATTTGAACTTACAACAGCACTGAAAAAAGTGACTTATGACTGTTTTTCACACTTATGACTGTTGCAGCATCCCCATGGCCACATGATCCATATTCAGATGCTTGGCAACTGCTTCATATTTATGACAGCTGCAGTGTCCCAGGGTCACGTGATCACGTTTTGCGACCTTCTGACATGCAAAGTCAATGGGGAAGCCAGTTTCACTTAACAACTATGCTGTTAACTTAACAACTTCAGTGATTCACTTAACAACTGTGGCAGGAAAGGTCATAAAATGGGGCAAAACTTGCTTAACGAATGTCTCACTTAGCAACAATAATTTTGGGCCCAATTATAGTTGTAAGTCGAGGACTACCTGTATGCATAAACTAATGAATTTGTGTTAGTTTCTTAGACTACTTTTTTAGTGCATGCATAGTTGGAAGTGCTTAATTTAGCTTAGGTAACCCCATAAAAGCTAATCAGAAACAGCCTGGGAGTCTATCAAGAATGGCCATCACTGGCATTCAATATATATCTCAAAATAGGTAATGACAAATCACATCTGGAGTGACGTCAAGAAAACGACATGCAAGTAAACCCTCTGGGAATCTACCCTTGTCTAGCCAAAGATAGAAAAATAGAACGATTGCATGAAGTATTTTGTAAAAACTTTTACACGTTGAAATTAAAAAAATAAAATAAAAAAATAAAATAAAATAAAATAAAATATTAAAAAGTACTTTGGTCTAGTGGTTAAGGCATCAGCTTAGAAAGTGGGAGACTATGAGTTGAAATCCTGCCAAAAAAAGCCAGCTGGGTGACTTTGGACCAGTCTTCTATCTCAGCCCAATCCACCTTACAGGTTGTTATGGGGAAAATAAAAGATGGAAAGTTGTATTCAATATGTTCCCCTTTTGAATTATTTGTAAAAATAATGAAGGCGAGATACAAATAAATAAATAAAAATAATATAATATTAATAGGAAGCTTTCAGAGAAGTAGTCCTTTACTGGGTCATGGTAAATCAAATTTGAAAATAATTTTAAAAAGGGTTTAAATTCCTAGTTGTTGAAATAAACTGATAAAATTTGAAAGACTGGAAAAACAAAGTGAAATAACTGCTACTAAGAAAGAGGTTCAAAGATAAAGCCACTTGCTTTTAATGTCAGATATATGTGTTCATTAAATGTTTTTTGCTTACGTTAAAACATGGAGAAATTTATATTTTTCCAAATTTATGCATCTTATCTCAAAATATATTTATATCGTCATTATCTCTAAAATAGATTTGGTAGAGCACTCTCTTGAGACTTTCTTTAAAGACTATTTGGAAGCTGCAGTTGATACAAAATGCAGTAGCCCTTTCATTGTAAGAACAACATTTTTGTTCTATGTGGGTTACTAGTGGGCTTTCAAGTACAATGCAAAATGCAGGTTTTAACATAAGTACCATAGGTGGTATTCTGCAGGTTCTGACCAGTTCTGGAGAACCAGTAGCGGAAATTTTGAGTTTGGAGAACCGGCAAATACCACCTCTGACTGGCCCTGCCCCCATCTATTCTCTGCCTCCTGAGTTCCAGCTGATTGGCTGAGTCTTCTTTTGTTGCCCTGCACAGAAGAATGGAGCTGGAAAGCAGGTTAGTGGAGTGGGGAGGGAATGGAGATTTTGCAGTATCCTTCCCCTGCCATGCCCACAAAGCCACACCACGCCCACCAAGCCACGCCCACAGAACCAGTAGTAAAAAAATTTGAATCCCACCACTGATAAATACCTATACATGCTTGGGATCTCCAGGACCATCTCTTTCGGGTATAACCCACCTGCTATACATTCCAACTTAGAATACTGATTATTCCACTTTGAGGTTTAGAGTCCTTAAGTTCATTGAAACAATAAAAAGCATCAGCTTTCATTATACCCAATATCCTAAATCTGTAACTAGTGATATGATATGATGCTGTATGTATGTTCACTTGAAAATATGACTGAACAAAGTATCACCTGAACAGATTTCATTGTAAATAATTTAACTCAGGATCCAATATTTCATGGGTTTCACAATTTTCTCTTACATCTTATATTTATGTTCAACAAACAAAAGATGGGATTTTAAACCTAATACTGCACTGCTGTGTTAAGTTTAATACATACTCAGTCCCACCCTCCCACACCCTTCCCATCCTTTTCTGGTATGGTCATTTTTTAAATTCAATTATCTAAATCAGGGCTGTCAAACTCCCAGCCCATGGGCTGGATGCGTCACGTGCTGCCCATGCCCAGTTTAGGGAAGGAGGAAAAAGCCCCAGTGTGTCATGTGACACAGCCATGATGACATGAGTTTGATACTTCTGATCTAAATACAGAGAGTGTTACATTAGGCTTGCCTGTGCTAGTAGACTTTTGGATCCAAATGGATTGTCTGAAACCATTTCAAAGTGATATTTGTCAGCTCTTTGTATGCCATGTTTTGAAATGCTATCTCCCCCTCCCCACTTGCAGAAGTTCTTAAGCGCTAGTTTTCAGTGGCAGTGCCTATGTTATGGTGTAGCCCTCCCAAAGAAGCCTGACTAGCCTCACAGGTTTCATCTTCTGGAGATTTTTGAAAACTGAATTATTCCATAGGGCTTATGATGAATGATGGGACACAGTAGGTTCTTTGATTTAGTTAACAATAGTCCTCAGCTTATTCCATTCGTTCAGTTACAGTGGTACTGAAAAATGGACTTACAACGGGTCGTTGAAATTGCAACTGTTGCAATTGGTCCTCAAAGTTCTGGCCATTACAGCATCCCTTTGATAATATGATCCTGATTTGGGCATTAGGTGCCTGGCTTATGATTATCACATCAAAGTGAGTTGTGATATGATTGCCATTTGCACAATGCTATTCCCACAAGCAGAGTCAATGGCAAAGGCTGCAGGGAAGGCTGGGTGAGTTGCTCCTGCTGCTTTTTTTCTTGAGGAATTCCTGAATTTTTCTTGAGGAATTCCTGAATTTCTTGAGGTTCCTGAATTCAAGATCCTATGGATCTCATATGACATAGTGTCACCCACATTCCATATTGTGCATCTGTCTGCAGCACTCTACCATAATGTCAATCAACCTGCCCAAAGCCTCCATCAACCCTCCCATAATCACCACCAGCCCATCCATGTCTACCGGCCTATCCATATAAAAGGAAGTAAAAGCTTTCAGTCTCCCAGCTGTAGGTGGAAGGAGAACTGATCAGCTAAATATGTGTTCCCCAAACAGTAAACTTTGATTAACAAAACAATAACTGTGTTCACCCATTTTGTTAAATCATATGCTGTACCTTTATTAAATAAAACTCTGTTGGATAATAAACCATGTTTTAAAAACCAGATGCCACCTCTAAACCTCAGTATTAACTGGTTTCAGATATCATACTAAGCAAAAATGTGGTACATTTGAGAGCGGAAAATTCTCATTATTTGAAGATGTAAACTGAATTTTGAAAGATGAATATGGCTTATAAACTGGGAATTATGTTGTTATTATAGAATTGAGGAGATATTGATTATATGGTTATTTATGTTCCTTTTTATACATTTGTGATTAATAGAGATGCAATAAAACAACATATGACTAAGACATTTCATAGCATACAGGTCTTTTTAAAAGATTACTGTTCTCAACGTGTGTGTGTTTGCTTTGGACATAAATATTGCCTCTAACTCATGGATATTTAAAAATGCATTATTTACAAGGTAACTGGTTTTTTTTAATGCCTACCACTTTATATTTTACAATGGACAGTAAATAATTAAAAAATAAATATATTTTTATTCAACGTGTATAAAAACTCCACTCTGTCTTCTTTCATGTGCTTCTATGCAAATGTACAATCCTACAAAAGAGTGTGCAATAATAAGCAAACTTAATACAGGAAACATCCACTCTTAATTCTGCAGTTTTCATAATAGTCATTTTTAAAGTTGCCTTTATTTATTTGACTGAATGGGATTTGAAGTTATTTATCACGGGAAAGAATTGTGTTTTCAGTTTGAGCCTTGTGAAAGCAGTAAGGGAAGATGGACTCTACCCTTAGAATTTAGGATACTTTGATAAATGTTTGATATATTCTACTGCAGCACATATTATACTGGTGTAAAAGACCACAGCGCATATTATACTGGTGTAAAAGACCATATCCTTAATTTCATATAATAATTTTGCAGCATCTTTCACAGCAGTTAACTATTCACTCAGATTAATTACATAGCATCAAACTGATTCAAACTGCTTTGTTTTATTGCAGACTTAGAATGGATCACAAGAGTATTGGGTTAAGTATCTCCTTTGACTGCTAGACTTATTTGACTTCTGAGTAGCTCTTTATCATTTTTTTTTTAGTTTCTGTTAATGTTCTTGTATTCTTGAATTTGGAAGCATGTGAAATTCACAGTGCGATTGTATCAGGCACGGGAGAAGATGGACTCAGTGTCATGTCTTACTCATTTGTATGCTGCTACAACCCTACGCATAGAGAAAATCAGTTACCATGGGATTTGGTATTGGAGACTCTGAATCAGAACAAAGACGCTATAAAGCAATTACAAAGAGCTCTACTGAATGGTTTCAAGAGAGACTTGGTAGTGATTTTCCAGTTGAGGAAGGCTTGGAAATCATGAAGTATATTACCTTTTTTCCAAAAGAGAAAGAACAGAAAGTCATAACTTATTCACTTTAATGTCAAATGGCTAGAAACTTATGTAAAAGAAATTTTAAATCCTAAGCAAGAATTTGGATATTAATGCACAAAACATGTTAATTATGATCAATTAAAAAAACATTTTATACCTGGTGGCAAAGCTATATAGCAGAATGACATTTAGTTTTCCAAAACATTAATACTTCATATAAATAGATCAGGAGTAACTATGAAGAATGATCTGTACAAATTTGAATCACATGTGAGGGGCAGAGCAGGGATAAAATCAAAAGGAAGTCTTTTTGCCAGATAAAAGAATTGATGTAGACTTGAAATTCTAGTCGCATTTATCCAAGTGTTTTTGTTTTTAATACAAAGAGGATCTGTTCTTTAGAAAACCTATAGGACTGTGCTGTACAGTTGCTATAGAATTGCTATATAATTTCCTTCAGTTATTTGTTTAGAAGATGGTAGGAAAACATTGAGGAGGCTAATGAAAAGTAAAATTACACTGCACTGAACTTTGATTTTATATTATGAATGATCAAAGTCAGTTTTATACATTAATTCTCTCCCTATGATTTCTGAAATATAAATTACCAAAGAGGGTGTCTTTTGCATTTTTAGCTGTATGTTTAATAAAGTAAGGATAATTACTTTCAGCTGCTAGTATAAGGAAATTGTTTTTGTCAAATATTGTTTTGTTTTGTTTTATAAATAATTTTCTATCCTTTTTTCAGGAACTGAATGTTCCCAATTTTCACCCTCATAACAACCTTATTAAGTTGATTAGAATGAGAAATAATGCAATGCCATCACATGAAAAATTGAGGACATTTGCTCATCTTCCTCAGACAGCAGATTAAGCCTCTTACTTTTCCTTCCATCCAGTTTGACAGATGCACATTAAGACAAAGATTTGGCCTGTGCCTGTGTTTTTGAGAGAGTTTCTATGCATGTACATAACACTTTCATGCTCTTAGTTTTTCTTCCCCAAAATCATCAAGCTATCATTCCCTTTAGATGACCAAAAGGACAGATGAAGCAAGCATTTGTTCCAATGTAGAAACAAACCAGCTTTGTTCTTTAATAGTCCTGTGCAGGGGTGGGATTGAAAAATCCCAGCAACCAGTTCACTGCCTGGTTGCTGGGTGGGCATGGCCATGGTGGACGTGGTGTACCAGAACTTCTGGGAGGGCCATGTTTTGCCTTCCCCGGGGGTCCGGAGGCTTCCCTTGGGCCTCTGGGAGGGCAAAAATGGCTTCTCCCAGCCTCCAGAGGGCCTCTGGAAGCCAGAAACAGGCCCATTTCCGGAACTTCTGGTTCAGCGGTTTTTTACCTTCCCCAGGGTCCAGAGACTTCCTTCGAGCCTCTGGGAGGGTGAAAATGGCTTCCAGAGGGGCTCCAGAAGCTGGAAACAAGCCTGTTTCCAGATTTCGGAACTTCCAGTTTGGCCCATTTTTCATCCTCCCAGAGCCTCTGCACAGACCCTTCACTTACCTGCATCTGAAACAGGCCATGTGGAGATTCAGGGGAGGGGAGGGGTGGACATCACCAGCTGCTCCGTTCAACTACTGGTTTGGTGAACCAGATGTAAATTTAACATTTGGTTCATCCGAACTGGTAGAATCCCAGCCCTGGTCCTGTGGTAGCTGAAACAAAATCAGCTATACTCTGCAATACTACTGATATTGTGCAAGCAGAGAGTCTGTGACTGCCTTTCAGTTAGTACAAAATCCTATTTAAATTCTTGAAAATTAAAATGCTATTGAAGGTGAAGAAGACTTTAATTTTCAGATTATAAAAAATCATTTGGATGATGACCATTGTAAAGAGCAGTATAGGTTGTCCTCCACTTATGACCACAATTGGGCATGGAATCTTGGTTGTTAAGCAAAGGAGTCATTAAGCAGGATGCCATGTGTCCAATTTGCTTCACAACCACAATTGCAGCTCTCCAAGTTGCAGTTGTTAAATGATCATGTGAGTCATTAAACAGAGCACTGGCGTGAGGCCTGGTCTTTATTTTATTCTCAATACTCCAAAAATGCAAGTCATTTGTAATGAATGGAACTGAAGGTAATTCAATGAACAAAATACCTGTGTTATCAAGTCACCATTATTATTTTATAATCTTTACTTTCTTTGGCAATAATTTGTCTTTGAATGTTAAACATAATGTATGATGAGTATCATGTCATGTCATAAAGTATAATTTTGTCATGGAGAGAGCACATATGTTTCACAATTTAAAGACACAAATCCCTAGAAAGGATACCTAGAATAATGGAGGGGGCGAAAATTACATTACTGTAAATCCTTTTTGTGCAGAACTTCTGGAAATATTTTTTTGACTTTGTAAACAAAGTTATTGTAAAATCAATAATGTGTAATTATAACAGTCAAGACTTTAATGACATAATGATACCTCTTCTGCTATTGCATCTTAAAGTTTTAGATAAATAAGAAAGGATATATGCTTGAAAATACTTCCCTCCGTGTATGTGTGCGTGTGTAAAATACACAAATGCATATATGTAAAAATCATTATTATTTACAGAATTTGCTAGATAAAAAAGATGTTACCATCTATGCTTCCATATAAGACCATCTGTGGATAAGCCAACCCTCAATTTTTTAACCAAAGTACTGTGAAAAATGAGTCACCACAGATAAGCTGACCCTCAAAATGTTTGTAGGCTTCAATTTTCACAATTGGTTTGAATAGGTTAATCCATAGATTATCCATCTTTCATACTATTTTGGTTAAAAATATGTCAGTCAGCTTATCTGTGGATGGACTTATCTGCAAATACACATGGGATACTTTAAAAAATACTTGTTTATTGAATATATTTGTGGATATATCTATCCACATATAACTAATCCAATTTTGGATGCATTTTGGCATCTTAAAACTCTTGGCTTTTTCGCGGGTATATATAGTATCCTTCTTTGTATTCAATTACCTTGTATGTTGTCAGTCAGAGTTCCCCAATGATTCCAGCTTTGCGGACCGGCAGGGAAACGGGTATGGTTCTGCATAAGTGGCTAGCAAGTATGCGTGTGCAGCTATGTTTACATGAGTGGTGTGCATGAACACCTGCTACTAAGATTCTCATGGCCTCCACCAGTGGGCCACAGACCACAGGTTGGAGACCACTGTTGTAGGACACCTGCTTTTTCTTCTGGAAGCTACTGGGTCTTTTGGTTTAGTTGGTTTGTGTCTAAGGAGATGTCATGTGGTTGGACTAGTTAGAATGTTGATCATTTCTGAGATGTTTTTGATGTATGGTTTATATTCTTTGCATAGCTTGTTGTTGGTTGTGCTATAGTGGATTGAATAGTGACACAATTTTTTATGAAGTTGTGTGGATAACCACAACTTCATCAAAAATTGTTCCAACTTTGTTGGAAGAATTATCGGCAGTCTGTTTCCTTTTTCTGGTGCTCTGGGTTGCTACAATATGTTTGTATTCATCTGAATGTTCTGACACAGCTCCTTTTGTGGAAGATTGGGTTGATACTATGGTAGTGGAATACTTGGTTAGTACAGGTGATTTTTCAGTGGACTTGTGTTTATGATTTTCTGCCATTTCCTCTGCTGATAAGGATATCCAGGAGGGGTAGTATGTTGTATGTCCTTGTAAATTTTATTCCTTTGAAGATGTTGATTATTTCAGGTGTCTAATTGTTCCATTTTTATCATGACAAATGTGTTGTCTATATACCAGACATTACATGAGGTGAATGTAAACACTCATTTAAATTATCACTTTCCTGGTAGTAGCTTTCTTGCTCTGGTTAATATTCAGAGATTAGTGCATCACAATCTTAGGGAAAATTGGTAATATTGACTTAGGTGTTTTAATTTACTTCACCCAAGTATTACTAAAATAATTAAATCAACACTTTTAAATTGGCTTTTTATGGATGAAGTAGTTAAATATACAGTCACCAATAATCTGCATTCTTTAAAAAATTGTATCCGGTCTGTTCATATTTATTTAACTATTCATCAAATTTTGGTTCAGCTTGATTAATAGGAAGTAAAATATGAAACAATACCTGGAAATTAATTGCTACAGGAATTGACAACAAGTATCAGTGTGCAAATTAATTCATGAAATCCTTCAGGAAAATACTTATTGTAAGCTACTGGTGAAAACAATTGAAATACTGGAAGAAGTCATAGGATATCTACTCATAACAATACACAGTTGATAATTAATAGTAGTTTTGTGTTGGAGCATTTCTTATATCTGTAATATTACTAAAATGTTTTAAACTAGGATGATGTTATTCTCCATATGATTATATGTAATGCTAGTCTGTGTTCTGCTACTTTGAGAAAAGAGATCCCATACTCTAATTTTACAGAAATATTTATATCTAGTATATCTTATCTGGGGACACAGTGTCTCAGTGACTAAGAGGTTGAGCTTGTTGATCAAGAGGTTGGCAGTTCAGCGGTTCAAATCCCTAGTGCCGCATAATGGAGTGAGCTCCTGTTACTTGTCCCAGCTTCTGCCAACCTAGCAGTTCGAAAGCACGTAAAAAATGCAAGTAGAAAAATAGGGACCACTTTGGTGGGAAGGTATCAGCGCTTCTTGCACCTTTGGCATTTAGTCATGCCAGCCACATGACCATGGAGACGTCTTTGGACAGCACTGGCTCTTTGGCTTGGAAACGGATATGAGCACTGCCCCCTAGAGCTGGAAACGACTAGCATGAATGTGTGGGTGAACCTTTACCTTCACCTATATCTTATCTATAAATAGGGTTATTATCAATGAGATTAAATAATGCAACACTTACTGTGGTGTACTTGACTCAAGATTTGAGTTCTATTGTTCTAAACCCATTCAATTAAATAGGATTAGTCCTGTGGTAACAATTTTGTTTTGGATCATATGTTAATGTGTTTGTAAATAGGCTTATAGTAATTTTTCAATACAATCCACAAAATTATCCATCTCCTTTTTTATCTGGTCAGAATAACCTTAATAAGATCTATTTTTTCCAGCCCCACCACTCCCTTTTGTCCCAAACAGCTCACTTTTGCCATCTTTACCCCTGATGTTTGCCTGACACAGCTCACCTCTTCGAGGTCTGCTGCTGTCATTTGTGTAATGGAAATGACTACATAGATGCTATGGTATCTGTAACGTACATAGCAATCAGGAGTTCTGTTGTAATTCTATTGTAACAGGTGGCTAAATGACTGGTTGTAAGTCAAGGACTACTTCTGTTCTTTTTCTTCTTATTAAAAATGAAATTTTAATTGATAATTAACTGTATTACAAAAAGCTGTATTCTAAAATGTATATTTGAATAACCTTATCATATATCTTGCAAGAAATATGCTAGGTTTTCGTGAAGTTACCTTCTTTAATTTTTATTGTTTTCCCTATTATTCTTTTCAAATTGCAACTTAAAGTTGCAACTTAAGCAACTTTTCATAGTTGCTTAATATTCAGCAAAAAAGATTGGTTAGTTAATATAAAAAAATAGGTAGCTATTTTGCTGTTTATGTTTATAGTGCAGTTTCCTACACATCATTATTGAACTTCAGTAGAAAGATACTTGTATTTGAAATTCTCTTCGGTTCATTGCTTCCTCATGGAATACTTGTAAACGGCAGTGAAGCATTGTATGTATTCATTGTGGTTTATTTCAGTGTTTGTATATTGAAAGTTCTGTACAGTATCAAGACAATACAGCCTGTTCCAAAAAAATATATGCAATGCATCAAATATATCTAAAATATTTACTGACTAAAAATTTCTTTGATGGTCTTTTACTTTGCTTTAAAAATAAATTGGAGACATTGATACAATGTTAAAGGTTGTGTATGTCTATATTATTTCCTCCTCCCCTCTTTCACTTCTTTAAACTAAATCAGCAGGTTTTTTAAAATTTAGCAAAGTTTAGAAAATGAGTTCATTATTTTAAAAAATCTACTGGATGGGTCCTTAGAATAGCTTTGCATGTGCCTCATGCACTTTAATGCAGTAACTTACTCCTTTTTAATCTTCTTCGCAACACCTTTAACACACTCTCTATAGCTTCTTTTATAGTGAAGAACATAATCTCACTTCTGTCTTTCTGAACAATTAACATGCTGTTTAATCAGTAATAGCATTGATTTGATCTTTCTTTTATCCTTTTTTATTTTCTTTATTTGAAGGAAAAAGTCTCTGCCATTTATTAACTTAATTTCTAAGGACTTAACTTTAGCTGTGGCACTACAATTGATACTGTTTAATGTAGTGAAGTATATAGATTGGCCAGTTATAATGTTGCTTGTTTTTAATTCATACAGTAATTCTTTTGGTAAAAAAAAACTTGGGCTTGTCTAGCATCTACTGATCCTGTCCTGGTATTTGATGATTTCAGATGAAGGATTGGAGCTTGTTACTAACAGTATGCTTTCAAATGAAGGTTGGAAGATATATCATCCTATTCCACATTCACTCATAGCTCATTTAATACTGTATTTGTGCCAAGTGAGGTTAAGGAGCAACACAGTGATATGCAAAAAGATATAAAAGCAATAATTGTTGATAATGTTGCAGATGAAGATGAATAGTGTGACAAATAATGAGGAGGTAGCAATTTGCCTGAAATGGTTACATAGACATCTGAGCCCTTTGGGAAACAAGAGATGTAATACAGAAACTGGTTTATGGACAAGAACATAGCAATACCTGCATTTTTTTCTTGCTGGAAAGCTTTCAGTGAAGAGATAAGAGATAATGTTATTAATGGCCAGTGCATCTGAAAAACAGTTACGATGCTAAACATTGAGAAATATTGAATATGTTGCTCTAGTACAGTAATATTTTATAACCATTTTGAATGCATCATACAAAATTCTATTAAATATTTTATTTACTACTGTATGTTTTTCCTGCTCAATGACTCCTATTTTAACAAATCAAAGAGGCTCCAATTAATAGCTATTAAAATATATAAGACTACAGATGGAGTTTTAAAGTAGCTTCTTAAAGAAAGTATACAATATTCTTTTAACAATAACACAGGGATGCACTACTTTTAGGAGTGCTACATCATAAGTCATCCTCTGAAATCAGAAGCAGGAACAAGAAACACAGAGGTGAAACGCAGACTAAATTAAATCAACTAAATACATTTCTGTATAAGAATTCTGTGTTAGTTTGAAAGCCATTTTTTCCCATGACATTGTTTTTTTTCATCTCAGCTATAATGTAGCAATTGTGTTATAGTTGGTGGTGGTGGTTTGCTTTGAGTTTTCAGATGTTTCCAATCATGTTTCATTCATGCTTTCATTCCTGAGCTTCAAGTCCATAGGAAAAAATGCTAGCTTAATGGCTTTATAGTTCTTCCTCAGTAGACCAGATCAGAGTTGATACTGACAAGTACTTGTCAATTTCCTCTATCTTGGAGTTCTTTCAAAATGGCATGCTGAGCAGCTGGTTTGTTTGTTTGTTTGTTTGTTTGTTTGTTTGTTTTTGTTTATTTGGCTTATATGCCGCCCTATCTCCTGAGGGACTCAGGGCGGCTTACAATTAAAACAGTCCCAATACAATTACATAAATGTTAAAGGACATTAAAAACCAAGGTCTCCTTTGTCAATTAGAATATTTTAAAAATATATTTAACACCCTCCCTCAGTCCCCATCAGTCCCCATCAGTCCGGGTAGGCTAGTTGGAATAGCCAAGTTTTAGGTCACGGCGGAAGGAGCGGAGGTCAGGAGCCGTCCGGAGCTCCAGGGGAAGTTGATTCCATAGGGTGGGTGCTCCCACCGAGAAGGCCCTACTCCTGGGGGTCGCCAGTCGACATTGTTGTGTCGATGGCACCTGGAGCAGGCCCTCTCGATGGGAGTGCACGGGACGTTGGGAAGCTGTTATCGGCAGCAGGGTCTCCCGCATGTATCCTGGTCCAATGCCATAAAGGGCTTTATAGGTCAATGCCAGCACCTTGAATCTTTTTCCTGCTGCCCACAAACAGATTTTGTCACCAAAACTGGTTCTTTGGTGGCACCCTCCCCAGATTCAAATGGGAGTGACCCAAAACAACCTTTGGATGATCATGGACCTACCTGGGAAGAGGAATCCAATGATTGAAATTTTCAATAAGAGTGGCCAGAGGATCAAGAGGATCTTTTCCTTTCAGCTATTTGTTCTTTTTAAGTGCACCTTGGTTTTTAATTGCACTTTTTGAAGTTTCTTTTTTTAACCTTGATTCTTATCTTTAACAGTTAATCAACTGGTTGAACGCTGATTTATTTTAACTTCTTGCTGGATTTTAATGTGATTTCAGACTGTGAATTACTTTTGCTTTCCCTGTATGGAAGTTGATAGCAATTTCTTGGGTTGTGAAAGTGATCAGATTTGTTTTACATTTACACCAGATTTTTGCTTTAAGGATTTTGTAAGCTATTAATTTTTAAAAGCTGTTATTTCTTTTAACTTCTTATTTTTTTAACTTCTGGTGGGAATCTCTCTTTTTTCCTATTCATTTTTTATTGTTGGAAATAATATCTCACTTATTTTTTATGGTATATCTTCTTCCCCTATCCTTAAGAGGAACTGTTTATGTCTGGATGTAATAGCCCAGCTACAGGAGAGTTTTGGACTATATTAAAACTGTAAATAATACATCAATTTAATGATAAAACCCTTTGGGAAGCCTTTGAAAAAAATGCTTTCTAACTTACAAATGTAAATTGAAAGATAAAAAGTTTTATAAAATAATAGTGGTTTTAAATCAACCCAAAAATGACACTCAGATTCAAGCAACAGCAATTAAATCAGACTTGCAACCAGATGGGTTGGAGTCTAATTTTTTGCTGGCAGATTTGAAGGAGAAGGAAGTGGTTTGAAAACTGCAGGCTTGTTGAAGAAGGCTGAAAGGGGCAAGAATTCTAAAGAAACAACAAAATCAATGATTCTTAAGAAGATTTATGGAGATTGGGGAATGGACTTATTATAGTTAATCACAAAACAATTGTCAAGAGAAGTCATTCCAACTTGTAGGAGGATTCTTTGAACACAGATGCTGTAGATATTCACAATAGAAATTTACAATCTTATGGAATGAGATGCAGTTAGTTGTTGGGGAAGATCCCAGTTAAAATTGTAAGGAAAATTTTATCATTAAGAATTAATCGAGGATATTTGATCCTGGATAGACCAGAAATAATGATTGTGGTGGTTTATGTTAATCAGAAGCCATGATTGTGGACTTTCTATGAGTTAAATGTAATAAATTGTTAGCAGAAGACTTTGAAGTTTAATTTTGTTGTTGGTTTTACTTTTTAACTATTTTGTTTCATAAACTAGATAGATGTCAGGCCTAATTTATGGGCCTGTTTTGCAAGGGGAGAACTATTCTTGAAATATATTTATCAGTATTCAACTAGGGCAGACCATCTATGTGTATGTATTTTATGCACTTTTTGTTTTGTTTTGTTTTGTCTTGTTTGGTTTAGCTTAGTTTTTGTATTTTTGGAATTTTGTAATGTGAATAAAATAATAATAATAATAAAATATTCCTCCATCTATCTTCAGTAGGGGACCAGCAAGCTTATAAACTATTGTGCTACTGGTTTTTTTATTGTTGCTCTATGGTTTCTTCCCCCTTTTGCATGTAGTGAGGATCTGGGACTTTAAGCAGACAAAGCAACAACTTTGTTCCTAGTTCTCAGCTTTTGCTCAGAGCTAACAATTACAAAACACAGCCAGCTTGTGCTATAAATTCGAAATGTTTATTATGGTCATAAATTTGTTCTAAAGTAACAAACTCTCTGGAAACTCAAAGCTGTCTGTATTGGACAAACAAAGTATTTCATTTTTGCAAAAGAGTCAAGAAAGACAATTCTAAGTTCAGGAAGATCTGAGAATAGCCAATTTGATGTTCAAGACAATCCAACACAGCATACAAGAAGAGTGAGATAATAAATTATAACATTGTTTCCTACAAAGAGTCAGCCAGAAAAAACTGTCTTCTGTATAGCCTTGATTGAGATAATCTCACTTCTTTCTCAGCTTGACTTCCTCTTCTTAATTTGCAGTGTGCTGTTGGCTTTGGATCTTTGTCATGCTACGGGTCAGCTCATGCTGTGGGTCAGTTAATTCAGGTGTGCTCTCTTCCCCTTATATCTACATGCGTAGAGACAGATACTAAGCATCACATCCACATATAGTGTCGCCCACACTAGAGAGGATCTGAGCGCTGGCTGTGCAGAGAGGCCCAGAGGTAATCCAACACATAGTGGCAGGGTATAAGATGCAGACCAGAATAGCATATACTAAACCAAGTAGTTTGTTTACATTGTGGACAGAAACATATGTTCAGTATCTAGCTACACCCTCCCAAGCCCAGTTGGGAGATTCCACAGAAGATTGTGGAGAATAAGAGGGCTAAGATCCTGTGAGACTTCCAGATCCACGTGGACAGGCACATCCTGGCTAATGAACCAGACTTTGTGGTAATAAACAAGGACCAGAAGATAGCAATCATGATAAATATAGTGGTGCCAAATGATAGCAACATCTGGAAGAAGGAGTATGAGAAACAGGAGAAATACCAGAGCCTGAAGAAGAAACTAGAGAGGAAGTCACAGGAAAAGGCCAAAGTGATCTCAGTGGTGATAGCACTTAGGGTGGTGACTCCTAAGCTAGGAGAATGGCTCTGATAGATCCTAGGAAGGATATTGGTGCTCTCTGGGCAAAAGAGTGCAATGCTACTGTAGGGGCAGCTAAGATATTGCACAACATCTTCAAACTCTCTGGCCTCTAGTAAAGGAACTGAGATAGATCCAAATATATACCATCCATATGGGTGTATGTATATACACATTAATCAATTGTTCATCTTGCTAAACAAATAATAGGTGGCAGATAGATTGTCATTTGGACAGAGGCATGGGAAAGTTTTTAAAATTCCATCAGGAACAGGCCACAAAGTAGGTTCCTTCTATTTAGGGGTGTACTCACTTTTGTCCCCAGGGATTTAGACATTAATGGGTGTGTGTTGTGTTGTTTTGAGGGGACAGCACATTTACACTGTTATACAAGCTGTGTACTCTATACATTGTAGCCAAGTGTCATTTCTTCAGTGTTGTCACATGAAACGATATACTTAAATATTTACAAAATGTGAGGGGGTGTACTCACTTCTGTGAGATACTGTATATAAAAGCGAAATACCACTCACGCATGATCACAAAATCTCCAGAACCATAAAGCCTACAAATTTGAAATTTGGCATGTATGTTCCTCTTGGCTTTTAGGTGCTCACTAAGAAAGGATTTTTTGAAATGACCATCAGAGCATGTATTTCATAAATTATTATTAACATGCTCTGATGCTAAGGAGTTCTACTCCCCCTCCCCACCTGAAAAAAAATCTGTTCCAAATGCAAAACACAAGCAGAGAAGGGGAGTTTCAGTTTCAGTTTCAGTTTAACAGCACCAAGCAGCTTTAGTACAAAACAGTTGAGCTAAACCAAACCCAGGCTCCTTGCTGTCTCCTTGCTCACACAGCAAATACTGTTTCAATTTCCAAACAGCCCTCAACTCTAGCCAGATGAATACCGATGGATGCTGGTGGGCAGAGGCAGAATTTTTTCCCCTTATTTTCCTCCCCCAAAACTAAGCCTGGCCACATAGTTTCGTAGTGAAGCACAGGTATCGAGATAGTATGACATAATTTAACATTATTTAACTGTCACATTCTTTCACATTCTGGTTACATTTATGTTATGGTTTTACTTTTCCTGTAATCTTCTTTTGGTCCGGTACTCACAATATAATAACTAGGAACATAAAATGTGTAGGTGTGGGGAGAGGATGAAAAATTACTCCTTTACGTTTTTATTTCACTTTTATATCCTAACCTAACACCAACTCTATACCTTCTCTAATCACAACAGATGCTTTTCTTTCAAATCACTCCATATATTAAGTAGAACCAAACCCACATTTGCTACCAACTTTAAACTGAATTGGGTAGGAGGAATATACGAGTACTTGAATCATCTGGGTGATGCATATGTTTGAAAATGTAATTCTTCCATTTGAACTATACAATTTTCAGTGCCCAGCTAGTCTGTTGTAACTTTCAGCCATATACCATAACAACTTCTTAAAAAGCATCAGGCACCAACATTACTGGACTTCTGATAAAGCAAAGAAATATTGGGATCAGATTTTTATTCCAATTTCAGAAAATCCTTGAAATAAAAATGAAACCAGAATAGTTCCTCTTAGGTTTGATGGACAAAGAGTTGGAAAGAAACTTTGGAACTTTATTACTACATATGTTAACAAACATGGAAAGTTACAATGGAAGAATAGATGTAAATGTGATGGAGTGAATAAAGATGGCAAAAATAATTGTTTTAATTAAAGAAAAAATTATTTAGTTTTCTTTCTATTTGGAAACCATTTCTGTATTTTGTACTTGAAGCTGAAAAAATGAAATTCTAATTTTAGGTTTGAAGATTAAAATGATTTAATAATTAATAGAAATGATTTCCAATATTTAGAAATGTAAAGCAAAAGATTGAGGCACTAATTCTTTTGGTATTCTACTGCACTGAAAAAAGTTGGAAGTCACACCTTTTTTGTTTTATCTTCTCTTGCACATCTCTTTCTCTCTTTTTAAACTTTCTTTTGTTTGTATTTGTATTTTATCAAAGCCACAGGAGAAACACAAATGCACTCTGTACCTATGTTTGCCTAGTAGATGTAAATAAAAGTAATTCTATTGTTTAGTTTCTAGAATATTAATCAATTAAATTCCCTTTTTCTGAAAATACTCAGGACAGGCTCACAGTTTTGTGAGTAATATAGTAGTATGCCATGTATTAGAAGAAAATTCTGGTCCATTCCATCCATAGTCAGGTAAATGAGCACGTGGAGGTAGAATTTATTTCAACAGCAAAAACACAAACATACGATTCAAACAAAACATAGGCTACAAAATTAGACCTCTGAGTGTGGTGGAAGTTATTAGTAACAATCGTGAAGTAATGGACTTTAATGTGAAATGTATCAAATTTGTAAATTTTGCTGTTCCTACCCTAGGGATGTGTTGATAGATCTCTCCCTAGGTGCTGAGTTTTTAGGAGGTGTCTAGTATCAGGATGCAGTATTCTGATAAAATATTTTCCTCATCATGATGGGATTCCAGTCCATGTTTGTTTGCTGGTGCTGGCTGGCTTTCTGGAGAAATCTGCTTAATCAATCAATGCAGGTAGAAAAGATTTTAAGTGGTTTCTTTGTATCTTTATTTGAAGTTGCTGGTAGATCAATACTAGTGGAGTGGTTGCATGACCAGTTAGATAGAGTTGTATGTGTCATAGGAGCTTTTATTCTTCCAATAATTGGTACTATAGGAAAGACTAAAAGTAGTCTGAATTTACCTTTAGATAGTGACCTGAATCTGTACCTATGTCATTTTCAAATTTCAATTTCAAAATAACTGGCTGATCTAATCTATTATTACTACAATTATTATTTTGATATTTCTCCATTAAAGTATTACTGTTTCTTTTCTTTTCTAATAAATACAGCAACATTCACTCTCTTCTGAAGGCAAATATAATAGATATTTGCTACTTCAGCAGCTTTAATTCAACAGAATAATTTTCCATGAAATTAAGATTAATATGATTGCAAATGGTAGTAATACTTTTAAATACAAAGGTTACATGCTACTGGTTAATATTGATTACCAGATCTAAGTTATGCAGCTTTAGGAGTCTAATATTAAAAGATTTTTTTTAAGTAATTCATTTGAGTCAGGATTTGAATTTAATTTAATTTTTAAGAATTGGGAATTTATTGAAGGATAACAAGAATATTAAACCTCATAAAGTTCACAATGTTTATTAGTTGTTTTGTGAGACTTCCTTCAGAAAGATTAACAAGAAAGGAGCTGATTCCAAACTGATATTTTGATGAGGTACTAACCTAATTCAAGAATTTTCTTGAAGAAATTATGCCTTGTTTTTTTGGATGAATAATAGTGTAATATACTGGGAAATGCTCTAAACCAGGGGTGTCAAACTCACAGTCCATGGGCCAGATGCGTCACATGCTGGCCCCACCCCCACCCGGTTTAGGGGGAAAACATCACGATACATCACGTGATGATGCCATGACAATGTGCGTTTGACACCCCTGCTCTACACAAACAGTACATTCATTCTTTAAAACTGTTGTATAGAAAGGTTATGTGCATAAAACATTATTGCAAAAATGCCATAATTGGAAACTTGTGACCCTCTTATTTCATAAATGCATGGCTGATACCACAAGACTGTGTTCAAACTAAGTATCTTAATATTATACTAGATTGTGCTGATAGCTTTTAATGGCATTTCTGTTTCATTACATCTTTGATAGCAATTTAGATCACCACTAATGGCATTTTTTCAATGACCAGTGCAGTACTTCCATGCCACTCAACCTTTAAAGGAAGTGGCATTTATATTTCTTATTTGCAATTTAATATTCTGGTTATAAATGAAGCATTATGAATATATTCCATTGTCGGCTTTTTACCAATGGCAATTTGACACTGAAAAACTGCAATGCAGAAAAAGGGCGTTGGTACTTACCTGATAGGCCCATTCTCCATGAGCTGCGAAGAGCATCCAGAAGTGGGAGGTGCTCGGTCTCTCGCAAAGCAGACTGGGCTAAAATCTTACTGGGACGCTCCTCCTCCTGGAACTCCACCCCAACGCCCTCGAAGTGGCAAACCTGCCTATACTTCACCTATCTACAAAAAAACATTTGGCCGGAGCAAACCCCCCCCCAGATGGAAAAGGGGGCGGGGCTGGATGCTCTTCGCAGCTCATGGAGAATGGGCATATCAGGTAAGTACCAACGCCCTTTCTCCCCGAGCTGCTCCGAGCATCCAGAAGTGGGACATACCAAAGCTGGAGTTGTCCTCAGGGAGGGATGCCATCTGGCACTAAATCTATTCTCGGTCCCTATGTACCTGCTGTAAGACCCTTCTGCCAAATGAAGCCTCAGCAGAGGCAAACACATCCACCCTATAGTTACGTATGAAGGGCGAAGGAGAGGACCAGGTGGCCACCCTGCAGATCTTGTCTATCGAGGCCTGAGTGGCCCAAGCAGCCGATGTTGCCACACGTGTTGAGTGGACAGTGATGCCTGCTGGTACAGGGATAGACTGAACCTCATAAGATTTTGCTATTGAGGCCCTGAGCCAATGGCCAATCGTGGAAGAAGACACTTTGTGAGAAAGGGAGAAAGGGAGAAAGGAAACAAAAAGGGCCTCCGTCTTCCGGAAGGACGCCGTGCGTTGTATGTATATGCGCAATGCTTGGTGCACATCAAGGTGATGCCATTGCCTTTCCAGACGATGAGTCGGGTTAGAACAGAAATTGGGAAGGACCAGTTCCTGAGCCCTATGGAAGGCAGAATTGACTTTAGGTACAAACATAGGATCAGGCCTGAGAACTACCCTGTCTGCGTGGAACACACAGAGGTCCTTGCAAATTGATAAGGCTGCCAATTCTGATATTCTCCTCACCGAGGTAATCACGACCAAAAATGCTATCTTATACATCAGGAATTGTAGACTGATGGTTCTCAAGGGTTCAAAGGGAGCCGTGGAAAGTGCCGACAGAACCTTGTTCAGGTCCCAGGTTGGGTACCGGTGGACCACTGGTGGACGTAAATTGGTGGCACCTGCAGAAAACTGCGAATCGAGGGTGTTGAGAAACTGAACGAAAATCACCAAAGGATATAACTGAAGCCAGGGCCGCCACTTGACGGCGTAAAGTGTTAGGGGACAGACCCTTATCTAATCCCTCCTGCAGAAAGTCCAGCAGCTGTGCTACCGATGGAGAGGTGGGAACAACCCCAATTTCATGCACCATTTGCAGAAGATGTTCCAAGTGGCATTATATATGCACAGTTGATGGTCGCCTAGCAGCTTGTATAGTATCAATCACTCTGGCGGAAATGTCCTCTGACCTCAGACATTCCCATTCAACCTCCAAGCGCTAGACTGAACCATTGCGGTCTGGGTGAAGGACCGGGCCCTGAGAGAGATATCATGGACATGGAATTCTCCAAGGTTCTTGTGGATAAGCTCCTCAGGTCCGCAAACCATGGCCTTCTGGGCCAGTGGGAGGCCACCACTAAGATCTCCCGTTCTTCCAGAACCCGTTGAATCAGCCTGGGAATTACTGGAAGAGGAGGGATATATAGGAGCCCTGAGGGCCAAGGGCAATGGAGAGCGTTGACATTCTCCGCTCCTTGGGACGGGTACCGGGAAATGAAGCTGAATTGCATGTTGAGGGAGAGGCAAACAGATCTATTACAGGAAGGCCGAATTTCTGGACTGCTTTCTGAAACAATGAGGGGTGCAGATGCCATTCCGCCTGGTCGAGCGTGGCCCTGCTGAGCCAGTCCACTCGCACATTGGTGATGCCCGATATGTGCTCGGATGTTATTTAAAGCCGTCAGGACGAATGAACTAAGAGGCAAGAAGAGGGAACACTAAAAGTGAAAATTGGAGAAAAGCTTTCTGCTCCGGCCAAAACCAACTACCCTGCTGCGAGGCTGAGCAAAAACTGGGGCGTTGGGGTGGAGTTCCAGGAGGAGGAGCGTCCCAGTAAGATTTTAGCCCAGCCTGCTTTGCGAGAGACCGAGCACCTCCCACTTCTGGATGCTTGGAGCAGCTCGGGGGAGAATATTTCCATTATCATGCCAGTAGTGTATTGTTAATTTGTTTTAAAAAACACAAATAAGCCTAAATTTTCTAGCAAAAGATGATTATGATCACTTTCATTGTTATATTCACATATAAACATCTAAATAAAGGTATATCTTTTACCATTTTAGTTGAGTGTTAATTTAAAAATTAAATAGCTGCGATCACATTTCATGACATTCCAATGTTCTTTCATAATACCATAGTATTTAGGGGAGTATTTAGTATTTAGGAGAGTACCATAGTATTTAGGGGAGATGGCATAAGGTTTCACCTTAAAAATGAGAACTCCTTATTGTGAGTATATACTCCCCTCCCTCCCTCACCAATACCATTTATGAACTATAGAATGGTTTCCAGGATTGGAATAAGTTTCCAACACTTTCTTTACTTGGCAAAGAGACATCATGGATGATGCAAAAAACTAGCGAATAGCATCATTTCCTTACCTCTGCTGAAATTGTGCCTGTTTTCTTTTCAACATTTAGTGTAAATATTATCGCTGCTGATTATAATTGATAAATCTAAATGTTATATTGAAAGAGCCTGGTTAGTAGCTGGCAATGACCACAAACTTTATGATCAGTCATGCTGAATGAGCTGATGAGGGTTGCAGTCCAAAATATTTGGATGCCAGATTGCCTGCTGCTGGTTTACAGCACTGGTTAATTTTTTTTCATAATAATTTTATTTAGAATTGCAATTGCAGTAATAAAAACTAAAAAAAAATTAGAAGGCATAGAAAATAAAAGAAAAAAGAGAATATAGCAAAGAAAAAATATATAAATTACTTCAGCCTCGATTACAAATGTAAACAATTTAGTAATTTTATTATCACACAAATCTTAAGTTGAAAAAAAAGAAATTGCTTTGGTGCTATTTTCAAATATATTTTAGAAATCTTTATGATTACTCAGTAAAGCATTCCATTTACATTATCAAAATAGAATAGAATATAATACTTTATTGGCCAAGTGTGATTGGACACACAAGGAATTTGTCTTGGTGTAAATACTCTCAGTATACATAAAAGAAAAGATACATTTGTTAAGAATCAAGTATCATAACATACAACACTTAATGATAGTCATAGTGTACAATCAGCAATCAAATCATACTAGGAAACAGTCAATATAAATCGTAAGGATACAAGCAACAAAGTTACAGTCCTACAGTCACAAGTGGGAGGGGATGGGTGATAAGGAGTGATGAGAAGATAATAATAGTAAATAGTAACAGTAATAGTAGGGCAGACTTTATAATAGTTGAACAGTGTTGAGGGAATTATTTGTTTAGCAGAGTGATGGCTTTCGGGGAAAAACTGTTCTTGTGTCTAGTTGTTCTGGTGTGCAGTGCTCTATAGTGTCATTTTGAGAGAAGGAGTTGAACAGTTTATGTCCGGGATGTGAGGGGTCTGTAAATATTTTCACAGATCTCTTTTTGACTCGTGCAGTATACAGGTCCTCGATTGAAGGCAGATGGGTAGTAATTGTTTTTTTCTGCAGTTCTAATTACTCTCTGAAGTCTGTGTCTGTCCTGTTGGGTTGCAGAACCAAACCAGACAGTTATAGAAGTGCAGATGATGGACTCAATAATTCCAATAATAATAACTCAATAATTATCAAAATAGTTTCTTACTGCTACCTAAATGTCACATTGTTAATTTCCATTGGATATTAATATGTACTGTAGATTGAAGAAAACCAATAATTGAATTTTCTAAGCCAGAAATTTGATGTAAAACTCTTTTTATTACACTGATTGTATTTTCATTATAGCAATTTAACTACTATTAAATTCACAATCTGATATTGTTATTATGCAGTTGATGATGATTATTAATCCATTTCAATTTGCTTATAAGAATAGACTGATTTTATAATTTGGTAAATGGATGTAATAAAATATTTTGAATTATATAATTTTATAAACAATTTCTGATTGAAACTGATAGGTTTTATCCCTTGAATAAACGTAATTACAATTTCAAATTACAGAAATAAGGTTTTAGATAATATTAAGAAATAGAATAGAACGGAACAGAACAGAACAGAATAGAATAGAATAGAAAAGAATAACAGAGTTGGAAGGGACCTTGGAGATCTTCTAGTCCAACCCCCTGCTTAGGCAGGAAACCCTACACCACTTCAGACAAATGATTATCCAACATCTTCTCAAAAACTTCCAGTGTTGGAGCATTCACAACTTCTGGAGGCAAGTTGTTCCACTGATTAATTGTTCTGTCAGGAAATTTCTCCTTAGTTCTAAATTGCTTCTCTCCTTGATTAGTTTCCACCCACCAGTTATCATTGATGATCTTCACTTCGATATTCCATTACCAAAAGTGAAATATTTAGATTTTTCAGTACCTGTAAATTTCCTGGTGTCTAAAAATGAATATTTTACAAATGTGTATGGGATTTAGCCAGCCATTTTGAAAATTCTATAGTTCTGTCTCAGAACATGATAGATTAAAATTTATGAGTTTCACCATAAAGGCCTCTGGCTGGTTGGTCTTGTGAAAACTGTTAAAGGTGTATGTGTATGGGTGTGCATGTCTACGTGTATGAATGGCTTACCATAAATATATCTTAGAACACCAGAATATAGAATCATAGGGTTGGAAGGGACCATGGAGGTCTTCTAGTCCAACCCACTGCTTGTGCAGGAGACCCTAGCCTAGACCATTTGTTCTATGGCTCTACCATTTGTTCTGTGCAAAGTCTTTCCTCAATACAGCAAAACTCTTTGCTGCCCAAGGAGCCCTTTCTGCCATTGGGAGGAAGCTGCAGGGCAGTTGCACACAGGGGGGCCAGAGCCTGCCCTGCGTTTGGATTTGGGGAGCATCAATGTACAGGGACTCTGGATTATCCAACATAATTGTCTCTTAAATCAAAACATATTTTTTAAAGTGATTGATGCTTATACATGTATTTCTATATATAGCATGCTTTAAAACAACAGTCTATTGTCCACAGTCATTGTTGCTATTTATTTATTGGCTTATTTATTGATAAACTCTGTGTAATTTCAAAATGGCTATGAGAAAGACCTTTACATTTTCTAGGCTTCTCCATTTTAAAATTAGCATATTGTATCTATTAAACATTGCTAAAACATCCACTTTGGTTGTTTCTAAAATGTTTGCTAGTTCTCTCTTCCTTCTATACTTTTGATTCACACCTGCATTTTCATTAATTGGAACCCCAGATTTTAATTTATATTGTTGACCATGTGTTGGAAATAAGGATTCACTAAACAGAATACTGAACACCAGTTATGATGTACAGCAAAGCTTTGTTTAATGTAAAAAGAAGTACCATTTTTTGTTTAAAATCTTTGTTGCGTTCACTTTGATTCCCATTTTTCACAAAGATATGGCAATTTCACAACATCACAGTATATTTTAGAAGTTATCAAGACACTTTCAGAAATATGTTTGAACCTTTAAAATATAAAGGTATTTTTTTCTTTGCTCTAAGCTTGACTCTTTATGACAAAAGTGAGCAAAAAGCTTTATTCTTTATGACATAAGAGGGTTATGACAGTAATCCTCTTTCTGGGATTTTTTAAAAGTAAACAACCAAGTCTAGACTTGATAAGGTTGGTTAGCTGTACAAGATTCCCACTCTGTTATGTGTCCTCTTTTATATGTTATCAGCTTCATGAGAATCTGAACATCTGTGTATTTTACTCCTTCTTTTATGCCTGTTTAAGTTTTTATTCTCTGAAATAATGGACAGTGTTCCAAACTATTCCAGGACCAAAAAGATGGAGGTTAGTATAACGTTTCAGGAGCCTTATCTTCTCTTTTTAAATGCATGGATGCATAGGTGTTTGCTCTTATATTAATACTGTAATCATTTTGCAGAAACTGCTGAATCAAAAATATAATTTCTTCACTGAAGTCTCCATGATTCTCATGCATGAGTGATGTAAATTGGAGGTTATTTGAAATCTCCATGCAACCGACCCATGGCAAAGCATTGTTTATGCAGCACTCACTGAGCTGCCATACCAATACCACATTCGTTCTCTGAGCTTGCAGTCCTATTAGAAAGCTGCTGTTTTAATCTATTCTATTTTATTTAATCTTTTTTATTTTCTCTTTTCCCTGCCTCAAACAAAATTTGGCCAGATATCATTGCCAATGTTGCAGAATCTATTTTCCCTCTTATGTTTTTTCTCTTTGGGTAACATTGGACTCTGTTAAGTATGCCTTGTTAGTCCTATTTGTGAGCTGTTCGTTGTGAGCAAGCTTTTGGAGTGGCAGACTTTGTCTTCTGAAGCTCCAACCCTGCCCTAGAAATTGCTTGGGGACTCTCTGAAGCCCATTTGAGCACCTGCTCTCCTATTCCCTAGATCTTTTCAACACTGCCATATGCACTTGAAACCACTGGAGAATTGTCAGGAGAGCTATTATTACTAGTTAAAGATTTCCACATTTTCAGGATATTTGAGATAAATGTGTTTGCATGAGAGTGTTCGGGCTTTTTGAACTGAACTTAAGCATTTAATAAATGACTGATTCTACATATATGCTAGGAGGTCTCCCTATTGTAAAAAGAGAGAGGGGGGAGGGAGGGAGGGAGGGAGGGAGGGAGAGAGACCATTTTTGCTTTTCCAAGATAGTTCATCATATCCAAAAAAGATGGTAGTATTGTTATGGATGTGGCTTTATGATTCTTAATATTTTTCTACTGGGATTGGCTTGATAAACACGTGAATCTATTATGTTCTGTGATTTGATTTGATTCAAAGTTGATGCTCAACTTGTAGAATTGCAGAATGCTTGTGAACTTGCAGCAAATGAAGTCTGTAGAATTATCTGCTTGAGCAATTATTATACAATTGTTCTTACATTTTTAACCTGTCATGTCTTTGTGGATTGATTATAAGTAATTGCTCTTCCCTGCTTTTTGTTAAGCCTTGTACAGAGTTTATACTTGGCTGGTAGAAATTTTGTGTAACTTATACTTGCTCCTTGACTACGTACCATCATACACATTCCACAGGTTTTTTTATTTTTGAATGAGCAGTCTTTCAAACACAAAGTTGTCCTCTGCAAAGCAGAATTCATAGCCATCCTTGATAAACTGTAGCCATAGTTCATTAAGCACATAATGAATCCCTATACAAGTAGTCCAGTGGTGGGATTCAAAAAATGTTACTACCGGTTCTGTGGGTGTGGCTTGGTGGGAAGGGTGTGGCTTGGTAGGCGTGGCTTGGTGGGTGTGGCAGGGGAAGGATACTGTAAAATCTCCATTCCCTCCCCACTCCTGGCGGAAGGTTACTGCAAAATCCCATTCCCTCCCCACCCCACTAACCTGCTTTCCAGCTCCATTCTCCTATGCAAGGCAACAAAAGAAGACTCAGCCAATCAGCTGGGACTCAGGAGGCAGAGAATAGATGTGGGAGGGGCCTCTGAAGTAGTCCTCAATGTACTATTGCAATTAGGACCAGAACTTCAGTTGCTAAGGCATGTGGTCATAAAGCACATGACATGACTGCATCACTTTCTCACCACAATATGACTAGTCCCTGTTGTCCTCATTAAATTAATCTTACTAGTCACTAAAGTCTTGAGTCTCAGTAAAATAAGATAACTCCCTCCTCTTGCCTTTCACCCCCTATCTCTCTCCATTGGGCCCCCTGCACTCTGCCTTATGGGTGGCAAGTAGCCCTAAAACTAGACCACTTTAGGTTTGTTTGCCATACACCAGATAACCCAGCTGCCCCAGCTCAGTTCCAGTTGCCCTCAACACTTTGCACTCTGAGGCCCCCACTGCCTTGTGCTCTGCCCACCCAGGTAACCTCTGGTGCCCCTTTTTTTGTTCCTGCTGCTGACAAGGAGTGCTTGGGGTGGTTTTTTTTTTTTGCAAAGAGCAATGCCTGAGTGGGCTTGGGGCTGGATTTCTGCTGCAAAATAAGCGGAAAGGGTGTTTTTGGCTTTTCTCCCCCTTTTCAGCATTACAAAGACATCTCCGTATGGCCCAGGAGCTGTGGTGGGATTCAAATCATTTAACAATTGGTTATCTGCCCTAATGACAAGCTAGATAGGCATGGCTGGGTGGTCATGTGACTGGGTGGGTGTGGCCAACTCGACATCACTCGTGTCAAGGGGCAATTCACCTCACCCAGCCTCTCGTGACCATGGGGATGCTGCAATGGCCGTAAGTGTGAAAAATGGTTATAGGTCACTTTTTTCAGTGCCATTGTAACTTGGAATGGTCACTAAATGAACAGTTGTAAGTCAAGGATTACATGTACAAAAATACAAAAAGCAGAATGCTTGAAGAAAGCTGCCCTAAATATCAATCATTAGATTAGAAATGGGGCAATATGCAGATCAATGATAGCCACAGACATCATGGAAACCTAAACCAATCTGTCTGAATACCTTCCTTTTCATTAGCAGTACCTGCAATCCAGAGTTACAGATCAGGCAGGGTGCCAGAGCATCTGGAGGAATTAAAATAGTTAAAATGCAATGATAACTATCAGCAGCCCGCTCTTCTCATAAAGTGAAACCCTTTAGCAGAGAGGTCATTTAAACTCTCCAATGAAAGAGACTCCTATCCCAAAGGTGCTTTTTCAAGAGGCAACTGGACTTTCTGGAAACCAAGAAAGTCCAGTTACCTCTTGTAGAAAGTTAGCAAACCCGCTCCCAGAAGAATGAAATATTTTGAGAAATATTAAAAAGGCAGAAAATTATATTTCCCTAAATGAGAAATAAATAAACATGCTCTTAAAAGGTAGGAAACGGATTCAGTCTTTCTTAAATCTACAGAGAAGTGGCTCTGGCTAGTCTGGGCTTATTGCCAAGAGCCATTAGCTGTTACACTGTAACAAGGTTTAACTGGAGAGGCAGTTTCTGAAAACAAGAATTAGGCTAGAAACAACACAGAGGCATACCAGAATGTTTCCTTCTTGCCTTCCTGACATGATTAGCCCTGTAATGTGGGAAAAACAAACGGCTGTTGGAAGGCGATTTCTTCCAACAACCGGTTCGCCGAACTGCTCAGAAAGTTAACAAATGGTTCTCTAGAACTGGTAAAAACCAGATGAATCCCACCACTGCCCAAGAGTGTGGTAAAATGAATATATTTGGCAATGCACCAGGAAGCCCAACCCCAGCCTGGGATGCTGCAGGAAGCAGAAGCAAGCAAGGTAGAAAGAAGGAAGGAAGGAAGGAAGGAAGGAAGGAAGGAAGGAAGGAAGGAAGGAAGGAAGGAAGGAAGGAAGGAAATACCCAGATCCACCATATGCCAGGAAGCTGCCCCAATCCATTCCAGCAGAGTAATATATGCTTGTCATTATAATAGCCCAAGGTTTGTAGACATTCTGATGGTAATTTGCAAGTCATTAGTTTTTGTTTTATGATATTGTTTCAGCATAAAGGACTGTCATTATTAATAGAAGCAATCCTGAGGGAAAGAATTGTACTTTCATCTTATAGTTTAACACCAACCTCTGTGCCCTGACCTCAAATTTAGACATCCCTGCTTCTTGCCTGAGAAGTGCATTGGCAACCCCTATCAGTGCTGCAAGTACAGATCTTAGAAATTTTGTTAGGAATATAATACCCTTGAGGGTATTATTCCTTGGATAACCCACCCCCTCTCCAGTTCCCAACAGTACTTAGGCTAAAGTTTTGGCTTGAAATAGTTGTAAAGCAGTTGACATTAATTCATCTTGCGGGGGAAGAATAGAAGCATTTGATGGCATTTTCAGATCTTAATTCTCTCTGGGAGATGTAATCATGATGGGCCTTCCATGTTCCTCTGGAGTGAAAAGCTATTTCCATGTATTTGAAGATATGAACCCATTCAATGTCATTCCCCTCTATATTCCATCTTTAAATTTTGGATCTTTTGGAGAAGACCAAACCTTAGATTTGTTGGTAATTTAGCATCATGCTATTTTCCTTTCAATGTTTGACTGTAGAATTCATTGCCTTTTTGAGATTTAGGAACAAAGAGAAAGGACTCCATCTTCTTCGTATTGTATAAAATCTCAATACTGAGATTTTTCAGCCTGTTAATTTGGGAGGCATGCCACATGACTGACAGTTCACTGATTCAATTATGGAATTAATGAACAAATTGAACAGGGAGGGGGTTAGAATGCATCACTGTTGCACACTTTCCTGCATACCTACCAATCTGGAGACCCCATTTTTGTTACTACATGTTACTTTTGGAGAGGACTTAACATATAAATTCTATATCAAATAAAGAAGCCATTTGTCATAATAGTATTCTTGAGCGTACTTTACAGAATATCTCCAGCTGTAGAAATAAAAACAGATTTGAAGTGAAGAAACAGCATATATGAAGATGATTTTAAAGTGTGCATATACTTATGAATAAGGTATAATACTAAAATATGGTCTATAGTTGAGTAGTCTCCTCTGAACCTTACTTGTTCATCTATCATTGCTTCCAATTTCATCCTTGTCTGAAGTTTGTTATTTAGACACTTTGTGTATAATTTACTTACAACACTTAATAGGTCTATAATTTGCCGAGTCTTCCTTATTACCCTTCTTATAAATAGAGACAATTACTGCAATCTCCCAATCCTTGGGAATCTGCCTTATCTAGACAATAAATGTAAATAAGGATATCAACTAAGAATTCCACAAATCACTATTACATTTAATCACTTTAGGTAAGATAAGGTTGTTACTCAGGGCCTTGCCAGTTTTAAACAGTATCATTATTTTGGCCACTTTTGTGGGGGTGACTGGAGGCCAGCAAAGCATAAGTATTCACTATTGCTGCACTCAGTATAGGGGGCCATACATTACGTGCCTCTTAGATAAGGGTGAGGTCCTGACTAGTTGGTTTATCCTCTGTTATTATTTATTATGAATAATTTATATTGAACTTAAATGTGGTTTGATTTATATCAGGCTGTTATTAACTTTGTTGTTTGAACATTACATTCTTACAGAAAACATCTGCCATAACTAATCGTGTGGCTCTTTTAGTATAAATGAGGGCATGTTTTTGGCATCTACCATTCAAATTTTATAAAGGAAATATTTAGATGGTCTAAAACAATGGTACTAAATACAAATTCATCACAAATTGAAAGACAACAGTTTCTTTCTTCCTTTCCTTCTTTCATTTCACTTATCTTTATCAAGCAACTCTGGGTGACTTACAATATCCTAAAATAAAGAGATAAAACAATTAGAATATCAAAAGCATTAAAACATGAAGCATTAAAAGTTAAAACATTAAAATTAACAACTGGATAAAAAGGACTAATATATTAACAGAGTGGAGATGGGATCTGCTCCTAATTTACTACCTCCAGAATGGGATACCCCATAAGGGCCTCAAGCCAGTTGACAGAGTCACATTTTCAGGTTCTTTCAGAAGGCCAAAAGAGTGGGGACAGATCTCATCTCAAAGGGCATAATGTTCCAGAAGGCGGGAGCCACTGAATATTGGAAGAACACGTTTAGTTTTTGCATCTTTTAATTGCAGGCTCTACTTGTTCTGCACTGTGCTTGTCTAAGTCTTACAGCAAAGCTTGTTGTTGTCTATTATATAAGCAAAATATTTTGGAAGACAAGATACCAATAAGTATCTTGAAGTGAATGCTAGAGAATGTGGGATGACAAATCAATTCTAAAGAAAAACATTCAGATAACATGCAAATACTAAGTTACTAGTTCAACTATTTTTAATACCTGCAATCTCTATATTGCAGTTTTTTCCAACTATACTTCCTGTAGCTTCAGAATCCACATGTAAATAAACAATATAAGCTTTCCCCAACCTGATGTCGTTTTGATGTTTTGAACTTCAGGTCTCACAATTTCCAGCCAGTATCTAAACTACCTCAGTAAAGGTAGCAACAGTGAAAAGAGTATCAGCATCCCGAATCCAAGCTGACACAATTGATAGATAGTGTTTTTATGTGTTTACTGTCTAGAATTTTGGATCAGCCTGTAACAGTCTCTTTAACGTTTCTTTCCCTTTTTCCCCTTCAGCTTTCTAGCAGGATTAGAAATAGCTTTATCGGTAAAAGGAAGGCACAAAGACACCGAGAGCATTAATCTGTGTTTTTACTGAGTGTTAAGCTGCCACTAAGAAATATATTGTTTTTTCAAGCTTGTGAAGCCTATGATTCTGAAAGCACAGGAATCTGCAGAAGGTGTGAGCATATTCCTATGTAACTGTTCAAACAGTAATCTGTAATTAGTAACCCATATCAGTTAAGTCACATAAATATTTAATACTTACCCTAGAACTATCTTCTCCAAGCTGTCAGACTTGAAAAAGTAACAATTTTGTAGCATTCACGTGTATTTGTCATTGCAATATCTAGAAAAGAAGTCAAGGGACTCATCCTTTTATTAAAAATGCAGATATGTACTTATCTTATCCAAACACTTGATATAGTGGATAAGTTGTGATAAGGCAGGTTCTCTTCTTTGGTATGCATAAATCTGCAGGATGTGTCAACATGAGAATATGTTCCATGTATTACTAGCTGCATCTAGGGCAGATGTAAGCATTACAGTAAGGCAATCCTCAAAGGTGCAGAATTGCTTAAAGCATTTTAAATAAATTGCTTAAAGCATTTTAAATAAATTGCTTAAAGCATTTTAAAGCAAGCATTCATTGATATAATTTCTGAGGAAAGTTTGATTCCTGTATCTAATTTTATACCATTTTCATCTGAGTGCATAAGTGCTAAGAATGCATCAAGAAAACTTAGCATTTAAATTATAGCAAGCAATTTTATTTTCCAGGCATAGGCTTATTGTGTGGAGGAGGAATTATGGAAATATTGCATAGCCCCAAAACACATAAGAACAACAAGTTTTTAGTTTGTAAACAGTTTAAACAGCCTGTGGCACAGAAAGCCATAGCAGCTTCCAAAAGAAACAAAAAGAATATATTTCCAGAAAACAAGGTTCATACTCTGAATCCCTTTGGCAACAAAGTATATATCATAATTATGTGTACATTCTAAGGCAGCGCTGACAAACTTGCAGCCTACAGGCCAGATGCGTCACGCTGGCCATGCCCATGCCCAGTTTAATGAAGGGGGAAGTCATGATACATCATGTGACGATGTGGTGACAACACAAGTTTGACACTCCTGTTCTAATACTTATTTTGGATACTTTGCTGATGATGACAAGCATAATTTTTCTAGAAAATGGCAATCCTCTGTGAAGTATTTTAAGCTATTTTACAGGGTATGTAGTCCCTAGCAATGATGTCTAGCTTTATTCTCTAACATTAAAAAAATCATACTCATTGAAGAAGTCATCAGATATATGCATATTGCTGCATGAAACTTTTTTTATGTTTACCTCCTGAGTATTAATCACTCAGTGGTTAAATTCCACAAAAGGAAAAGAATAATATAATTCACCACTGCAATTACCTCTGAATATTATGTCTTCTCTTCTTTCATTTTGGGACTGATATTTTGCATCCTCAAAACAATAAAGTTTGTTTAAAGCATTGCTTGCAATAAACAAATAAATCTTTTTGTGGCAGTGTAAAATTAATCCATGGATCTCAAATAGAATCACAGTGAATTTTAAGAATTTTGGTTTCCCAGTGAATGTTTTAAAACTAGGTTGTGCTAGAGAGCCAGCATCCTGCACAGATGCCATGATAGACGGAGACAGCAAAATGTTGTAATATTCTTAAACATGAGAAGATTTCCTACTTATGACTTAGAGCCAGGCCTCCTTTCCTATTGGTGCATAAATATCTTTATAAAGTTTATCATTTCTTACAAAATTCTAGCATATTTCCTGTTTGACAGTACAAGGGATGAATAAAAAGCAAACAGGCTCAGTGGTCACATTGCAATGGTGCTAATAATATACCTACTATAGATTTTATCTCATGTCTTATGTGAATAGAAGTAAAGATGACAGGTATAAATATGTCCACCCTAAAAGCTAAAAGAGTTTCTGTCCTACAGTTAATATTGGAAGTAAATATTTACCTGTATTTATCATTTACCACATTAGATTATACAGTGCACTCATACATACGTAAAGAAATTATAGCCACAACTTCCCATGTGATTACCCAATTTGACACATTGGCTGAAGTTGTGCTAACTGTGGCTAATTTATTAAAGTCTAGCAAATCAATAAAATAATTGTAGTTGGATTTCCACAATCTTTTCTGTGATTTCAGATGTTGATATACTGCTTGTTTTTCCTCCTCATCACAATGCCATCTGAAATAAGCTTTCATATCTGCCAGAGAGTGAATGCACACATTTCTGATGCAACAACAGCTGTTCTGCTTCTGAGAAATGTAAAAAGTATCTTTCAGTTCAGATTGTATTCAGAGTAACAGGAAGAATGCTTGGACTATCTCTTTGTTTTACTATTCTACAATTGTGACTAAAATTTCCCTGACCCATGTAAAAAAGAAGCAATCTCAGGTCATGCAACTGCTTGGCAGAACATTTCTGGTTGTAATATCACTTTTTCTCTTTTACTATTTACTATTTTCTATTACTATGCTATTTCTTTATCAGATTGCTTTACTAGATCTAAATTCAGATTCATTTATTTCAGAAAGAAGCTCTGGAAAAGTTTGTTTTCTTGACTCAAATTTTCTTTCCTGATTTTATAACAGTCAAAAAATAATATTGAAATAGAGTAGAAAATGCTGCTAAAAATTAGCTCCTACATATCTTGGTAGTTTTCTGAAAGAAACCTAATGTTGCTCTTTCAGTATGGAATTCTCATGCCATTGAGAAAAGTTCAGAGCTACTAGAAGCAAAAAAATATTGTTAATCTGTGGTATATTTAAATAATATTAATTCTATAAATATTCCACAGGATAGCAATAGTTTTTGTTAAATTAAATTCTTTTATATTGATTAGAAGGAATGGGGATGCACTTTGGTTTATCCTGTTTTTCTGAGTTTATGTCAATACTGAACGTAATGCCATAAGTTATTATGTGCACAGCTAGATATATTAATGTATCTCTATATTTCGGGTCCAGTGTTGTAGGAAAAATTCAGACAAATGGCTCTATTCTCCTATGAGCTGTTCAGAGCATCCAGTAGTGGGAGGTGCTTCAGTCTCTGCCTGTCTAGGCTGGGCTTATTTTCTGGAACTCCTCCTCCTTCACGGGACTCCTCCCCAGCGTTCCCCAGTTTTGGCTCAGCCTCGAGAAAGATAGGCAGTGCTTTTCTCTCTTCCTTGGCCGAAACAGGAGAATTACTGTTTGTTTCAGGTTTGGAGATTGTTGAATTGTCCCTAAGGCTTTATAGCCTCCAAATCAACTTACGATCTTCCGACGCTGCCCCTTTCCACCTGGCAGTCGGAGATCGCAACATCAGGAAGCGCCGCTTGCACCCAAAATGGAGGGAGGCTTTGGCTTCGTTCCTTGCCCCCCAACCGCTAGCCCTACCCTTGCCACAGTGATAGTCATGCCATTTGCAACAACAGCATGGTGTTTTGTTTTCACTCATCAACCGAGTCATTATCGCCTTTTCCCCCTTCAAACGCCACCTTGGGGTGAAGGGCTTAAAGGGCCTAGTTCTTTCTCTCACCCCTCCCCGCCATTTAGCCAAAAGGAGAAGCCGGCTGGGGCGAATCCTTTTCAGGGAGGGAGATTGCTGCTGGCAGCGTGCGACAAAAGTTAACGGCCGGACGCCATTGTTCTTTAGGTGGATCGCGTGGCCGTGCTGAGTGTGTACCATCAGAGGCTGTGTGTGGTAGTTTTATTTTCCCAGTAGAGGTTTCCATTCCAGAACCCCAGGGAATTATTGTACCCTTGTTTTAACTCATATTCAAGGCCATTTATTATACAAATTGTTGGCTTAACCCTCACAGCTCTATCTATCCAGCAGCACAACAGCGAACACCCAGGCCAGTGTCCGCCTGTGCACAGAAGCTGTTGAAGGCCTGTGAATTATTCTGGCCTGTTAGGTGTTCTTAATTTGGCTGTTTGGAATATCCAGAAAATTTTACTGTTTTACTGATAGACATTTACATATATAGTGATTATCTCTAAGTATTAATAATAATAATATTAATACTACTACTACTAATAATAATAAAGCAATAATAATAATTTATTATTGTTGAGATACGACTCATAGACAGATATATATAAATATATATTTATATTAAAAAAGAGGGGGATTCTATTTCAGGGCACCCTGTCCAATCTTGGGTCAGGCCCCTGAGCGTGCCAACCACCTATACAGTATAGCATTGAATAACGAGCATACTGTAAATCTTAAATCAAAATGGCAGGTGGTAGTAGCTCCCAGACCTCAACCTCAAAGGTCAAGTCCAGATCTCAGCACAAATCTAAACAAACAAAAGGGAATTCTAAGGCCTCAGAGAAAGATGCCAACAGGCTCCACAAGGCATTGGAGAAACAAATAGATAAGTGCACATGGGAGCCTCACAGGACCTCTCTAGTTACTGCACCCCCCAGTCCAGGACCACCTACTTCCTCTCACCCTCCTCCTCCCCTAGATCTTTCTCTCTCATCCAGGCGCAGCTTGCCTCCCCAGAGTCAACAGGCCCAGTTAACCAGAACACCGACCATGCGAAGGGCCCCAAAGTTACATTCACAACAACAGCTGCCGGCCTTGACCAGGATGACATTCTTCCAGATGAAGTCCCAGAGAGGATGAAGGCGTGGATGGAGCTGGCCATATGCCAGGGAATCACAACAGGTCTACAGCACGCGGTTCTGACCAGGGAACATCTAGCACCCACTGATTATGATTCACAATCATTACGGTCGTTGGCCAGGTCAGAGCAACACTTCACCCAGGTACAGTTTCAGGGGAATATACCCCTCCAGGGGCCACAGGAAGAGGAGGAGGAGGAAGAGGTGGAACACCTAGATCAAATGGAACATTTTGAATCAGGGTACAAACATGGCAGCAACCCGGCCCTGTCAGAAGCAGACCCCTTAGAAAGGGGTATGTCTGAGGATGAGGGCCTTGTTCCTGGCCAACCTATATTTACAGGCTTATTCTGCCCACAATTGTTCAAATCACTGTTGTTCAAGGCCAAAAACACGGCACGCCTGGACAAGTCGGCCCCTTCTACCACACCAACTCCTTCACAAGAGGAATCAGAGGATCTAATTTTCAACCAACCGGTAGTTGAGGCAGATGTGATTCCAGTTCCTCACATGTTTTTGGACCTGGTGTGGAAACAGTGGGTGTCTGCAGCAGTGTATCCTGCCCTCACGGGATATGACAGGAAATATTTCAGTTTGGCCCCTGATTTCTCAAATTTGCTGAATACTCCCGAGGTAGATGAACCTATAGTGGGATTAGCGTCCTCTTCCTCCATTCCCAGTGAAGTGCTGGAGGCATTAAAGCCAGAGGAAAAATGGGCTGAGTTGGCCCTACGCAGGGCTCATCAGTCTGATGCATGGGCCATCAGAGCGGCCACAGCTGCTTCCTTTTTCACTCACTCCTCTCTCAGATGGCTCCATCACTTACAGGAGCATATCATTAGAGCACATCATGCCAAACTTATCACAGCTGCAGAATTCTCTGCTGATGCAACTTATCATGTGGTTAAGTTTTCAGCTAGGGCCATTACTTCACATGTCACAGCGCGACGCTTACTATGGTTAAAACATTGGCAAGCGGACATTAAGCATAAATGCAAGCTGGCCTCATCTCCCATTGCGGGAGACAGATTGTTTGGCCCTGCCCTCGATCCGCTGCTGATTGAAACCAGAAGCAAAAAGAAAATTCTCCCTTCTCTTTTTCGGAAGTCCAACTCTGAAAACCCCAGTCCTTTCAGAGGGATCCTTTCATCCTTTCTATCAAGGACCATATTCACCCAGATATCAGAGACCCCTGACATTCAGACCAGGGCAGCAGTCAGAGAGGTCCGACTTCGGGGACAGAAACAGAAGGGGTGGCCAATCCAAGAGACCCTTTCGAGGAGTTGGAAACGGTCATTCTGGCGTCCCAAATAACTCCATGGACTCGGCTCCTATTGGCGGATGCCTTAAATTATTTGCAGACCAATGGGACTCTTCAACATCTGATTCCTGGGTCAGGGACACAATCAGATTTGGCCTAGCTCTAGAGTTTCAATCCACCCTCCCAGACTTCTTTATGTCGTGCCCTCTTTCCAGAGATCCGGTTAAATGAAATCTTATGGAAACAGCTATCCAACATCTACTGGACATAAGAGCCATTCAACCAGTAGCTACCAACCAATGAGGGCGAGGTTTCTATTCATATCTTTTTGTTGTTCCAAAGAGTTCGGTGGGATGGAGAGCAATTTTAGACTTAAATTGTCTTAACCGTTTTCTTGGTATATTGCAAGTTTAAAATGCACACTCTACAATCTATCTTACTCGGCATCAGAAAGGGTGACATCCTTACATCAGTAGATCTGATGGAGGTGTATTTACATATTTCTATTTGGCCTTCCCACTGTAAATTTTTGCATTCCTGTTATAATAATCACCACTTTGAATATGTGACCCTTCCTTTTGGACTAGCTTCCACCCCCAGGACCTTCACAAAGGTCCTCGCAGTTCTGGCTGCTCATCTCAGAGGTATCCCTGTACAACTCCAATGTTACCTTGATGACATATTAATTTTGTCATCTTCAGCTCATCAAGCAGTTAGAGACACTCAGACCACATTACTATCACTACAACAACACGGGTTCTCAATTAATTGGAAAAAGAGTAATTTAACACCTTCGACTCGATAGATCCACCTGGGGGCAATCATAGATATGGTGGAAGGCAAAGTTTTCCTGTCGCCAGATAGACAAACCAGCATACAACAATTAGTTAAGGAGATCAGAGCTCGCAAGAGGGTGCCCCTAGCTGAACTATCAAAATTGTTAGGCAAAATGATCTCATGTATATCTATTATTCCCTGGGCCCGACTCCACACTAGATTCCTCCAGTAGTTCCTGCTTCCGTACCAGCAATCCGGCCGAAGCAACTCCAAATACAAGGTCAACGTACCATCAAGGGTCCTCACATCACTCCACTGGTAGGTCAGACCAGTCATCAACAGAGGTTGCCTTTTCAAAGAGCCCCACAGACTTACCATAATGACAGATGCCAGCCTGTTCGGATGGGGAGCTCACTTTCAGTTGCTCACAGCCCAAAGCTGCTGGTCCTCCATAGAACAGTTGTGCAGCATAAACTGGCTGGAGCTTCAAGCAGTACATCTGGCTCTTCACAGATTTCTCCCACAGGTACGCAATCAACAAATACTAATCTTGACTGACAATGTAACAGCAAAAGCTCACATAAACAAGCAAGGGGGCACGCAGTTGAAACATCTTATGTGGGAAGCGGAGCGTCTGTGTCATTGGGCGGAGAACAACCTGCTTTCCATCAGAGCAGAGCACATATCGGGTCTGTCGAATATCCAGGCAGACTGGTTGAGCAGGGCTACAATCGACCAATCGGAGTGGTGCCTGCACCTGACCCTGTTTCAAGAGGCGGCCCAGAGATTCAGGCAGCCGTGGTAGATTTGTTTGCTTCCCCCCTTAACTCCCAGCTCCCGAGATTCATTTCCAGGTATCCCTCACAAGGAGCAGAGAACTTCAACGCGCTCCGCTGCCATTGGTCCCTGGGCCTTCTGTCCGCATTCCCATCGCTTCCAGTGATCCCCAAGGTCATCCAGAAGCTGCTGGAGGAGAGGGTGGAGCTGTTGCTTGTAGCTCCATACTGGCCCAGACGGCCATGTTTGCAGACCTCCACAGTCTGTCTTCATCAGAACCATGGAAGATTCCGCTGTACAGGGTGTCATTAACCCAGGGACCCCTTCAACATCCAGACCCTCAATGGTTGCACCTAGCCGTCTGGAGGTTGAGCAGCGATGTCTGAAGAGCGAGCAATTATCTAACAAAGTCACAGCCACTATCCAAGCTGCCAGGCGCCCCTCAACAACTTGCATTTACAATGCCACGTGGTCCATTTTCTGCAATTGGTGTGCTAAGTCCCACATTGATCCAACTTCTCCATTGGTGGCTCAAATCCTAGAATTTTTACAAGACGGTCTTGACAAGGGTCTATCTCCTAATACATTGAAAAGACAGGTGACGGCCTTGTCGTCAGTTGTCACTTGTGAGGGTATCCTGTCTCTCTCTCATCATCCACGCGTACGGAGTTTTCTTCAGTGAGCCACAAACTTACATCCGCCAGTGGTTCACCGTTATCCAACTTGGGATCTTAACAAGGTCCTTGTTGCACTTACCAAGTGTCCCTTCGAACCCTTGAGGTTTCAAGTCTCCAATTTTTGACATACAAAGTTGTTTTCTTGTGGCAATAACTTCTCATCGTATTTCGGAACTGGCAGCCTTGTCGATCAGGCAGGATCTTTGTGTCTTCCATTCTGACAGAGTGGTCCTTCGTCCAGATCCTACTTTTATACCCAAAATCAATTCGGCTTTCCACAGTGCTCAAGAACTGATACTCCCTAACTTTTGTCCTAGACCAAATCATGCAGTAGAACTGCAGTGGCATCGGCTTGATGTGAGGCGAGCATTGCGAATATATATTCACTGCACAGCACCTTTCAGAAAAACGGAAGCTTTATTTGTGTTGTTTCAGCTGCACCTCAAAGCTGCAAAGTCTCATCTTCCACAATAGGCCTCTGGCTACGGGCCACAATAGCTAAAACGTATCAGACTCAAACCTTACAGGTGCCAAGGGGCATAACTGCTCATTCAACCAGGAGTGCCGCAACATCGGCAGCGTGGGCCACACAGGCGCCAATAATGGAAATTTGTCGAGCGGCAACCTGGGCCTCTCCATCGCCCTTTATTAGGCACTATAAAATTGACATGTTTGCATCTGCTGAGGCTTCCTTTGGCAGAAGAGTTTTACAATGGGTCCACAGAGACCAGGAGGGGATTCCAAGCCAGACGGAGTCCCTCCCGTAGGACAGGCCAAGCTTTGGTATGTCCCACTACTGGATGCTCTGAACAGCTCATGGGAGAAAGGCCATTCTCTTTGAGCTGTGAAGAGCATCCAGCCCCACCCATTTTCCGTCTGGTGGGGTCCTTTTCCGGCCAATGAATTGTTAGGGCGTTGGGGGTGAGGGGGTTTGTTCTCTCATCTTCACCAAAACTGGGAAATGCTGGGAAGGAGTCCCGTGGAAGAGGAGTGTTCCAGAAAATAAGCCCAGCCTAGACATGCAGAGACTGAAGCACCTCCCACTACTGGATGCTCTTCACAGCTCAAAGAGAACAGGTGTATCAGGTAAGTACCAACGCCCTTTCTTAATGGTATAAAACCAGGAAACATTTTTTCTACATTATCTGCTCTTTTTCATAGAGTCTACTGATTAAATTTGCTTTGAGGTTGTTTATCTGAATGCAGAATTTGAATATGAGCAACATCTGTGCTTCTCACCCAACAGCTTGAGCTGCCCTTGTAGTAAATGCTTTCTAAAATAATGAATTGTGTCTTATGTACATGAACAAATGTAATCCTATTTTGGTTAGTCAAAAGATGGCAGCACTGCTTCAGCCTTTAATTCAGTAGTAATCTTATGTCAGCAACAGGGTAATCATTCCAGATCATATTGTGTTTTAGGAAAAAACCTTCTATTTATAATCAGGGAACATTAACATTCTTGCCATTACTAATGGAGATAATCTTTCACTATTTTTAAATCTCTTTAATGCAACATCTCCATACTAATTTGTTCTTTAAAAAAAGATTTATGGTGGTATCATCAGCATTCACAGTGTTCTATGTAAGTAGCAATATACAAGAACCCATCAATAGCATGTACCAAATATATAAGACAGCATTTCTTTAGATCCAGTAACAGAAAAAGATACACATCCTTGGAGCAGAGTGTGTGCTTTGACTAAATGCAACTTTTAGTCTTCCAGATATAAACTGTCCTCTGTTCTGCATTCAGAGCAGAGTTCCCTTCTCTGACCTTCTTCCTATAAACAATTATCTACACATAAATAGACACATCAATGAAAGCCACAACAAAGTTTGGGCTGCACGATAAAACATATATTTAAAAGTACAATGAATGAATGAATTCTTTATTTGCTAAATGTGATTAGACACACAAGGAATTTATCTTGGTGCATATGCTCTCAATGTACATAAAAAGAAAAGATACAAGTGTCACTACAATTAAAAAAGAGGTTAATATCCCTTAAAACATTAAATAGGGCCTTTTTTATTGTGGCAGAATAAACCTATATAAATAAAGAAAACCAAATATTGAACTATATTTATACCTCATAATTTTATTTTAGATAAACATAACACTTTTTAAATAAAGCCATTCTAAACACTTGGATATAGTATCCAATTAAAAGTTCACAAATGTTTTGTCACAAATGCTCCATAATTCTATTGTTCCACAGTTCCTTTGTCTTTTAAAAACAAAAGCAAAACATATAATTGCTCCAAATGTCCCCCCTTCCACTTCTTCATTTTATACTGTGAAGCTTATTGGCTTTCTGAAATAGTTAACCCAATACCTATTTCACCCAGAATTATCCCTTTGGAGTTTGTAGAAATACAGTAACCATTGGGAGCATTCTGAATAGCTGAAATATTTAGAATAAAGGCTTTTTTTATGAAAAGAGAACTTTACTTCCTCCTGTTTTATTATACAGGTAGTCCTTATTTACTGGCTGCCTCATTTAGTGAATGTTCAAAGTTATAAGATTATAAAACAAGTAGCTTTGCAACCAATCCTCACATCCATGACCCTTGCAGCATCCCACAGTCATCTGATTGCCATTTGGGCACTTCATTAACAGGCATTTATGACTGTTGCAGCATCACATGGTCCATTTGTGTGCTTTGCAACTGGCTTGCAACAAGTAGGGATAATAAAGAAGGTGGAAGTAAAGTAATAAGTCACAGTCATGTGATGTTTTCCATAGTGACTGTGATTCTTTGTTTAATGATGGAAGGGCTTCCTGCGATCATTTAATTTTCCACTTAGCGAACATATTGCCAAACTCAATTGCAGTCACTAAGGGACTAATGTAATGTATATTCTATAGCTTGGTTTCCTAATGGAGAAGTCCAGAAGACCTTCTAATTCACTACTGGATCTTGAACCATTCAGAATCAGGCTGAGGAAGTGGCAACTGCATTCATGTGCACATCCTCACTTGTGCAAGCAGTGGCCAAAGCTTGTGTCTGTGCATCTCTTATGCAAATGGAGCTGTGCACATGTGCTTGCCTGCCACTCACACGGAAGCATCTCCTCTCCCTCCCCCCCCAGGCCAGGTCGCAAAGTAAAAGGTTGGGGAACTCTATTTTAATTCTAACCTTCCTAACTGTAACTTTAGCAGTCAGTCTGAAATCATAAGATGTGTTGTTTGCCCTTACAAACAAGATAAAACCTAGTTTAAATAATGTCTACAAATAAATGTTTCAATTTTGTAAAACTACAGTACAGTAAACAGTTACTATTGTAATTATATTTTTCATAGTACATTCTAACCAGGCACTAACAACTATAGGTCTTGGGCTGTTGTCAAAATTCGAACGGGAGCTGAACCTGGTTAGTACTAGGATGGTAGGCCACCAGGAAATACCATGGTTTGTCAGCTTGTCTGCTGAAAATACCTTCAGATAGATACCAGTGACAAGCAACTTCAAATATTGCTGCCAAAAATAAAGTCATTGGCAGTCAGATCCTTCTAATCTTTATACCTTTTTAACACACTACTTAATAGTTCAGTTTGAGCTACTTAAATAATATAGTGAAGCTGAATAAAATAGAATAATATAGTTAAATTACACTGATAATTGAAAATGCAAATAATCTGCCAACACTAGTAATGAAAATCAAGGCACACCTGAAAAATGAAAAGAGTGAATATCAAGTACACAAAATTAATGTGAACAAGTAGATTATCTAGCCTTAGAAATGACAATGAAGGTATTAAAGTGATGGATAACATTTGTCTTTTAAGACCAATAAAGGAACAAGCAGTCAAATAATATGCTGCCAACTAGTATTTATAATATGGATATGGTGGATATTCAGAGTGGATATTCATATTGTGAAATGTTTATACCAGCAAAGATCAGAGTCATGCAGACAATTGCTTTTCATGGGACACTATTTGGAAGCAAAAGTTGGACTTTGAAGTTACAGCATAGAACGAGTATTGATGCTTTTAAATTTTTGGATTGAAAAAGATTGTTGAGAATACTATGAATACTATATGCTGACTGAGAATGAATCATTGAATAATCAGTCCAGAGTTCTCACTTGAGGTACAAGTGACCAACTTCAAATGATCATACTGTGAATTCATTCAATCAAACTCTGGAAACCCAAGTCTATAATGTTGGGAATGGTGAAAGGAAAGAGGACAAGTAGCAAGAACAATGCATTTAGTTACAACAGCAATAAGTACATTATTGAAACCCTGAAAAACCAGGTTGAGAATATTTGCTGATTTGATCATATAGAATTAAGGAGGCTTTAATTCTAATATTGCCATATATTTTGCTGATATGCCTTACATCCCTAAATGGAAAGAAACAAGATTTTTTGCTGAAGAATTGAAAGTTCAACTGCAGCCTGTTTAAAGGATCCATTACATCATTCATTCATTCATTCATTCATTCATTCATTCATTCCATTTCTATAACCTCCTATTGCTTTCATTCATTCATTCCATTTCTATAACCTCCTATTGCAGCCAAGTGACTCATATAATTCTAAAACTGTAAAACAACTAAAAACAGTAAAAACAATTAAAACATTCAAAAGAATATATATATATATATATATATATATATATATATATATATATATATATATATATATATTCAACAGCCAAGATAGTTAACCAACTAACAGTAAAGCCAAGAAGTGGGGCTCTTAATGCATTCATAGTCTCAAGCCCAGTTACCAAGTTCTTAAATCTCATGGTAGGCCAAAAGAGCTGGGGCCATCCTAATCTCCAAAGGGAGAATATTCCACAGAGCATGAGTGTCAGAGGGCAGGTTGCAAAGAAAATGGCCAGTACATGGGCTGCTTTGGTTCTCTCTTTTCAAATCTTTTCCCCTACATTGGCTAAAAAAGCTGTGCTGAGAGACAATTGGGTGTGCTGGTGTTGATGTGTGGGAATGACGTGTGTCTTCCTGTGTGGAAATAAAGTAGTGTGAAGCACCTGGAAAGAACTACTTTTTTCCAGTAGTAGGACTTGCAAGGAGTAGTATTGGGGAGAGTGGAGTACTGGTGAGCAGTGAATGCTAGCCTGTGAATACTTGTGTGATTGTTGCCTAAGATCTGTGTTGGCTGTCTTGTGTTTTGCAGCCCTCTGACTTGGGTATTCTTAAAAGAACCCATGCCAAAATTGTGCCAGTGGTGGTATATCCATAAAAAAGGTGAAATATAAAAAATATAAAATATAAAAAAGGTGGGATATTCAATTACAAGGTGGCAATGGCACAAGTCAAGGCGGCTTAAATTTGAGGAGTTCATTAAACACTTCAGCTAGCAAACAAAACTAGCTTTGGCTGAAAAAGGGGCTACAGCGGGGTCTTGTTTCTGTGCCTGTTTTTTCCCCCTTATCTTGAGACTACCCTTACAAGGTTTCATTGTTACTTAAATTAACTGGGCAAATTGGAAACCTAATGTACATTACAGATAAGTAAATTACACTGATTTCTCAAGGACTTATTTCTTAAGCAATATACACTATTTCAGTGAGTGCTTCTGAAATGTGATAAGGTTGGAAACAAAAATTGGTGGTAATAAAAACTGGGCTTTTATCAGAGTTAAAATGCATATTCAGTGAATACATGTCAACAAAAGAGACAACGTTAGCTAAACACTAGCAATTATTTTAAGAGACTTTCAGAAATAACTACTCCCTTTGCCTCTTCGTACTCTGCTTTTGCATCTGTATGAGTAATATGCAGTGCACAATATCTGTGTATTAATCCTTTAATTGTGAAAATTACAATCAGGTAGATAAAATATCTATATTTGAGGGATAAGACTCGGATATCTGTAATAAATCATATTGGTAAATGTAACTGTACAATGTATGAATCATTTTTGTGTGGTTGAACTAGTGAAAATAATTAGATATGCTCCCAAAGTACTTTCTTCTAAGAGCTACAAACACGTAGAGCCCTCATTTGTAAGCCACCTAGAGGCGTTGACTGAGATGGGTGGCCATAGAAATTGAACAAACAAACAAATAAATCACAGTTGGTCTGTCAGGAGACAGTTCTAGTCTGCATATTGATTTATGCATGAAAGCTGAGCAAACTTTCAGCCTGATGTTAAGTAAGCACCTACAATGTTTTCCTAATTACTCCTATAATAGACAGATAGCTATTCTATCATTTAAATAGCATCTTTCTTAGGGATAAGTAACACTGGTTTATAACATCAGAAATGCAAGGAAGTACTTAATGAATTGAAGGATGATTTTTTTTCACTGAAGCCAATGTGGATCCAATAACTCCTTTCAATGGTAAAAATCACTGATGTAGGAATAGGATACATACAATGCAGATAAAAGAGCATAGGGAAAATTGTCTAAAATATTATAATTCTGATGATCACTGCATCAAATGACCAGACCTGAAAACAATTTATTTCATTATTTGATCATTAGAATTCTGGATAAATGGTGAACATAATGGTTGTGTGTTAAAGACATATTAGAACATCAGATATGTTTAGATATTTTACTGTTTTAGCTCTTTTTATAGAAATATTAGTGGATGTCTATGGAGATTCTCAGTCATCCAGGTGATGGTTGTCCCAAAAGTGCTGTTCAAAAGGCAACTGAACTTTCTTGGTTTTTTTCTTGAAAATGTTTGCTTCTCATCCAAGATGCTTCTTCAGTTCTGCTTCTTCAATTCTATTAAGTGGATGATTTGTTATGGAAATTTGTTGTCATATATAACTCAGTTCTAGTGGAAAGATTTTTTTAAAATGCCAATCGGATGCAACATATTCCAAAATATTTTGCAGACACATACAAGTATAGGCATTATCAGGCACTAGAAATCAAAAACAGCCAGTTGGTGTGTTGATCGAGTTACTGGTCTGGAAACTAGAAGTCTGATGTTCTAGTCACAGCTCAAGTATGAAACACTGGCCAAGTGATCTTGGCCAGTCAAAGCACCAACAAAAACTTCCCCAAGTATCAGGAAATGCCAGTTTAACACCAGTCACAAAAGGAGTTTTGTTACATTTGCCCTCTTGAATTGTATATGCGCAAAAAAAGGAGGGATAAAAACTTTTAAAAATCAGAAGCTTATGTGTAAATGGAGTATTAATTTAGATTAAAATGCAGGCAGTTGGAGGATTGTCATATGATAAAGCAAACCATTTCAAATATTTGACTTAAAAAACAAAAATTATAGTATCTACAAATTTTCAGTGCAGAGGATCTTTTCTCAATGAAAAAAAGCCCTAAGAACTAGAAGCTGTTCCCAGTCACATCTTTTTTCACCACACAGTTTTAAATCTGTTATCACAATGTATTGCAGTATCCAATACAAGATTATGCTCTTTGTCCATATCACAATACATGGTGTAAGAGAAATGTCTAAAAGATGTTTTCCTTGATACAAATAGCATCAATTCTCAACAAAGTAGGGAAAATAACAGTGAAGTTTAACTATAAAAATATATTATCTGGGCAAACAGGAAAGGGTCTTGAATAATCCCCTTTGATCCGCCTTAGCCTACAAATACTCTTTGCTGCATTTTTCATAGAAAATCTATTATGAAGCATTTTTTACATTTTTGTCTAGATTAATGCCCAAAATCATTTACATTGATGAAATATAATTTGATTTGTATATCATTACCCCAAAATCAGGGGCCTGCTGCATTTTTTATGCTAGAGATCACATTTACTGTGTTGGGGATAAGACTTCAAAAAAAAGATAGGGCCAGGTCAAAGAAGTAAAAGTAGAAAGACAAAAGGCTGTTATTTTCCATTTACTTAATAATTTCCTCTTATGCCATGTTGAAAATTGTAACTTCTGGGAGGAACTCAGAAGGCCAAGTGCAAACCTTTCATGAGGGAGAGAAAGAGTGAGGAAGTATTGAAGGAAAAAAACTGACTTTACTCAGATTAATTTAAATCAGACTGTTGTAATATGAAGCATGCTTTATATCTGTATATTGTTTAACACCTAATCTATAATTGTATGGGAGGTTTCTTGCTTGTATATTCATATTATACAATAAAGATGTATTTGTTGCATTCACAGATGGGGATGGGGTTGCATTTTAAGGAACTCAGAAATTGTTTTATGTTGTACAAGATAAAAGTATAATATATAATGTGTTCTTTGGACAAAGTTGCTTAAAACTGTACTATTGGGGCAAGGTGGGAATACCACTTTGAAAGAAGACATTCAAAGGAATGAATTTCATAAAAATGCAACTTCTGGAAAACTTCTGATGATTTCATACGTTCATAAATGATGGGTTATCATTTACCTGATAGGAAGATTTACTTGCTGGATTATTGACTGGTTTATCCTAATATCAAAACTGCAACCCCAATGGTTAATTTCATATATTGCTGCTTTAAAAATAATTAGATTTTAAAATACTAGGATACTTGTGGTAGTAAATATTATTGGATTTAAAACTGGAAAGATCTCAGTATGCTCACTATCATAAATCATCCTATGTAGTGGTTTCTCTAAAAATTCTAAACAGTCTTTTTAAGGAAATAAATCCTAAAGCTGAATTACACTAGGAAAGCAATAATTCCAGTTAAAATGGTAGTCAGTGTTTCATAATGCAGCAAAAATTATTTTAAAAGGCCACTCTTGATTGCTAACAAAGTAAAAAAGTGAGGGATTCTTAAAGAAGCTAAATCAGCAAATGACCAGAAATTAGATACTATAGTATTATAGTAAATTAGTTTTCTGTTTACTTGCAGAAAAATAATCAGCAAAAACAAAGATATCCAAAGAATGTTGGAATGATTATTATCTGCTTGGGCAGGTATACCAATTATCTTTTTCTGGATTCAGAAATGAAACTGTTCCAAGCTAATTTATATCCTAATATAAATTTAGCATAATTGAGAAAATTCTTATACTTTAAATTAAACCGTAATGTATTAGACTTATAAGATAACAAGATAAAAAATTCTCAATTCTCAAAATTCTCAAGGTGACATAGAATTAAAGACATCACAAGAACATATAGCCAAATACAGAAATACCAATGCATTGGGGAAACATACAGTCAAGAACATTCCAATGCTCATTGTCAAGCAAGTGGAACCACGAATATCTTTGGACTCTTGTCCATTGTTAAGTTATGCTTTCTAAAGGATAGACGGCTTGTAGTAAACAGATTTTAGAAGGAGCAATATTCCAGTGGGCAGAAGTGGCAACAAGGACCCATGTCTTTGGGGTTCACAATGTGACACTGCTTAATCAACAGGTCCTGGAACAAGCAAGCCCTGGCTGATCAATAGAATAAGCAGATAACTGAGAAATTGTCTTACAAATAACCAGGTGCTGAGCCATGAACAATGATAATCAGTACCATGAATTCCCTCAAGAAATCAACTAGTACACATTAAGTAGAACATTCACGATACAGAATTTATTTACATAAGAATGGAATTTAGCCTAATTAGCAATAGTCATACATGATTAAGTTTCCTTAACAGTGTGAATGAAATGCACATCCACCCACATGCAAAGAGCACTGAAGTTTATAAGCATGAGATATAAATGAATTACTGGCACAGAATTACATGAGCAAAAAACCATTTTGAATTCAGTTATTACTTTTGAGTATGATGCATAAGCCCGGCATTAAAATCAATGATTTTCATCTCCATCTGTTATAATACTCCATCATACAAGACTTTGTACCAAACCAATGATTTTCAAATGCAGTATAGTTCTTTTGTTCAAAATGTCTAAAAATGAGTCCATCAACTTTCTCTTCCTTGCCACTTAAATTTAAATGTCTATGCATTACACCACTAATATAAGATATGCATATATTTCTGTTTTATATTATCATACTGGAGTCTGAATATAGTATTTCATGTAAGGAAGAATTATAATGTGAACCCATAAGATAAGTTTTCTTTGAGAATTGAAATTTTCCTCTCCTTATCCAGTAAACTACTTTCATCTGTTTTATTTTATTAGGATATACAGCAGTGGCCAAAACTGTGGAAACCTTTTGGGAAAAGTGTATTTTTGATGGCTAACAACACCACTTTTTTAAGTAGTACTATAAAATTATATATCACCAGATAGATAATTTAATCAAGACTGTAATGCAACAAAGTTTGTTCAATTATCTGTATTCTATGAAAAGTTATAGCCAAATAACCAGAAAAAGGAAACACAATTTGCTTAGGTTGATATCAGGTAGCTTTCCAGGGGTGGGATGCTACCGGTTCGGCCCGGTTCTATAGAACCGGTAGCTGAGAAGAGCAGCTGACACCAAACCAGTTCTGTGTTTGGCCCACTTGCCTGCCCTGGCTCTAGGCTGTCCTTTATTCCCTGCTTTTCCCTCTTCAACTGCTTTGCATGGCATAGCTGAGGTTGAAAAAGCAGGAAACGAGGATTTTCAAGCGCTGCACACCTGCACGCAGCACTTGTCAGCTGTCCACGCGGCACAGCTGATGATTTCTTGCAAATACTGCACACACGTTTATGATTGTCTGCAGTTTGGAGAATTGGCAAATCGCTCCACTGGCTGGCCCCTCCCCTCCCTTCCCACTCACTCCTTACCTGGCATGCGAGCCATCCAACTTGCCAGGTTTGGTAAGTTGCTATTTTTCCTTCCCCGACCATCAGCTGTTCTGCTCTGCTGGGAGATTTAGATTAGCTAGAAAGCAGGAAATCCTTGGGTTTCTTGCTTTCTAGCTAATCTAAAAGCAGAGCCGAACTTTCCTTAGGACTGAAGCTTCTACTTTTCAGTGCAGATTCAGGTAGCCAATTGCAGATAGATAGATCTCTAAGTGAATCTGTAATTCTGTGAGCAGCTCAATCTGCCTGCCTGCTTTGCCTGCTTTTGGGTAAAAGTTGTTCTTTTTTTATAAAGAAATCAATATTTACATAAATAGTGTGTTGTGAGTTAATTTTGTGAGTTTGCTTACTAGCAAATTTTATGAGTTTGCTTGCAAGCAAATTTTATGTGACAGACTCAGGTAGCCGATTGCAGATAGATAGATCTCTTAAGTGAATCTGTAATTCTGTGAGCAACTCAATCTGCCTGCCTGCTTTGCCTGCTTTTGGGTAAAAGTTGCTCTTTTTTTTATAAAAAAAATCAATATTTACATAAAAATTTATAATATTTACATACAAGCCATGCCCACCCAGTCACATGACTACCAAGCCATGCCCAGTCAGCAAGCCATGTCCACCCAGTCATATGACCACCAAGCCACACTCACAAATTAGGCCACACCCACAGAACTGGTTGTTAAGAAATTTGAATCCCACCCTTGCAGCTTTCCTTCATCTGATTGTAGCCAATGAGCATAAGTGTTTAGAGAGCCAATCAGGTGTCATCTTGTTTTGGCAATGAGACAATCAAATCACAGTAGGATTCAGTTATTGATGTTGTGCATTGAAGCTGAGAGGAAGACATTTGTCAGTGTGTTATGTGATCGCTATCAAGTTGGTTGGGTTTTTTTGTGTTCTTTCATTTAGTGAGCTTGTAAAACGTAATAAAATTAAAGTAATGGTGCAAAGAGTTGACTGGTGGCCAGGAAAGCAATGTAAAATAGTATTATTAAGTGAACAATTATTTATAGTTATAAAGAAATTAGAAGAAAAAATGGTGGAAACTTAACCAAAGGTGGCATTTATAAGTTTTGAAGAGATATAAGGAGAATCAGTCACTACAAAACCACACTGGTAAAGGCAGGAAAAGGTGCACAACAGCAAGTGATGGTAGAAGAATTAAGAGACAGTGCCTACATGACAGAAGAAAATTATCTGGGTGTATATGAAATGAGCAATGCAATGTGGAGTTGAGTGCAAGGACTGTTTGGCACAGACTGCAGGAATCTGGCCTAAATCTAGAATTCCATGAAAAAAGCCACTTTTATCTCTCAAGCAAAGGTTGAAAAGACTAAACTGAGCTAAAACCCATGTTACCTGGACAGAAGAACAATGGAACAGTGTTATTTAGAGTGATGTGACCAAGATATCCCTGTTTGGTAGTGATGGCATAAAAATACACTTTTCCCAAAAGGTTTCCACCATTTTGGCCACTAGTGTAGATAGTCCTCAATTTATGACCACAATTAAGACCAGAACTTCTATTACTAAGGGATGCAGTTGTTAAGTGAGTCATACCCAATTTTATTATTTTTATGCCTTAGTCGTTAACTAAATCATTATAGTTATTAAACAATTCATGCAGCCATTAAGTAAATCCAGCTACTCCCATTGACTTTGCTTGTTGAAAGTCTCCTAGGAATTTCGTAAATGGTGATCACATGAACTCAGGATACTGCAAGATTCGTAAATCTATGCCCCCTGAAGTTGCAATCATTAAGCAAATGGTCATAAGTTGAGGGCTATCTGTAGCTACATTTTTAATAAATACTACAGAATAACCTACATGAGGAAACTGCTATCACTAAAATTTATGCTATAATGAAATAACACATTTCAGTTTTTCTTTTGTCATATTTGCTGTGAATATGTCATAATTGTCATACAGTATTGAGTACATTTTTTAATACATCAGTGGCTGGATTCACACATTGTGATTTATTGAACCGGCTGAAATTCTGTAATATATGATAAATTACAGAATTCAAATAATATGGGATGAGAGTAAATAAGTCAAAGTAAAAAAAACCTCTACATTATTGTTTTGTGCCATAGTTAATTTCTAAGTCTTCAGATGTCCAAGATTTAATACCATTTGAATTATATAGGAAAATAATTAAGCTAAGAAAGTGAAATTCATGGAGTGATCAACATGCCAGCCACAAATTCAGCCCCTTTTTAATACAAATTGTGCATTCATATTCCCCATCTTGTCTTATCCTCTCCCTTCACCTTCTCAGCTGACTCCCCTGGTGGGATTTTGGAAGACCAGAGGTGACACTTAATTTTTTGCAGGAGGAAACATTCCTGCAATAGGTAGGCGAATGATACAAGTGTGGGTGATAACATTTCTATATTTTCTTAGAAATGGAAATATTTCCTCCTTTTTTCTTTTTTAGAAAGAAAGGGCAGAGTAGCTTCATTTAGGTCTTATTCTACCATATTTCTGCATTTGTGATCAATCAAAAAATGTTTGTGAGTACATATGTTCCTGGGAATTCAGATTGCCCATTCCTTCCTCTTCTCAGCCTCATGTATTTGAAGGCAGAAATATAAGGTAAACTTAAACAGCTCTCCTTCAAGAGATTTTGAATCTTACTTTGCCTAGAGCAATAATAATAGTGAAATTCTTAGAGGCTGCTTGTAAGGATTTAGACGATAATATACACAAAGCACTTGGAATGCTTAAAAGTGCTGCACGCATAAAAATGACTTAATTATTTGAAATAAGTTATTGTATAAACTATTTGGCAAATGTTTTAGTCAACTGAAGTAAACTGGCATACTGTTATGGAAACTTGAATAATGTTTACATATAACACTTAGAAAATGTTACAATTAGCTATATTGTAAATGAGAAGTCTTTGCATATATTTATTGTAACTATTGCAGCAACAACTCAAGAGTTTTATGAACAATATTACTACTATTTATTATAAGTTTGCAATTAGATAGATAACCAGAAATCAGGTACAGGTTCACATTTTTACAAAAGGAGATTGTTATACACATGGCATATATTTTAGCTAAAATTGGGCACTTTAAAGCTTCGCTCTTGCAAGCCCAGTGTACAATAGGTCTAATTTTTCTTCATTTGTTTTTTTTAGCAGTAATATTGTAGCAAGGGAACTCTAGTCTTACTGAAACACTTAAGTGTTGTACTTTCCATGCAAAAGTAAAAATACCAAAATGAAGTGTTGTATCTGTAATTTTACAAATTTAAATTATCATTAACACTTGGTAAAAAAAATTAAAGTAGAGACTTCTAATTTGCTGGAGATAATTATAGCAAGGGATCACCCAGCACCTCACAATGTTCAACACACAGGATAGTTATCAGGAAGCTTTTTTAAAGGTGGGCCAGAAGTAAGATAATGTAATTAGTGTATTCTTGAAATTGACTGTTAAAATGGAAACATTTAAATCGGTAAAACACGTTGGGCTCATGTTATTAATCTTAAAAATGATGGCAAAGGAATTTAATGAGTTTTAAATGTGAAACTAAGATTAATAACATTACTTTTTAATACTCAGTGCAGAGAAGCATGAAAGATGGCAAATGCCATGAAAAGTTCAGGTGGCAATTAAAAAAACAAAACCGAAAGATAGGTTTATAGCCAATAAAGGAGAATATTAGTAGCTGATGATGTTACCTAGTTTGGATAATGAAACATCTGCAAGAAAATAACCAAGCTCAGAGAGCACCATGGCCTCTTCATAGGTTTATACAGTAGATAGATATTTTTTTAAAAAAATCTGTTTACAGGCTCTTTAATTTATTGCTATTTTTCTTGAAAATCTAGGTTCTGGCCTGTTAGAGATGTCACTGCTTGGTTCCCTTATTTAAATTGTTATAATGACAAAAGTCAGTTTGTCACTTGTTCCTTGAAAATAAGAATGCTGACAAAGTTGTCAAAAATGAACTTATCAAGTGAGCTTCACCTTGTCACAATTTTCCTTTTTAATAGGAGCAGACAAATTTACCCTAAAACTGTTACTGTTTATACTTAAGAATGAGGTATATATTTTGTTGAAGTCTATATGTGTGCCTGTGCAACCAGCATTCATTCACTAAGCTGGCAGCATTGGTAACTGTTCTTGGTGGATATTTTAAGAACAAAAATTTTGTCCTTAAATCTTTTTTTGGTTTAATATCTTTTTTGTAGACACTGCCCGCCTGAGAAACCTGGAAAATGTCTGGCAGAAATTCATAATAGTGGCTTTAATTGTTTTATAGCAGAAGCAAAGCGTACAAAAATGATATAATTTACTATCATTTAGCATGCAAGATTGTAGATTAATTTTTTTGTATTCAAATAGTGTTTAAATAATTCTGTGAACTATAAGTTCAAATTCAAATGTTTAAAGCTTTATTTTCCCCAGTGTACTTCAAGTGAAATAATGTTCTGGCTGAGGATAGGAGCCTAGTTAGCGGTAATCTTTCACTTACAACCATTCATTCAACAACTGTTCAAAGTTATGATAGCACTGAACAAAGGGACTTCAACTCATGCCCAAAGTTACAGCTGTTACAGTTCCCCTATGGCCATGTGATCAATGTTTAGCAGTTTGCCTGCACTTATGACCGTGAGGAGCTTCAATTTGTCCCCTTCCACCTTTCTCCCCATTTATGCTATGATAGCAGCTGCGGGGCAACAATCCCTCACACATAGTTGTAAACTATGTTTGTGGCAAAATATAATCAAACTAAATTGTGAAACCAGTCTTATTATGTAGAAATCTCACTGTCAAGAAGTGATGCTTGCATGAAGTAATGTGTTATTTAAAACACTCACAGGTGAGTCAAACCAAACACACCCTAAAAATTTATTTATTTATTTATTTATTTATTTATTTATTTATTTATTTATTTGACTTGTATGCCGCCCCTCTCCCGAATGGACTCAGGGCGGCTCACAGTTAAAACCAATACAATAAATAATTACCTAAAATAAAATTAAACCCACAAGCCAAATTGCTAAAACAAATTATAAAACAACCCCCCCCCCCAAGAGGAGTCAGCACAGCGCAGCCTGCTCAAGTCGTGGCAAAAGGTGCGGAGGTCAGGGGCCAGGCAGAGCCCCAGAGGTAGTTGATTCCATAGGGTGGGAGCCGCCACAGAATAGGCCCTCCCCCGCATCACCGCCAAGCGACATTGAGTGCAGAGCCGAGAGTCCCTGCCTGACAGGGCGGTTGGTATTCGATGCCAGCAGTAGACGTTCCCGTAGATAGCCCAGACCCATGTCTCGTAGGACTTTGAATGTCAATACCAAAACCTTGAATCTCATTCGGAGGGCAACTGGCAACCAATGCAGGCCACACAGGAGGGGCGTAACATGGGAAAACTGGGAAACTCCTATCACAACCCGCACGGCAGCATTTTGTACCAGTTGAAGCCTCCGGATGGTATGCAAGGGCAGTCCTAGATAAAGAGCATTGCAGTAGTCGAGCCGCGAGGTGACAAGTGCCTGAGTGACCATGCATAGGGCATCTCGGTCCAGATATGGGCGTAACTGGTGAACCAGCCGGACCTGGGCAAAGACCCCCCTGGCCACAGCTCCCACCTGCTCCTCCAACCTGAGCCGTGAGTCTAGGAGGACCCCCAGATTCCGTGCCCTGTCCGTGGGGGGTAACACCTCTCCCCCATGACCAAAGATGGAATCTCCTGACTGGGCCGAGATGTCTGTACGCACAGCCACTCTGTCTTAGCAGGATTGAGCGAAGCATGTTACTGTCCATCCAGATCCGTGCATCCAAACAGCGGGACATCACGGAGAGGGCATCACTGATGTGGCCTGGGGTGGAGATGTATAACTGCGTATCATCAGCGTACTGATGATACTTCACCCCAAAGCCGTGGATGACCTGCCCAGCGGTTTCATATAGATGTTGAACAGGAGGGCGAGAGGACTGACCCTGAGGGACCCCACAAGTGAGAGCCCTTGGAGTCAACCTCTGCCCCCTGCCAACACCGATTGCGGCGTCCGAGAGGAAGGAGGCGAACCACTGCAACACAGTGCCTCCCACTCCCAACCCCCAAGGCCGCAATAAGATACCATGGTCGATGGTATCGAAAGCCGCTGAGAGATCTAACAGGACCAGGACAGAGGAAAAACCCCTGTCCCGAGCCCTCAGGAGATCATCCATCAGTGCGACCAATGCCGTCTCCATGCTATACCTGGGTCAAAAGCCCGATTGGTACAGATCCAGGTAGTCCGCTTCCTCCAGGAAAAGCAGAAATTGCTGAGCCACCACACTCTCGACAACCTTCGCTAGAAATAATCCATATTCTTTTTTTTAATTAATTTATTTATTTATTTATTTATTTATTTATTGGACTTGTATGCCACCCCATCTCCGAAGACTCAGGGTGGCGGGTTTTAACCTAGGAGATGCACATTAGGTTATAGTTTAAAGTTGTACCGCAATTTAGATTTTATGTGAGCCAGGCCATCGTTACATCAGTTCATATATTAGGCAAACTTGGGTCCGGGTACTTGCGGGAGCGTCTCCTGCCAACATCAAATACCGATTGCCCTGTGCGTGCGCACAGATGGAGACTCCTCGGGGTGCCGTCGGCTAGACAATGTCGGCTGGCGGTGCCTCAGGGGAGGGCCTACTCTGTTGCAGCCCCCGCCTTGTGGAATCAACTCCCTTTGGAGCTCCGTTTGGCTCCTGATCTTCACTCTTTCCGCCGCAGTTTGAAGACCTGGCTGTTTGAACAGGCTGGGCTGGACTGACCTCCCAGGGGTTTTTAATGTATTTTTAACTGTTTTATTGATTGGGCTTGTCAGATTTAATTGTTTTTTATATATTTATTGTTGTGGTGTTTTTACTGTGAGCCACCCCGAGTCCTTGCGGAGAGGGGGCGGCATACAAGTCCAATTAAATAAATAAAATAAATAATAAATAAACAATTCTTTTTCAGTTTCCCAGGAGCTACTCACCCAGGAAACCATAGCAGGCTAAAAACAGATCCAACGTGGCTTATCTGACATGAAAATAACCTTTTTTTCCAGAAAATGTGGAATAGGCAAAAAAAGAATACTGGGGCAAAATATTCTTCAGTTAAAAACTACAGATTCTTATTTGTTTTTTTTGTTTTTTTTAAATTACATATATATGCCGCCCTTCTCCGAAGACTCAGGGCGGCTTACAATTTTTGGGATACAACCCAATGTGCTCAGCAATAGCCTTCATTCCATTGTATATGCCTGCTTATTACTAAGCGGCATTTTTACAAAGTCAGCTTATTGCCCCCAATAATCTTGGGTCCTCAATTTACCTACCCCGAGAGGATGGAAGGCTGGTGGGATTCGAGCCTACAGATTCGATTGAGCCTGGTGGGATTCGAGCCTACAGTAATTGTAGACAGCTGGAACTTAAATGCAGGCATTTAACAGCCTGAGCCACCAAGGCCCTTTTCACATTTGAAAATGTCATCGTACATGACAGGAACAACTATTATTTTCCCTATAATAAGCCAGGCTAGTAAAACCAACTGGGGAATTTTCCCTCAAGCCTATACAATCTAGTGTTCTAGCAGTGACTTGGCTAGTTATTTGTTATAGTTTATAGCATTTGTTATGACAATAGTGATATGTTTAACATATTCCAACAGTATCTTAATAATGTGATATCTTCATTCAAAGATTTTTGTGTATGTGTGTTGTGGCTACTAGGAAGCTATCACTTCCTTTCTTCCTTTCTTTTTCATTTGATATCACTTGGAGTAAATTTTTTAGCACTAGAAATTAGTCTTGCGTCAAATATTTTGATTTAAAAGTATTGTTCCCAAAGTTTCCTGAAATAATTTCAAGTTTTGTTCCATCAGAACTCATTTGAAACATTTGGACAAAGCTTTCAGATAGACTTTTTTTGTTTCCAAATTGAAACAAAACTATTCCTTGTGTCTTTTTTTATTGTTATTGTTCATCACATAATCAGCCAGATGTTCAGACTGGATTTGGCATTTTTGTCCACCGATCTTCCCAAAGACCTGGGTAGGTAAATGTGGATGTTTGATGGTGTTACAGATCCTGTTGCAGGATGTAAACTGTTCCAAGAAAAGCTGCCTTTCACAATTGACTAGTCCTTCTCTTCTATTCTGCTGTCTCCAGCTATTATCCCCTATCCAGACTTCTTTGTCTTTCTTATTGACAATTGTTAAGTCTGGGTTGTTATGTGGCAGGTGACTGACTGAATTCTAAAGTACCAGAGCATTTTAGCTACTTCATTTTCTATGACTTGATAAATATAATTATTATTTTGTGCACACCCATACAAGGAATGATTGATAAAACTCCAGAAATTTTTCTGCTGACTAGTGGAGATTGGGTATTTGCTCATCTTGGTTAGCAACAAACAAAGTACTAAACTCTCACTTCTGAGGATTAGGGTCATATGCTTGCTTGTTGTTTTCTTTGCAGCAATAAGGATATTGATTGCAATTTTATTTGAACTGAACAAATGCCCATGATACTTGTTAGCTTCACACAATACACCAAGGCCTAATAAATATTGTTTGTGATTTAGCATTGTGTGTAGATATTGCTTTGTAATTTGTAATCTTAGATGAATCCAGCTAATTTAGGGGTGTTTGTGCAATTTAGCCAATTCAGTGCATTCAACTCATTGTTAATTGCTTCTTTAAGCAGGAGGCTATACTTTTTTTGTCCTATGACCTAGGTAATCAAACTTCAACTATTTCCAATGAGATTGTTGAATTTTTAACAATAGTCATGGTTTGCAGAAATCATTTATGCCTCCTCCCCTTTTTCTTCATGCATATATGCATTCTCACACACACGTTATATTATATGTTATGTTTTGTTATATTTGATATGCTGTAATGCACTATTTTAAATATCCACCTAGGACTTTAAATAAATAAAAATAATAGTTACATAAATGAAAGTTTACAAAGTTACACGAGTACAGTCACTGACTCACAGCCATAGGAATTGGAAAAACAGGTAACCCCATTACTGATTTACTTTTGTTTCTTTGTTATTATTAAGTTATTATTAAGAAAAGGTTCTCAAATATTTTTCTTTACTTCTCTTCTTGAATTGAAACATAAGCCAACGGTTGCATACAGTAGTTGAGGAGAAGAAAAAAAATATTTGGAAGTGAGAATAGTTCTAATAGTAAAATTAAGCTGAGGACCAAGCATGGAAGTAATATTCCAAGATGCCAATTGCTTATTCCTTTGATCACAACAAGAAACTAATTTTGTTAGCTGTTTAATAGTCCTGGAGATGCAGGAAGCTAATCGTTTTCCCCTTTTCTTTGCAGTTAGGTACAGCTGAAGTACAGGAAGAAAAATTACCCACTTGATTTACATTTCCTTTGAATCTGTCAGCACCTGCTAGATTATTGTTCACATTTGTAGGAAATCAAATCACCTCTGGCAATTGTTTGCACTGTTCCTTATATGGTGATGTTTAACTCTGAATCTTTCCTTAATCATAATTGAAAATGATAAACTGCTTTGAGTTACAAGCTGTATTGGAATGCAAGTAAGTGCTATTTCTGTTACTGGCACAATTACTCATTAAATTAACTAGAAAGGGCAAGGATGTCAGACATGCAATAGCAATAGCACTTAGACTTATATACTGCTTCACAGTGCTGTACAGCCCTCTCTAAGTGGTTTACAGAATCAGCATATTGTCCCCAACAATCTGGGTCTTCATTTTACCAACCTGGGAAGGCTGGAAGGCTGAGTCAACCTTGAACTGGTGAGACTCAAAACGCCAAATTGCAGGCAGCTGGCAGTCAGCAGAAATAGTCTGCAATACCTCATTGTAACCACTGTGCCACTATGGCTCTAATTTTTGTTCCTATACTTCAGCTGTTCCTAGCTGCAGAGGAAAAGGCAGCTTCTAACTAACTACTGGACACTTATTGAGAAAGTTATACACTTGTTGGGACAATAACTTGATAGGTCACTAGAGAAATATTTGTTTTTTCTTTGTTTTGTGGTTTTGGGATTTCATGTTATACATCTCTAATATAAAGATCGCTAAATTTGTTTAATGTGGAAGGGTTGAATTTTGATCTTGTTCTGAATAGCTGGAATTGGGAGGAGGCACTGAAATAGCCTGTGTTGCTGCTGTAATGACAAATAGTTCAGTGAATCAAGGTCTGCCTGTACTCAGAATGAACAGCTTACAAATAAAGTTAAATTGCCCTTTTGGTGCACTAAGTATTTCTCCAATTATCCAGTCCTTCTTTTATAAATCATAATCAGTAGCAATGGCCTTGAAAACTTCTTTGAGTTTTGGAACTGATAATTAATTACTTAACCTCACCCTGGCTACATATCTGTGTCTTACTCCTGAGGTTACAAATCTTGAGTATACCATGTTGATTTTTGTATGCAGCAAAGTAGATGGGTGAAGTGGAACAGCTATCTTGTATGAGGCATTTTCTATCTTTAATCCAGTGATTCATGATAACACTATATCATCATTTGAATATGATAAAAACAAACAGAACTATACAGTCAGCAGTACCATAAGTAAAAACATGGTATGTAGATGTAGTTTTTAAAAAGCCCTTGGACTATTTCTTTTGATAGAATTACAGATAGGCCTCAAGGTTCAAAGGCTGTTCAAAGTTATGACAGACCCACAAAAGTTACATACGATCCTGTTTTAAACTTAAATGGCTACAGCATCCCCACAGTCAGTCACCCTTAGGACTGCAGGCTCCATTACAATCGTAGGTCGAGGACTACACATATCAGTGCAGGATCACCAAGACAGCTTTATAATTGAATGAGTTGAGGAAGACAATTTGAAGTAATACAAGTTAGGCACAAAAGGAAGCATGCCAAAAAATATGAGCTCTTACTCTGGTCAGGTTCATGGTCTGACCTTAGCTTTTATGTCTAAAAAGAAATAGCTCCCTTACCCTGGTTCCAGGACTTCTTACTGCTCTTCTCAGTTCCTCCATCTTGGGGCAGCCTATTACTGAGGCGCTGAAGCTGGATCACCCAAATCTGGCAGGAAGCTAGTGTTTTTTAGTAGGAAAATAGTACCTGCTCTCCTCTAGGTAAATATTCTGAAAGCTATGGAGGAGGATCAGGGAGGAGGGAAGGAGATCAGTGACCTATCCCTATTCAGTTGGGCCAGTGCAGCACTGTTTCTTCCCATCTGGCCATGGGCTGTATTTCAGCCTGATTACCCCTGCACTGGCTGAGAGAACAAAGCCTTGCCTGAAAGTCAATGTGTTCTTTTTGTTCCTGTAGTCATATTGGTGTCATGGAGTACCATGTAACTGATAACTGGCACCGCCTTCCTCTAAGGTGATTTCTGCTCTTTATTTCCTCACTTGCTGAATGCTTCCATCCCAGTAGGAGTGCTATTGTTGTGGTCATCAGAAATGGCAGCATTGCTCTTCAGCAAGCATGGGGGTGAAAGCAAGGAGTATCAAGTAGGCAATGAGGAGGGTTCAACAGAGAAAAGAGAAAAGAAAAGAATAAAATAGAGGAATAAACTTCTTTCCTTTAGCTCATGCCCCCATCAACAGCATTCCGCTCATCCTGCAACACACCCAACCTCTTTGATGCCTGCTTGCCTTGCCAGCTCTTCACTCCTTCACCCCATTTCTGAGGAAGTACCATTGTACCCTTCTTGGGGACAAGTTTGGGTACGTCAGAAATGTTAGGCATTTCAAGAAGTGTGTCAATTTGGAGAGGTAACTTCCAGAGCAATCTTCCTTTCAACATTTTTGCATGCACTGGATTTTTTAAAATTGAAATTGAATTTTCCATGTATCAGAAAAATGATTAACTTTCAGATCTGCAGAACTCTGTTAGAAGCTTACAAAAAAAGTTACTATCTGAACAATAAATCATTTATATCTTCAAAAAGAACATTTTGAGAATGAAGAACGACAAGCCTTCTGTTATATATGTTTATTGTGAATTATTTGTACCTGCAACATATAATTTCCTAGATGTTTCTTTGCCTAAAACTACAGATGCATGCAAAATTCATACATAATATGACTGTCAGAATTCAAACATCTTATTGACAATTATTAATTGCAGTTAAGCAATGCATCCAAAGCCTAGATCAAAGAAGTGCAGGCTAAAATGTCTGATAAACAGTTATGAGAACTGGGTATGTCTAATCTAATTAAGACAAGGACTAGGTGTGACATGATAGCAATCTTCCAATATTTGAGGGGCCGTCAGAGGAGGGGAATAACCTATTTTCCAAAGCAACTGAGTACAAGGCAAGAAGTAAGATTTGGAAGCTTATCAGAGAGAGATCCAACCTAGAATTAAGGAGAAATTTCCTGTCAGTGAGAAAAATTAATCAGTGCAATGGCTGATTCTGCAATTCTACAAGTTGTGGGTGCTCCATCACTGGAAGTTTTTAGAAGCGATTGGACAGCCATTTGTCTGGAACCAAACAGAATCTCCTGCTTAAACAGGGTTAGATTAGAACAGGGGTCGCCAACCTTTTGGACCTCAGGGACCACCAAAGTCATAATTTCAAATCCCGCAGACCACTAATATGAATTTGACTCAGGTGGCAACCCAGTGTGCTCAGCACATTGTTGTATATGCCTGCTTATTACTAAGCCATTTTACAAAGTCAGCTAAAACAATCTTGGGTCCTCAATTTACCTAGAGCTGAGTCAACCTTGAGCCTGGTGGGAGAGCCTACAGCAGTTGTAGGCAGCTGGATCTTAAGTGCAGGCAATATGAGCACCAAGGCCCTTTGACCGGTGGCTTGCTGACGTTGGTGGAAAAGCCAGTCCCATATTCCAGAGCTGCAGTAGTCACAGGACTGGCCTATGCACCGGCCTGCCATGGATGAGCTGCTCCAGGATGACCAAAGGGCCAGTCTTGTGACTACTGCAACTCTGGAATATGGGACCGGCCCATAATGGGGTTGGAAATCTCCGCCTTAGGGGCTGCACCTGTAATGTGCAAATTTGCAGGTGGTGCAACATGCAAAAAGAAGTGCAGCCCTCGCCAGCTAGGACGAGGTAATGGTGCTGTTGCAGCAAGAGGGGGCTGGTGGCACAGGCAGGCTGAAGTGGCAATGGAGATGGCTGGAAGGTGCAGGAGCGCAGCGCTACTTGCATTTGCGCAGCACTCCCACACCTTCTAGCTCACCTCTCCTGGCCTGGGCTCTTCCTTGATGGCTGTGGGCTGTAGGGACGTCCTGGGGGAGGAAAAATACCATCTGGTGATGGTGGGAGGGGCGGAGTGGGCAAGTCTGCACTCACCATCCAGTTCAAAGGTCTGGAATGGGGCGGCGGTGTCATCGTCAGTTTTCTCATCCCTCTCGGAACTCTGCTCTGCTGTCCGTCCCCCCCCACAGCCCCAGCCATCACTGCCTGGGGAAGGCACAGGAAAAGTGAGCAGAAACAGCTCTTGCTGGGGCGAAAGAGCTGAGATCGAGGAAGGCATAGCCAACTAAAGAGGCACACTGCCACGTTTGAAATGCACCACTTTCTGTTGTCTGTGCCTTCCCCGATCTCAACTCTTTGAGAGTTACGCTTCTGCTTGCTTTCTTTTTCTGTGCCTTCCCTGGGCAGTGATGACTCTCTGCACTCCTCCAGGCCTGGCTTGCTGAGTGGGGGAGGCAGTAGAGACATCAGGGCTGCTCCCCACACTCAGCAAGCCGGGCCTGGAGGAGCGTGGAGAGTTGCAGGCGAGTGCCAAAGGGTCAGAAGACATACTCTGATGTCTCTCAGGGCATCCTCTTGTGTGGTGGCTGAAAGGGGGTGTTGCCTAGTTATTGGGAGCCCATCTTCCTCAGCGCTCTTTTGGTCTGGACATCCAACACCCCCTTCGGCCTCCACACAAGACAACTCCCCGAATCTAAGCTCCAGGTTTCTCCTGCCGCTTCCAAGCAGAGGAGGGTCCCTTCCTGTGTGGAGGCCAAAGCAGGGGGATGTCAAGCCCAGAAAAGCTCGCTTCCACAAACAGCAATGAGGCAAACTATGGGGCTTCCAAGGTGCTCAGCTCAACCCAACCCACAGTTTCCATCGGTCCTACAACAAGCCGGCAGTGAAGGTCGGATGCCCAGACCAAAAGAGTGCCAAGAAAGATGGGCTCCTAATAACCAGCCTGTTTGTGCAGGCGAGAGCTCAAGCTTTTTTTCCCCCCTCCTGATGATCAGCTATTCTGATGATCAGCTGTGCTGGATCGCTGTCATACTGCTTTGCCCAAGAGGCTTCCCTGAGGCCCAGGATGCCCAAAAATGGAGCACAGGAGGAAGCTTTGCACCTCCCCTGCACTCCATTTCTTGCCTTCCTGGGCCCCAAGGAAGCTTCCTGGGAGCAAAAATGCCACCCCCAAGGCTTCCCTGAGGCCCAGGAGACCCAAAAAACCAGAGGGGGCACTGCAAAAGAAGAGAGGTGGAGGAGGAGGAGAAGCCATACCCACCTAGCCATGCCCACAGAACTGGTTGTTAAAAATTTTGAATCCCACCCCTGTTTGTACACACTGAAGAATTGAGGCTCTATATCTGGGAACATAAACAATTATGTCTTTTGGAGCTCAGAAGACCTTAAAATGAAGTTTATTTTTTAATTCCCAATCTTCATTTCTTTCTCTTCTTTTCATCATTTGTTTTGTTCTCTTCACTGTTAAAAAACTTTGTTGTTAAAGAATGTAGAGATTATTTAAGAAGGAAAAACATGCAGGAATACCTGGAGACCAAGTAAAAAAAGATGAATAAAACATATATAGGATTGCTTTACACTTTCCATTCTCTTTCTGTTCCCATTCATATAGAGCATGTTACTTCATCCTGTCATTATGCCTATTAACCTTGCTATACTTATTGTAATGGAATGTGAGGATGACCTTGGGGAATGAGAGGAAGAGAAGCTGTCTAGTAAATAATCAGGCAAGAGAAGAAAGAGTGTTTCTAGTGATTTAATGGTCAGATAAAGAAATTAGAAAGGACCCACCTTAATGGATGAAGCAGTTAGTAGCAGCATTTGCAAGATTCTGTTAATGTAGCTTTAAAAATAGAGTAGCATTAGTTCATCTAGTCTTGTTTCCTGTCTGGTTTGCCTTGGAGGGCTGAGATCAACCTTGCATTTGAAGGTACAAACTTCCTGACACTATTTTTAACTGATTCATCCATTAGGGCAGTTCTTCTAAGTTTCTTTCTCTAACCATTAAGCTCCTGGGTGTTCCTGCTTCGCTGGTCTGAATGTTTCCTAAGTACTCTTCCACTCGTTCCCCAAGGTCACCCACACATTTCATTACACCTATATTGCTCTGGAAGCATAACTTAATATCCTGTTATCAGCCAGACAAGAATTTCGTTTTTCACTATTCTAAACCTGTTTTGTTATCTTGACTTAATATTAATTTATTACCTTCATGTTGATTTTGGTGTGTCTCAGGCTGTCAGATGTGAATGGCAAAAATTGGGATAACCTCTAGTCAGCAGCATCAGGGAGAGAGGGAGGGAGGGAAAGAGAGAGAGAGAAAGAGAGAGGGAGAGAAATAACCAATCCTTGCTGTCATCTACTAAATAGACAGGATCTGTGCAACCCTAAATAGAGTAGAAATAAAAGCTATTCGTACCAGATTGCTGATCTAGTGTTTGCTTCAAATCATATCTACATCATAATCCTATAGTCTATATGTTCAGTCAGTTATGACTGCTGATTAGTATTATTTTGTTGTAACAAAAGTAGCAAAGCCTCCTATTGTATTATCAATTACTATAGTTGGGTTAGATGGGAAGAAGGGAGAGAAAAATGGAAGGGAGAAAAAAAAGTTTAGAAGCTTAACTGGTATTTCAGATGTGTTAGTGAGGCATTTTATTTAAGATTATCAGGTTAAACCCATGCCAGAACCATGGTGTGAAGAGCCATTTAAAAATAAGAGGATTTATTTCCTTTCAAAAAGGGACTTGACAGTTTAAAACCACTTGACAAATTAGCAGATGAAGCAATTTTGCTTTTATACAAGATGAGCTTGAGAATAGGAATGGATATCAAAAAATGTTTGGGTTGTTGATTAATTTACAAACTTTGTTTATAATAATTATTTATATCCCTTGACTATTAGCTGACTCAGATCCCATTTATTAGGGTTTATTAAAATGCCGTACGAAAAGAACATGGTTAAATCAAAATACTAGTTTCCTGAGTTTTATTACTACAATTGAACAATTGAAGTAGATTTTTAGTGATGGCAGTAATGTGCAACATTTAGTATGGGTGAGCTCTCCCATATATAAGTATGACCACATTTGGAATTTTAAAAAAGTTATAATCCTGAGTGGCTTAGGTAGAAATGCAGAAGCACAAATTGCTATATTTTTGAAATATCTGTCCATCTACATGGTTATCAGTAAATTATTTCTCTAAAACTTGAGAATAGCCATGTCCCATAGTCATTGTATGCTTTCTTCAGACCTTTCAGGTCCTTAATGTTGAATAATAAATACAGAGGTCCAAAACACCTGCAAATAGGATTTAATGATATCACAGATGAAGGCTAATGGAAATTGATTTTTATTTATTTGAGTTATATCTGTCTTTAATTTGTACAAATTAAAGAAGCATATATTTTTACAGACTCCCAGTTTCTAATGCACTTTAAGCATTATACCCAAGCTTTATATTAAGAACTTCTTCAGATGTCAGTTTTAATATCAAAACTGAAATACAAATTACTCCTTTCAGCAGAATTGTATATCTGTCTTTTAAAAAGGAAGCCCCAGTAAACTGTAGATAATTTATCCCTGATAAATCTGCGAAAGTACAGATAGTAATAGACTTACAATGGTTGCATAATAACTGATCAGTTAGGACAGCCTCAGAACTAATGCTTTACAGCTTTAAAGCACTTCTGACAGTTGTAAAATATCACACATATCCCACCCCACTGTCATGTGATTGCGATCTGGGCACTTATGACATTTATGATTGGTTGCCAAGTTCCGTTCAATAATGTGATCACCATTTGCAATCTTCCCTGCCAGCTTCCCCAGAAAATCAATGCTTTCCATCTGAATTTCTCCAGGGAGGATTTTCAGCACCATAGCTGAGAGGCACTTGTGCATAGCCCACGCTAGGCCTCCACCACTTACCTGAGGTAGCCTAGATTTCTTACATTGCTGTTGCAATGTAACACTTTGGAACCTGCAGAAATCCAAGCATGCTCAACCCCTATGTGTGCAACTGTTTAGGGCTGATGGGAATTCACTGAAATAAAGTGATAGAATCAAGATCACGTGAAGTGTTAATACCACTTTATAATGCCTTGGTAAGGCCACACTTGGGATACTGCATCCAGTTTTGGTCACCATGGTATAAAAAAGATGTTCAGGCACTAGAAAGAGTACAGAGAAGAGCAACAAAGATGATTAGGGGACCGGAGGCTAAAACATATAAAGAACAGTTGCTGGAATTGGGTATGTCTAGTTTAATGAAAAGAAGGACTGGGGTGACATGATAGCAATGTTCCAATATCTCAGGGGCTGCCACAAAGAAGAGGGAGTCAACCTATTTTTCAAAGCACATGAAGGCAGGAATTAAGTCACATGGGCATCTTAATGATTCTGGTCCCAGCTGGGGTTGTAAGTTGAGGACCATTTGTACTTTTCCAATTGAGCATTAGGATAATAACGTGTTTGTTTAAGGTATGCTGCTCCCAACATGCATACTGCTGTATATGTGGCTACAGCATAGTTTTATTATACATCAGGAAAGTTTAGAATCCTGTCTTGCTAGAATGAGCTATACAAAAGAAGCCAGAACTGAGCTGTGTAATCATCTTTATAAAGAGACCAGTGTCATGCAATTTCTCCTCTTGCTTCTGGGGAAAAGGTTCTGCATGTTTCTTACAATAAAATCCTTAATTCAAAATAGCTTTCAAAACTAACTAGAATTTCAGAAACTTCTTGCTGTTTAAACACCTGGAACTGCAGTTTAAAAAGGGATCATTTTCCTTGCGGGCATACTAAAATAGCTTTTGTATTTCAGCCAATATAAAATATAAAATACACTAAAACACTACCATATCATTAAAAACAGTATTCCTCTTGTGCCATAAAATCTTATGTACTATGTTTGGCATGGATAAACATTGCTTGCATGTGGCTAAGTGAGCTAATGCTTTTGTATTTTGTTATGAAACAAAACTCTGTTAGAAGCATTTTATTCTGATTTTTTACAAGCTCAAGTTTGAGCTAGTATCTTTATCAATCTTCCTTACTAGCCGTAACAAATTTACATGCCAAGATGGAATGATGAACAAAAACCCCATGTGGCAACTTCTGAATGAGCTTACATTTTTTATTTTGATTAATAGCATTACATAATAATGAGGACTCTATGCCAAAATTGATATTGACATTTTTTTTCACAAGCAGTACCGCTGAAGGTTGCTATGAATCTTGCACAATAATTAAAAAAAACAAGGTATTTAATTTTTATATAATAAGGAGCACTTGAGGTTATTTTTCCTTCTGATATCTTGCTATCCTGAACCGCAAGGGAAAAATCTTCTGAAATGGAAATAAGTAAATAAATAAGTCCTGATGTAATATGGGAATCTATAACTTATAGCGAATATACTACACAAATTTAAATCATAACTTCCTTTCCAATTTATCTGCTTTCTTTAGAAAAATCCTGGGTGTACAAACAATTGAATTCTCTTGGGACAGCTGATTAAGGTCCATATACTAGACATACAGACATATTACTATCACTTACTTGGATATTTTTTGAAATGGTGATGTGTCTGTGTTGCTTCAAAGCAGGCAAAAGAGAAAAGTGAACAGCCTAACCTAACAAGGAACAACTGGGTAAAAATAGTGGGATAATGGGCAACTTTAAACATTCAATTGAACCAGCTAATCATTTGTTTAGCTTTTGACTCAGCGTACCTGTGAAATGAGTCAGTGTCTGTCTTTACACAACAGCAGTAGAGTGATTAATTGTCAATTAAAACCAACTATCCTCCTCTCCAGATTGTGCATAGTTCTTTAAACAAAGACTTAGGCAAGTTCTAACCTTGAAATGTCATTTGGAGAGTATAGAAACAGGGATTTAAATCAAAAGCTTTCCTTTCATACATCCAAAACTGTGTCTGCTCCAGGTTGGGTGACGATGGAAGCTTCAGTGTTTGGTTACCTATCAATCAATGTTTTATTATGGTCACACACCCAAATTAAAATTAATACATTAAAATAAAACAGAACAAGATATAATAGTATATTACTGTTAGTGGTGAAATCATCAATGGGAGGTCACAGTCTGTCTAATTTTATAGATAATATAGCAAAAATTAGCTACTTTCAAAGAAACTATATCATACTAATCTGATGGTAATAGCTGTATGTAAAGTGATCAGAATTTCTGGATATTTTACTAGATGAGTTTTATGAATCCATGAATCCATTTGTATTGCATCCGCTATATGGATTCATGGGTCAAGAAAATGTTATTGGGTAGAGCAGTCTGGACTTCCTGGTTTTCAATAGGTTGTTTAAATGCTTTGAGTGCACACTCATAGCTCATTGGTAGGAACACATCCTTGGAGAGGGCATGATGTTGGACTTTTTGTGAAATAGTTATAACCCATGTTGATTTATAATTATCCTCCATAAGGAAAGAGGTGAAACAAGTGGGAAAGAATAGTAATTTCAGCCAGTGTACCATGATGCAAATCCATGTACCATGTTTCAGCCTTAAATAGCTCTCCCTCCCTCCCTCCCTCCCTCCTTAGTATTGCATTTTGAATGCAGGGGCTACCTGAAATATAATGATTAGAAATTTGGATTAAACTCTTTTGAGAGGAGTAATGTAAGAATAAGATTCTAGCTGGGCACCAAAAGGCTTCATGAGCCTTAACTAAAAATAGCTTCAGTGTTGCTGGTATACACTGTGCTTCTCTGATAAAATAGAAGGATTGGTTGAGGCCACTGGTTTTTTATTATTATTATTTGTGATTTGTATGGTGTAGTTTTGATGTGCACTGTTTAGTGGAACTGTGGAAAATCATTATTACATATTTAAAGATTTTTACTTGTTCAGTATACTGGCTGTTTATCCTCCAGGCATGATGTTTAGGTCTCTTTGCAAAAATCAAGATTTTAGTTTTGCTATGGTTGAATTCAAGCACTTCCTCAGAGCAGTAGCTGGCCAGGACATTCAGGGCTCATTTTAGTCTGATTAACCTTTGAAACTGAAATACTGTGTCATCTGTACGCAGCAAAGTGGCAATACGCCTGTTTGTTAATTTAGGAGGGGGATGTTCTAATCTATTTATTTTGGCTACAAGAGAGTTTGTATAAATTAAGCATCAGAGGAGCTAAAATACATCTTTGCCTCACTCCTCTGTAAGTTAGAATCTTGTTGGTATGGTGGCCTTGCATAACTGCAGCAAACTTTGAATCAAGAGTTCTGATCAAGATTGTGCATGAGGAGTAATAACTGTCTATCCGTGGTGGTGTGCAAAAGTTTAGTCCAAAGCCTTACTCTGGGAACTAGATCAAATACGGATCTAAAGTCATTAAATGTGGTATATAAAGTAGAGTCTGTTTTAATGAATGTTTTTGGCCAGATGTTGAAGTAGAATGGCATTCCCCATAGATAGAATGTCCAGATCTAAAGCCCGCTTGCTCATCAGCCAATATGTGCTCTGATTTAGTCCAGTCAATTAATTTATTATATAGGTGTCTGGTACAGAACTTGTGTGTTATGCTTAATAAGCTAATAGGCCTATAATTAGCAGGCAGGTCTCTGGTGCCCTTTTTATAAAATGGGGATGATAGTAGCTAAGCCCCAGTTCCCTGGGATTTGCGCAGTGCACTCAATATAGATAAACAGGGAAACAAAAACAGGACTCTACCAATCCATATTATTTTGTAATATTTTGTATGTAATAATGTCATTGCCCGAAGCTTTACCAGGCTTTAACTATTATATAAGTCTTTTTATTTCAGCACTTGTGATTGGAACCCAGTTGGGGAGCAAGTTTGTTTTGAGATCTAAGTCAAATTTAAAACATTCTTGTTGTAAAGATAGTGTTCTAAAATGGTTCTCCCACACAGATGCAAGTAAAAGGTAGGGAAATGATAGGAGTCTGTCAATTGGCTGGGCAGCTATCAGGTGCCAAATAGAATGGAATTTCTGGCTTGAGATGTTGTTACCAATTGCTGCCAACAAATCCTTGTGTGAGGAGAGGTAGATGTTGTGAATTCTTTATGATGATTAGACAAAGAGTGTCCTGGTGAACCAGGTCAGTTTTCATTATGGCACAGCTAAGATAGAATGATATTAGTTTCATGCAACAATTACTCTTTCAGCCCAATAATTATGCAAGTGGGATTTAGCCCATATTACTTCAGCTTTTGTTAACGTTCTTCTTCAAAGTAACGTAAAAAGTGGCTACGTGGTACTAAAGTAGATAACAACTTTATGGTTTTTCCTCCCTTTTGGATTAATTTCTTCACCAGCAATAACCCTGTTTCTGTTAAAGTGACAAGAGCCTATCCTAAAATGTTTCCCCAATGAATTAATAAAGTGCTTTAATTAAAACTTAGCTGGCAATCTCTTTATAGCTGGCACAGCTTTAATCTTTCTGTGGTCTTTGGATAATCTTCTGTCTCTAGAAAACTGTATAAAATACATTTCCTCTTTGTCAATCTTCTCCTAGAGTAGCTAACTACTGATTAATTTTGAATTGTCCTGGAATCTGCTTCTCTTCAACAATCTCACTCTGCCTAATTCAGTCTTAGCTTGCTAGCTGCTTTTCCTTTCTTGCTCTGTCAAACTCCAGTACTCCTAACTTTCTGTGAGCTCCTTAATCTATTTCAGTTTCCCCCTGAGAGAGATGGTGTTTGTAAAATCCTTTATTTATTCTTCCCTCAGCTATTTTGAAAACTCAAGTCATCAGCCACAAATACAGTGTGTGTGTCTGGGAGATCATGTAGTAGAATGATTGATGTTGTTTATCTTCTCCATTCTGTCACACAAGACATACATGCTTATTAACTGGACTTTTTTAATATCAAAATTTGGCAATGGCTAAGAGCAGAAAAATTGAAGAAAGAGATGGAGAGGCTAAATTTGGCTGCACAAGACTAAGCCTTAAATGTATTCAAAGTCAGAATTAAGAAGATAGCAATAGGCAGCAAATGATGCCTCCACACAAAAAAACCTGAAGAAACAGTGGGCCACCTGGTTTCCTACTGCAAGAAGATCACACAGATGGATTACAAAAACAGCATGACAAAATAGCAATAATAGTACATTGGAATATCTGCAACAAATACCATTTGCCTGCAAGCAAGAACTGCTGGAAGCTACAAAATAGACAAAGTAATAGAAAATGAAAAGGCTAAAGTGCTCTGGGACTTTAGAATTCAAACGAACAAGCACCTGCCACCTAACAAAATATTTAAATGATGAATATGGCAGCCCCTGGTAACAGCACAATAGAAGAAAAGGAACAGGAGAAAATCACAAAATACAAAAACCTGCAAACAAATAGAATGACTGTGAGAAAAAGATTTTTTGATAATAAACTAAGTAAAGATAATATCAATAAGATTAAGAATCCCATAATACCTTGAAACACTACCAGCATTAATAAAATCCCTATCAGTCAATTGCTAAATATCTTGGAACAGCTTATATCCTGTGACAATATCTTTAATACCATCAATCAATAACATCTCACTAGGGAAGGACTCAATAGGTGAATAAAAATGCCAAATCCAACCTAAACATTCAGCTCTGCAAGAAGATCACACAAATTGTTTATAAACAAAAACAGAACAGTCACCAAGATGACTCACTGGAACACCTGTAAAAATTACCACATGTACTGGTCAAATAATACTTTTTAATCAAGGAGAATCTACCCTCAAATGCAAGGAAGAGTTGGAATCAGAAGGATTCTGATTCTGTCACGGGTTTACATTTTTACAATTGAAAGAAAGGTTTAAATCAGTGGTGGGATTCAGCCGGTTTACACCTGTTTACTAGAACCAGTAGCGAAATTTTTCTGTAGTTCGGCAAATCAGTTGAAGTGAGGGGCAGGAAGCCCTGTCTCGTTCCATGCACCCCAATGAAAGACAGTGGCAGCCTGGCTGCTTCCATTCCCTGCCCTCTCCAGCACTGTAAGCCAACTGTCAGCTGTGTGCCCAGTTGCCCATTCCCCCCTCTCTCTCTCCTCCTTCCACCCCACCTAGATGCCCTCACTTCTTGCAAGGAAGTTGGTCAAAGAAAGAGGATTCTATCACATGCTGAATGCCATAACTAAACCCTGGTTTCCTAAGATACCATCTCTGCCACTGGATAAAGGCAGCAAGTACCTCCAGCCTCAACAAAGTGAAAGAAGAAGAAACACAAGAGCAGTGCCCACCGGTGTCTCTTTTCTGCCCCCAAATGGTGTACTTCTCCTAAAGGCCTCTGGTTTGACATGCCTCTGGTTTGACACTCTGCCTCTTTTGTTACCCTCTCTCTCCCTGAACACCGGCATGATTCTTAAAGTTAATATAAAAATAAAACCAGAAACTTTTCATACAGTTAATGGACAAAGAGGTTGAAAAAAAATAGAAATTCATTGTAATATTGTTATAATTATTTATGCACAGAAATGGAAAAATACAATGGATAATTGTTTTAAAAAAAACTGAGGCAACTAGCAGAGATGGTTAAATTGATTGCCTTAATCAAAGAAAAGAACACATTCAGCTTTGTTTCTACTTGGAAACCGCTTCTGCATTTTGTGCCTGAGATGGAAAAAAATGGAACGTTGACTTTGGATTTTTCTGATTAGATAGAAACCTCTGAGCAATGAGTTACATTTCCAAGCTGAATTTTTACAAACATTTAACTTAGATTGCTTCTGGAAGAAGAGGTGATTGAAGCCATATTGTTTTCTCTATTTTTTAACATTTATTTTTAAATATGAACAGAAGTACCAAAAAAAAACCTTCTTTAAAAAAACCGAAGTTGAACAGAAGGTAAGACAGCATAACACTCTAGTATATCTTCATGAGAACTCTTAACGATAGGACCTTTGCCTCCCGAAGCTCTGTCTCTTTATGCAACATTTAGTACCTATGTTTCTCAAAATAATTTTGCTGATCTCCATGTGTACACATAGCTAGCTTGATGCCTCCCTACAGTCCCAAGAGGAAGTATTCCCCCCAGGTGCCTGTTTTCTTTTACAGATTCAGATTTCAAATATGTAAAAGTGTGTGGTAGCCACTGAGTTTCCCTGGATGACACTAGAAGCTAGCAGCACACTGCAGCCTGGTGGAGGGGGCCTCTTTTGCTACCCCATGATCTCATCCTCTATTCATCCTTTATCTGTTGGGTTGGAGAGTCCCTGATTTTCCAGGTATATAGGTGATCTCGTTTACTAACATCACCACTAACCTTAAGGATTGGTTGAGGGTTTATACCAATGTGATTGAAGGGTTTCACCCATGTGGGATCTATTCTCCAATCCCAATGCTGTATCTATGCTGCTCTTTTCTGCTTGTGAAAATGGTATAAAAATAATAAACGCCACATATGTGGTCAGACATCTTTGGACACTGAAATGATTGGTTATTGAATCCCCACAAAAGTGAGGTCTAATTAGGGGGGAAAGAGTCATGATAAAAATAACTCAAATGGGAATCATGGGAGAGAATGCAAGAAAGAGAATAAAAGTGCAGTGCAGGTGAGGTTTATATGTAATGGTTCAACTTTGCTCAAATGAAGGAGTTCTCACAAATCTGTGATTGTCTGCAGTTAATTATTTCATAATTTAAGAATGCATGCATATTAACCCAGATGGGCAGGGCCCATTGATAATCAGGCTCTCTGTTTCAGTAATGATTTGACTACTGATCAGTTGCTATCCATGGTGGCAACCACTAAGGTGCTGGTGTTGATTAGAATGTTGTGTATACATTAGTATGACAGCTTAATTAAGAATATGGGACCATTGAATTCTAACTCATAGGCCATATCAGCCTTGTTACCCATGCAATCATCAGATGAGTAGACTGGGCAGCCAGTATAGTTAAGACAACTGAGTTGGCAGCTTTGGAAATGCATGCAGTCATGGAATTTAAACTAGATTGGTTAACTTAATACTTGATTATCTAAGGGCACATCATTTATTTCTGATATTAGAAAAGAAATGCATTAGTGTATCATTACAGTAGCATAACAGAAATTACCATTAAATATTTCAGAGCCAGCTGTAGTTTACAATAATGAAAATACATTTCAAGAATTCATTCATAATATTTGTTACAAATGTTTTGTTCAGACCCACACACATATGGAAACAAATACTGAGCTCAAATCAAATGCTCTTCAGTAGAAACGCAGTGCTTTTCCAATATCTTTGGTGATATGAGGAAGAGATTATGGATAAAGCTCTTATGGCACTGACCTTAAAAGCAGTTAAATGTTATGTGATGAAAGAGATAATCCCTAGCCATATGGAACAGTTTCACCCCTCAGATAAGGGGAGCCCCAACCCTCTCAGCTTTCCAGAAGACTGGGAAGGCTTGGTGCTTCCCCTCAGGCCTGGAATCAGGATGTCTGTTGAGCTCAATGTAGATGAGATATTATGATGCCTCACTTTACATACTATTCTTGTATTTTGTGGGAATTAAATGAATACATATATACGTGTGTGTGTGTGTGTGTGTATGATTATATAATAACAAGAGCTAGCTGGCTTAGTGTTTTGGTTAAAGCATCAGGCTAGAAACTGGGAGGTTTAATCCTATCTTAGGCACAAAGCCAGCTGGGTGATCTTGGCCCAGTCACTTTTTCTCATCTCCTAGTTTCTAGCCTGATGCCTTAACCCAAACACCAAACTAGCTATCAATTTTATAGTTAGAAATCATTTAGGCTGTCAGATGATTTCAGTGCAAATCCTTTGAGGTCTCACCTGCAGATTTTGACATTTTCCTTTGAACCTCATTTAAGTCACATTCAGAGAACAGAGCTTTATTATTTTAACATTTCCTTTACAGTAGAGTTAACAAATCTGAACTTTTAAAAAAAACAGCTGACCATTTGAGGGCAACAGAGAATAAACAGGTATCTGTTTGTTGCCATTGAGTGTTCATCCAGATCTACAACTTGCATCCGGTACCAATATTTGAGAGCCCCCACTTCCTCCGCAGGATCTATCTGCTTCTGGAAAATAGAGGATATTTGAAAATGATAAGGTGATCTGCAAATAGAGCAGAAGTTATTAAATACCACCATTTCCTCGGAGAAATATAGGATTGATGTAGAATACAAACCAATATACAATATACCAGAAATAAAAGAAATAAATATCACTGAAATAAATATCAACTATTATAATCAACTATGTTATATAGTCTCTGAAGACTTCAACAAATGCTGGTAACTGAGTATCAATTCAAGCTTTAACCCAAAGTTTAAGAATACAGGTAGCCACCGACTTACAACCACAATTGAGCCCAAATTTTCTGTTGCTGATACATTTATTAAATGAGTTTACCGCATGTTACAGCCTTTCTTGCCACCAATGTTAAGTGAATCATTGCAGTTGTTAAGCTAGTAACATGGTTGTTAACTGAATCTGGCTTCCCCCATTGATTTTGTTTGTCAGAAAGTCACAAAAGTTGAATGCATGACCCCGGGACACTATAACTGTCATAAATATGAATCAGTTGCCAAGTGTCTGAATTTTGATCACATGACCCATGGGGATGCTGCAACAGTCATGATTGTGAAAATCTGTCATGTCACTTTTTTCAGTGCTGTTGTAACTTTGAAAGGTCACTAAAAACAAACTGTTGTAAATCTAGGGCTACGTGTAGTCCAAATACTGCTATAATTTATATGTGGTTCCAAGCAAAACTAATTTTGGTAAGTCAAATATTAAAGTCAAATAGCTTTGTCAACAATTTCACTGTTATAAAATGCTCCAAATATTATTGTTACCATTATTAAGTGTCATCTCTTGTACAAACATTTTTTACTGCCAAATTTAGACTGCTAGATAACTTCTGTGACATCTTGATAGTGTTTATCAGTTTATTACAATACTGAAGATTTGTGATAAAGCAGTTAAATTTCAGATTCAATGGTTTATAATAATGTCTCCAAGATTTTTGTCAATTTTAATGTATATTTTATGGTGTTTCTTTTTTTCTCTTTTTTTTCCAGTTCAGCTGAAGAACAATTTCACTGGCAAACACAAGGTAAAGTTTAATTTTTCAGAATTCAGAATGCTGAATCTAGTTGCTCAGAGGCTCTTTTTCCATGACTTATATTCTTAGATTGTGTTTTTCATGGGTCTACAATGTCTTGAACAGAAAAAGTTCAAAAAATGATTTTCAGTAGTACTTAAATGTTTGTGAGGTTGTAAAACGTTTGGATTTTTAATGTGTATGCATTATGACTTAAAAACATGGTTTGATTTCCATACACGTCCTAAAACTAGATAGAGAACCCACATGCTTACTTGACTCATTTGTTTAATTGACATTTCTTTGTCTAGTTTTAGGATTTATATCGAGAACCGGCAACATTATTAATTATTTATTTATTCAGTCATATTGAAAATTCAAAAGGGTTCCCAAGCTTTTAAACACCATTGTATGTTGAGAATGAACTCTAGGGTCTAGTTTTTGTAGTGAACTACTTACCTATTCCTGTATGTGAACAGAATGCAAATCAGTTATAACTGAAATAAATTGAAGAGCAAAATCTATTTATTTGCACAACATCCCTACATGTTAGAGTGTGCAATCTGTAAACTCCTAGCTCCATTTTTGCAGCAAAGATCAAAAATGTGATCAATGAAATGTGATGGTGAACAAAAGTTCACCATCACATTTCATTGATCACATTTTTGATCTTTGCTGCAAAATTTACAGTAGCAGTTTCAGTTGCTTGAAAAAAAATAGTAATAATATAGATTTGCTGTAACTAGCTGATAGGGTTAATGCAGATGTTTTTCAAATTCAAATACTTAATTAAAGCATACAGAGAAAGTGGAATGAAAATATACTCTTGAACCCTCCAGTGACATTCCAGTCCACTGAAATGATCAGTCTTTAGTATTCTTGAACTACTATTAGCAGTTCAAGCAGTTATGGAAATGGTACTGAAGATATCTGATAGTTTAATCAATTTGATTTTTTAAAGGTTCTTATTTTCAGTTTTCCAAATTTTTCTTTATGTCTTTCCAGATTTTTGAAATATTTAAAATAGCATTTTGTTACAGATGGTCAAAAGGATATAGAAGATGAACTTACAACTGGTCTTGAACTTGTGGACTCTTGTATTAGATCTCTACAAGAATCAGGAATACTTGATCCACAGGACTATTCAACTAGTGAAAGTAAGTTCCACAAGAATTATTGTTGTTGTTGTAGCCTACCGCAATTAAAATTGGTTAGTCTGTTCAGAAAAACATGATGCTTTTAAGATAAAAGGCCTCAGGGCTATTAAAGATCTTTTTTATATAACCTTGAATATTTAAAAGCCAGTGGTATTCTCTGAGCTATTGCTTATGTATATATGTACAACAATCATCACTCTTGTTTTAGAGCCTTTTTATAAAGCACACAAAAAGCAGCATGGGATTTCTTTATGTACAGATAGTTTACAGGAGGAATGTGTAGAAAAGAAAAAAGCACCAAGGGTTTAGAAATGTTATTTATTTTGGTAAGTCACGATGATTAGCTTTTCTCCTCTATCAAAACATAGAATTAAGTTTTCAGAAGATTTTATTTTATATGGGTAATATGTGATCATCGAGGAGTTGGCTCCTTATTAAAGCATCAATTTATAATAAGAATTCATAAATAACCATTGTTTACCGTACTGCTTTTGAACTTCACTGATTCCAGTTATATCTGGTACTTTATTGCAATTGCCATAAGTTTATAACTGCAGTAGGGAGAGTCTGAACATATTATCCCTTCCTTCCTTCCTTCCTTCCTTCCTTCCTTCCTTCCTTCCTTCCTTCCTTCCTTCCTTCCTTCCTTCCTTCCTTCCTTCCTTCCTTCAAATACTTCTTACTGATTAGTAAATAGAGCTAAATATATAACTCCAGTAAACTTTTTTCATATATAGGACCATTTTCCCCCTATTTTTCTGTTTCAATTATTATCTATGCTGGTATTGACATTCCTCTTTCCTGCTGCCTGATTAGCAGAATTTACAGAAAGATTGGCCAACCATATTTTATTGTAGTGGGATTCAATGTGTCATGAGAGTCAGAAAATTGACTTAGTAAATTATGATCAATGTAATCATGCTAAGTGTGGCTTGCAAATGGAGCTACTTAGGAAAAGGACAGAGGCTACTCATCAGACTTGGCATGCAAGTATAAATAGAAAGTAAGAGGTGTTTGTTAAGCTTTTGTTTTCCTCTATCTTCTCTTTTTAAATTTTATACGAGTGTGTATTGTTTAGAACAATGGTTCCCAAACCTTTTCAGTCCACTGCCCCCTTGGTGCTACAAACTCATCCTCGGTGCCCCCACCCAGGGTTGGGATTCAAATTTCTGTGGGTGTAGCCTAATTTGAGGGTGTGGCTTGCTGGTCATGTGACTGGGTGGGCATGGCTTGCTGGTCACATGACTGGCTGACGTGGCTTGCTGGTCACATGACCAGGTAGGTGTGGTTTGGTGGTCATGTAACTGGGTGGGCGTGGCCAGGTGACTGGCAAACCAAATACAAGTGGTCCTCACTTAATGGGCGGTTGTTTAGCAAGTATTCTAATTTATGACTGGCCTCCCCAGAGCTACTTGACCTGTTTTTGCAGTTTTGACAGCCATGCACACACATACATGCACACTCCCTTCCAACCCTGCTGGACAGGTCATTGGACTAGAATCAGCAAAGCATCTCTGATTAGATTCTAGTAGTGAATAGAATCTAATCAGAGATGCTCTGCCAATTCTTGTTGATTTGTTTTATTTGTATTTCTTTATTTTATGTTGCTGAATTGCATTGACATGTGTGTCCCTTCTTGTGCACAACCCAGAAGCTTTTGTGATTCTTTGCAGCAAAAATTACCGACCACTAGTTTTGCGCTACTTTTCAAACGTGCCGCCACTGCTGCATTCTAGGTGCTGTCCCTGCAGGTCCACCCCATTGAGCCCGCTGCACCAGAGGGACCTGCCCAAGCAAGTCCGAGCGGAGCACTGCACCAAGTCAATGGGATGAGACTGAGAGAGGGAAAGAGAGGAGAGAAAAGAGAGAGAGAGAGAGAAAGAGAAAAGGAAGAAAAGAAAGAGAAAAGGGAAAGAAAGAAAAAGGGACAGAAAAAGAAAGGGGGGATGGAAGGAACAGAAAGAAAAAGAAATGAGGGAGGGAGGAGAAAGATAATGAGATATCTATTCTAGTCCAATCACCTGCTCCAGCAGGGTTAGAAGGGAGTGTGTGTGTGTGTGTTCTCCTTGTAATTTCCAGTACATTTTAGTTTTGCCAAATGTAGGTGGCAGGGGGGTGTTCGAGGTGCCGGCACCGTAGGCTCACCCCATTAACTGTTGCAACGGAGCGGTGCAAGGAGCTCAGTGGGGTGAGCCTGCAGAGCCAGTGTCAAACGCGGCCCTGGCAGCACGTTGCTCTACTTTCCCAACATGCCACCGCTGCCGCATTTGAGGCGCCAGCTACGGAGCAGTGCAACAGTCAATGGGGTGAGCCTCGAACGCCCCCCTGCCACCTCTTAGCGCCCCCTAAGGCATCCCACCCACCCCCAGGGGGCGGTACCGCCCACTTTGGGAGCCACTGGTTTAGAATATATTAGTATTCTTTATATTCAAACCTCTTTAAGATAGTTTTGTATAAAAAGTAGGATGGTGCTGCTGCTGATAATAATTTGGTCTCTGAATCAGATAGGAGCAGAAGAGTGACCATATGACAATCTACTCTGTTCTCTAATCCTTCTCAGTTTAAGTGCTACCTAACTGACTTTAAAAGACTTATCTTCAGTTCTGCATGTCCTGGGATATTTTGTATTTTACATGTTGGATTACAGTTATTTAAAGCTAAGCAAGCCTGACCAATTAGCAGAGATGATGGATATCAGTATAGTAATCAACATCGTTAGTTCTGCAGAGCTAGAAAGCAGAGCAAAAGCATATATGTTATGTCAGCATAAATGCTTTCTAAACAAGTTTCCACAGACTGAAGGAGTTATCAGCCACCATGTTCACTTTCCTTTCTTTGACCTCTAGATATGTGCATGTGTATGTGTGCTTATACACATCTTTCTAAGTTTTAGCAGCCCAGCTTTATTAGTTTCATAGAAAATAAAAGGTTTCAAAGGAGGCAAATAATATCAGCTTGAACATCTTACAATCTGAAGGGCTATTTGTTTAACAATGCATTCTTTTTCATAAGAGAAGAATTTAGGTATTACTATGGTCCTGCATATATATATATTTTTATATATATATGTCCATGGGGACAGGACAGGATGGCCTGGAGGAACGTTGTCCATGGGGTTGTGGTGGGTTGGACACAACTTTGCAAGTAACAACAACAGGAATTTAGGAATTTTCATTTAACAATGCTCAAAATGTAGCTGAACAAGGAACAAGTGTTCTAGAAGAATGTTTTTTTTAAATTAGTGATTGTGTATTAATAAATATACTTTATTTGTGTATTACTATGGTCCTGCATATATATATATATATATTATATATATATATGTAGGTCTTGGTGTATTCGGGTCTTATCCCGTGTAAGATTGAGAGTAACTTGGCGACTTTTCGACAAGATCCCACTCGCCATCTTCAGGCTGGTGTCTTCGGCTTTGTGATTGTGCCAGCAAAGCGTGATCTGAGCTGCCTTCTCTCTATAAATACACAAGCACAAAGCTGAAGACACCAGCCTGAAGATGGTGAGTGGGATCTCGTCGAAACATTGCCAAGATACTTTCAAATCTTGCGGGATAAGACCAGAATACACCAAGA